>CM060709.1:117285952-117870952 GCA_030686995.1 Artemisia argyi | reverse complement strand
AGCACCTAGGATAAACTATCAAAGAGGTCTTTTAAAGGGTTGTAACGTTAGGTGTAGGGATATGAAATACATGGTTTTGTTGGATATAGGCAGTCTTTACTGGTGGCGAGTTAACAATCTTGGTCAATTACATGTACAATGTGACGTTGCTAAGCCAAGACTAGACTCGACTTAAGCTAATAAATGAAAAATAACAAAAACATAAAATAAACATAGAATGAAACGATATGGTAGTCCGTGTGTTTTTTCTCTTTTCTTTTTCTGGATTTTTCGATTTTTATTTTTATTTTTTTATTTTTTATTTATTTATTTATTTATTTTGCATACACTCTTACCCTACCATAAAAAATAATACATCATAGGGATGAACATTCCCCTTACATTTGAATTTTTACATACTTTACAATAAATTAATTTAATGACTCGAATTAAGAAAATCAAAGCACTTTGAGTACTTTTAAGATTAACGTACATATGGGGGTAATATATGATGTTCTTCCCCATTACTCCATAACATAAGTACTTTACCCATGAGTCCCAATCGTTCCAAAACAATATGTACAAGGATATGACTCGACTTAGCAACTATGTAATCAATTAGATAATTAACTTAGGGTTTAACAAATAACAATAATGCACTAAAGATGAGTGCATACACGGAAGGCTAAGGCAATTTAGGTGTACATTTAAGTGAGGTGTAACAAATTCTTCCTTTAAGTAAAATGCTTAAAGTTAGAAACGAAAAGATAGGCTCGGAGGGGTGTACTAGGGGTATCGTGTACTAAAAATGAGTACAACGCTAAGGTGTGGGAAAAATTAGTTGACTTTACTAACCAAGTAATATGACTTAAATGGTCAAGTAATTATGATACGGGTTTAACACAAGGGTGATCCTAATGCCTCTTATCATGTAGTAAATCCTACTACACGAATGTAGCCTCACTAGCGGTCTCGGGATGCATCACTAACGCAAGTTCTAGAATCTAAATGCTACCGGTACACTCATAAGCACTAATAGTAAATGCTTTTCCTATCAAATCTAAAGGCGAACCTCACATATTTGGGTGGAAAATTTTTCTGAATAGTACGGTTATGTGCTAGTCATACAATCTCCTATCCATGAGACGCTTGCTATGGCTAAAGTTTCACTCCTAAATGTTGTAAAAAATTTTAAATTTGGCGCTAAAATTGCACTAACAAGTGTTTCTCATAGTTTTATTACACATCTACCATCAAACAAACAAACTCAAGCGAAAGTGTATCTGTAAGGTATCATCATTTTACCCTCCCCTTACACTTAGGATGAACATTGTCCCCAATGTTCAAGTAAAGAATGTAAAAGTGAAAAGGTAAAAAGAATGAAATAAAATACTCCCCTGATTCGCTTGGTATGAATAATAAGGTGGCCAGGTTAGATCTTCCTCCAAGAAAATGAAAATCAAAGCTTCCCTTCCAGAAAAATAAATCATCTTCTTGTCATACATAACCTGTAAATCCTGAGAAAACAAACAAGGCAACCTCGCATAAAATCGGCGGCAATCTACATAAGTTACTAAATCCTAGAAAACAAAATAAGATATAATGCTTGTGGAATGAAGTTTGCAGATTTTCTGGAGATTATAAAACTTAATAATTCAACAAAAACTTTAAAACTCCGTTAGAAAAACAAATTTGGTAAAATTTCCTGGTTTTTACACGTGACGCCGTCAAGAGCAAGCTCATGACACCGTTAGAAGTGACCTGCAGAAATTCTTATGTTAAGTTTCAGGAAAATTTCTGGAAAAACTTGGTCATACTTCCTGGAAAATCCTGCAAAACTTTATTATGACTCAATACAAGCATTTGACTCTAACAAATACGAATATACATGTTCACTTAATATTGTGGAGAATCATGATCGATTTGTTTCTTAAAAACATATTTGGGGTTTCCCCTTACACTTATCTTTTGCAAAAATACCTTTTAGGTGAAGTTAAGACTAAGGCCGAACCATATATTGATTGAATTAAGGCCTTAGGAACAAGTTTGGAGAAACCCTAAGGCCGAACCTTGTACGAATTTTACAGCTTTTCAAGGGTTTTCAACCCTTGAAACCTTACATGTGTTATTGAGATAAGTCTTTTCTTAATTCAATCAATATGTCTATGTGTTGGTTGTCTATATCTTGTGCTTGTCTTGATTCCACCATGCTAGGCTAGATTTATCTTGTGTTTGCTTAGATCTAATGAAACCTAGATGTTGATTATGTGTTGATTACTTGTTTATGGTTGTATTGGATGAATGATTTCAATGTTAGGCTTAAGAAAACTGGCAGATCTCCATTGTGTAACATGCTTGAACGTCTTAGGAAACATGAACTGATGTGTACTAGGTTTTATTGGTTGTATTTAATGCATGAGTAAATTCTAATGATCCCATGTTAGGAGCTTCTTGCAGGCTCGACATAGGAGTGAAGTAGGCACTCATAGGATTGGGGAAGTAAGTACGCCACCCCATGAATGGTATTAAGGAATACAATCCGTCATCCACGCAACTATAACAAGTAATTAACGTGTAAAAGATATCTAGGGAGTAGTGAAATCTAAGTAAACACATTTCTCCCACTTATTGCTCACAACCTTAGTTTAATATAGTTTATTTTCATTTTTAATATTTTATTTTGATTGCATCTTTAGTATTGGGTTAGTTGACTAACAACTAATTCCGCCCAACTCCTTCAAAACAGGGATTTTTACTTGCTTTCTAAAAAAATATAAAAATACAAAAAAAATCATCCCTCATCTCTAGATCTAGTATTTAGGTTTTCTAATCCTAGCGACACTATTCCTAGCTGAACGATCAATCCCCCGGTACTTGTCACTATACTATACTACAACGATCAAGTACACTGCCTGGCGGGGGTTGTAAGCTTCTCAAGATCCCTTGAGAGGTAAAGCCTGGTGCAATCCCTACGCATCAAGTTTTTGGCACCGTTGCCAACATCTAGGTTTCATTAGATCAAAGCAAACACAAGATAAATCTAGCCTAGAATGGTGGAATCAAGACAAGCATAAGATATAGACAACCAACACATAGACATATTGATTGAATTAAGAAAAGACTTATCTCAATAACACATGTAAGGTTTCAAGGGTTGAAAACCCTTGAAAAGCGGTAAAATTCGTACATGGTTCGGCCTTAGGGCTTCTCCAAACTTGTTCCTCCTTTAATGAGATATTAGAGGCTGACGACGTCAAGAACAAACTTGTGACGCCGTCATCTCGCCGTCAAAATAATCCTCGGACTGCCTTCATCTACATCTGACGCCGTCATGTAGTCCACTTTTGCAGGCCGTCACACTTTTAACTCTTGACGCTCTACTTGCGACGCTTTCATGTTTGTACTGGGTCGTCATGATATTTACTCTTGACGCCGTCAAATTCTTCCTCTTGACGCCGTCAAACACTGTTCCAGCATGGAAAATTAAGTTTTTGGCGTTTTTTTTCATTTTTATGCTCAAAAAACGCCCGAATTGCTTCCTTTTCCAGATTTCACTCACAAAGTACCTAAAATCACAAAATGAACGATTTAGGGCAATATTTGATCAAATAAATTCAATTTCGGGCTTAAATGACCCCCTAAAAACGAATCATTTTTCGCCTCATCAGTCACTCACATACTGCTGGGCCAAGAGGCATTTGGTAATAATAATTATATAATAAATATTAAATAATTAATAATAATAATAATAATAATAATAATAATAATAATAATAATAATAATAATAATAATAATAGTAATAATAATAATAATAAATAAATAAATATTATTATAACTATTTTTATTTTTTAAAATTAAAAATATAATAATAATAATTATTAATAACATTGAAAGATAAATAATAATATTTAACTTATAAAAATCTGAATTCTAACGTAATTCAACACAATCCATCAAGTTTGCTATGTAATCTGAATTACATCACTTGATGTAATTGGTTGTAATCCAATTACATTTCCTTGCAAACCAAACAACTAATGTAATGTAATCTAAATTACAATTACATCCATCCTGCAAACCAAACAGGATTATAATGTGATTCAGATTACAATTACAATGAATTACACCGAATTCCAGCGAACCAAACGCCCCCTTAGTCATCTTCTCTGCAAAAGACATAAACCATATAACCTCCATTGAAAGACGTCGAGATCTATTTTCAGTTATCTCCTTCTCTATTTTTGTCACCCTTTTATCCTTTCAAGATGTAAGGTGGTTCCAGATCTAAACATAAGATAGGTCCCAAATTATAAAAGGTGTCGATTTTTAAGATGGTTCCCGGGAACCACCTTAATATAGTGTAGGTCCGCCTCTAACTACTAACTACATGCATATACAAAAAATAATCATTCACTTAATATTATGAAATATATTCCGTATATGTCTGTTCACCTCATTAAGAAATAGAAATTAAATATAACGTATTAACAATAAGAGTAGTGATATAAAGGCCTGAAATTTATGTCTAAAAACATAACTAATATACTTCATTCTATCTTTTATCATCTTCACTCTTAATCTGATACATGTCTCAATCCTTTTATTAATCATATATTTAGGCACAAGTTTTATGCATGAAAAACATTTTCCTAAACATAATGTGGATGCATTTTTATTGAGACGGCGGCAACTGAAATCTCTTATTTTGATAGAACAACACATTTAATTTTAACTATATACTTGAGACACCAGATCCCTTGCAAAGTGAGAAAACATTAAAAAGTGTAGAAAGCCATTCATAGTGTAACACGTGTCCCCCACTCTAAATTATATATAAAATCCGCCCAGAGGTAATTTGGTCTTTTGACCCATTTTTTCTTTTCCACCTCAATTTTCAAACGCATATATCTTTTAAACGACAAACTTTTAGAAAAAAATGATTTTACCATAATTTTTAAAATTTGATTCTCTTTAATTTGGTATAAATCTTTTTAATTTTTTGGAAACATTTTTTTGACATATTTATTTGGTCATGATTTTTTTGATGGTTTTGCTATTTTTGACCCTATTTTTTATTTTAAAAATTGCCGAATCATAATATACTTAAAACACGAAAGTTGTAGATTTTGATTCACTCTTTACCCAGAAATTTGAATCACTCAAATCCGAAATAATATGAGTGAGATATCGCACGTTAAATATGCCATTTTAGTCATATTTTTTGCACACAACGTGTTTGATGAAATGTTTAGCTTAGATTTTTTGTCTTAAAATCGAGTTAAATGCACTAATTTTTGTCTCACAACGCATTATTAATAATTTTATTAATGTAACATTCAAAAAGTGATGTTTTTTAATCATTATTTTTTTAAAAATATACATTTAGTTCATCAGTTAGGTTATTAAGTTCATCAGTTAGGTTATTAGGTTCATCAGTTAAGTTATTAGGTTCATCAGTTAGATTATGTTTTGTTCATCAGTTAAGTTATACGTTATAGGTTCATCAGTTAGACATTTTGTTAATCAGTTACCTTGGTTCATCAATTTGAGATTCATCAAATTTGATCAAATGTTTGGGTTCATCAATTTTTTTAGGTTAATAAAATTTCAGGTTCATTAATTTCAAGTTCATCAATTTTTTCAGGTTCATTAAATTTGATCAAATGTTTGGGTTCATCAAATTGATCACAGTTCTTTTCAGGTTCATTAAATTTCAGGTTCATCAATTTTTTCAGGTTAATCAATTTAATCAAATGTTTGGGTTCATCAATTCTATATAACAAAACAAACTGATAGTTTTGTTAAACTGAAAATAACTTGACCAATTAGTGCGTTTAAATGTATTTTTATATGAAAAATCTCTTTTAGTCATTTTATCAAACACTTTGTGTGCTAAATATGACTGAGACGTCATATTTAACGCGCGATATCTCACTCATATCATATCAGATTTGAGTGATTCAAATTTCTGGGTAAAGAATGGCCAAGAAGCTACAACTTTCGTGTTTTAAGTTTTGCAAAATTCGGCCTTTAAACTAGACAAAATTAGGGCCGAAAATGATAAAACTTTCAAGAAAATCATGACCTAATAAATATGTTAAAAAAAATTTTCAAAAAAATTAAAAAGATATATACCAACTTAAAGAGGATTAAATTTTAAAATTATGGTAAAATTGTTTTTTTGTAAAAGTTTGTCGTTTGAAAGTTATTTGTATTTGAAATTTAAGGTGGAATTAAAAAAATGAGTCAAATAACCAAAATGCCCTCTAACCGAAAATATTAAAGAAAAAAGGGAGAGAGTTGGTGGGGGACACATGGCACTAGCTTAGTGGCTAGAAACACTTTTTAGAATTTTTAATTTTGATCCCTTTATAGAGGATCGCAACTCATATACTTGAACAGATATTGTTGATACAAAAGTTGGGCGTTCCTGGTTTGGGCTCTTGCTCTCGTACCAATTCGCTTCTTAATGCTTGAAACCTGCGCACTAAGAAAATAAGCAAACACCGTTAGGCTTATCATGGGATTGTCTGTTAAATGTTACGTATAAACATTAATAAGTAAATGTCTAGGATCGAACCCGAGACCTCGGGATTGCACACTTTACAAACAAGAATAATGTAAAAATAAATATGTATATATTAAATGTATTGAATATATATATTTATAAACATTTAATGGACTAAATGGTCGTTAGTTATTAACCGTATGGACTAATTATCATTAGGGACGAAAGATATGGACTAGAGTGTAACTTGGGAGTCAAGAAAGATCTAGAAACACCCTCTTGGGTGCATGGCCGGTCGAAGCCCAACCATATGGGTCGACCCATGCTTTTCTTGGTCACCAAGTTTCACCTAGTATATATACAAGGCCAAGGGTTAGACTTTCACATCTTTTGTGCACACACACAAACCCTAAAGTCTTTTCTTTTCTCCTTGTTTTCCTTGGCCGATCGGTTCATCACCTCCCAAGGGTTTGGATCGATTTCTCCAAGTCTAAAAATTAAGTGTTTAGTTTACTTGCATCAAACCTTTATTCGTTGGTAGTTTGTGTGTACAAGAACGAGGTAATTACTTACTTTAGTAATTATCAAGAGATCGATAAACAAAACGGTAAGGGGTTTATCATTGATCTAATTGTCCAAGAATCAAGGTTTATTTGAAGTGCATCGGGTACGTTTACTATTTATGTTTTAGTTAATATTTATGTGTTATACTTGATCCTAGCTTCCGCAATACATGCTATTTAATTGTTAAACTCTAACAGTGGCATCACGAGCCTTGTATAACACGTAATTGATTACTAAAACGTAATAAATACCGGATCTTTAATTGTTTTAGATACATGTTTTTTTTGATCTAGGGTTTTTTCCTATTTTTTTTTTCTAAAAATTTCGAAACCCTAACCCTAATTTTGGGGGGGGGGGGGGTCGATTTTTCCATGAAACCCTAATTAAGGTTTTGTGGTTTTCAAGGATTATATGTAATCACTAGAAACCCTAGGTCATTAACCGGTTATTTGAACGTATCTTGTGACCTATGTGCTAAATGTTAGGTTTTAATCCGTGTCTTACATGCATGTTAGTCATGGATCTTGTTTTTTTATCACATGTTTAATATAGATCTTAAATTGGGGAAGACTCCAATATATATTAAAATCGATTTTATATGCTATGTGGTGTGTTTATTAGTTTTGGCCTACGCAATTGATTCGTCAATGTATGTGACTCTCTTCCAGCAAGAAGAGAAGGCCTTAGTTGATTGCATGCATAATTATACCTAGAATTGATTTTATTAGGATCTTTTCTAATACGGATTGCATGTGGCTAATTGTTTCACTTATTTATTATTGGTTGTTTTGTTTTTCTTTGAAACTTGTTTTATTGTTATTAGTTGGACTTGATGTAAGCAATAAAAGGGTTGTTTTTATAAAGAAAATAAATACAGACTAATAATGGTGAAACCCTAAAGTGATAAAGTAAGAATCTTGCAAGGTCTTAGGTGCCGATAGTGGTCCGATTCGCACGGTAATCAGCTCCCAGGCGAGACTAGCAAAATTCATACTTTATTACTATTTTGAGATTGAATCCATAAACTTTTGCTTGATTGATGTTTTGTGCAAATATGCTTTTAAAATTAAGTCTTTTAAGATGATATTCATAACCGTGATTTGAAGGCTTAGAAAAGAGCCTTAGAGTCTGCCTTGGTTATCACAATCTTGAATATGTCTTAAACGAATTACTTTTAAAATCATATATTGTAGAAAGTCATCTTAGGGTTTTGGCATAAACCTCAAGTAAAACTTTGTGTATTAATTTCACGAATTGGATATAAAAAGTTTTTATGAAAACTTATGTTATAAAGATGAGTGCATGCATTTTTGTACATATTTTGATTTACATATCAAAAATAATACCCTTAAATAATTTAAGTTACGTGCCATCTATCTATAAGGAACACTTGGAATTTTAATTTAGTAAACGTGAGACCTAGGCTAAATTACTATAACAAGGTAAAATTCTTTTAACGCGTGAGACCATAATTGTAATTTTACAGTTTCTAAGGTAGACGACTTAATTAAGTTGTACGTGAGACCTAGAACTTAAGGCATGAGATGGGATGAAACATGCTTACAAGGCAAATTGATGAATCAATTTGATGTAAATCCCATAATGATCTAGGAATTGGAAATCTTGTTTGCCAATTATTGTTCGACAGATTACCAACTTTTGTACTTTCACCACTAACAGATCAACTGATGTAGTGGAATCTATGTAAAGTTGGATCCTAGGTTTTCAAGAAAATTAGTTGGTTATATGAATATAGCCTTGGGTATTTTATTTTTCTTGAAGATATTGATTATCGAAAATACTAATATTTGAACTTTATCTGTAGATATGGCTCAACCCGATAACCAAACTGTGATTTCTGCTTTCAAGAGTCATCTTGAGAGAGAAAAATTAACTGGAAAGAATTTCAATGACTGGCACCGTTCGCTCAGAATTGTCTTGAGGGCGTCTGGTAAGATTGACTATGTGACCGAGGAATGCCCTGCTGAACCTGCTGCTACTGCAACACCAGAAGCAAAGGCAGCATGGAAGGTGACTAATGCTAAGTATAATGAGGTTGCTTGTTTAATGCTCACTAGCATGAGTGCTCAATTACAAAAGAAGTATGAGTACTCGTCTCCTAAGAATATGCTTGATAACCTCAGGCAGTCTTATGAGAAGCCACCTGCAGTTGAATTGTATGATGAACTTGACAAGCTACACAACTGCAAGCATGGTGATGGTAAACCAGTAGCTGATTATGTGGATGAGATGAAAGACTCGTTTGATCAACTTCACAGAATTGGTTTTGGTTACCCCGAAAATGTGCAAGTGCACTTGATCAACAGATCCCTCAACAGGGATTTTGCTGGTTTTGTGCAGAATTACAACATGCATTGCTCGGGGAAGACAGTCTCAGAATTACTCGCATTGCTTGTTGATTATGAGAAAAGTCTACCAGCCAAGGTCAAGGCTCCTACCCCACAAGTGTTGGCAATTCATGGGGGGAGAATCCAGAAGAAATCGCATGTGAACAAAGGCAAAGGTAAAGGTGATAAAGGCAAGCAGGTCATGGCCTATCAACCTCAACCCAAGATGAAGCAACATCAGCCTAAGCAGAACAAGGTGAATCCGCCAAACAAGAAGGATCAGGCTTGTCACCACTGTCATGAAAAGGGCCATTGGAAGCGCAATTGTCCTCTCTACATTCATGACTTGCGACAAAAGAAGCAGGGTAATGAAGCTGGTAACCCCAGTACTTCAGGTGCGTTCTTTATGATTGAATTATTCACTCTTACTCCTAAATTGAATTCATGGGTATATGATACGGGATGTGGTATTCATATTTGCAATACCTTGCAGGGGTTTAGAGTTGAGAGAAAGCTGGCCTATGGACAACAATTCTTGCACGTTGGTAACGGAGCGCATGCAGGAGTTGAAGCTATAGGAGTTTTTAATTTAGTGTTGCCTTCGGGCTTAGTACTATCTTTAAATAATTGTCATTATGTACCGTCAATTGTTAGAGGTGTAATTTCATTTTCATGTTTGTTAAACCTTGGTTTTCGTCATACTATTTCTAGCAATGGAATTTCAGTTTCTTTAAATGATGTTTTTTATTTTAATGCTATTGCTGTGAATGGTGTATTTGAAATTGATATGAATGATAATGATAATGCTTTTGTTAAAAATAATTCAATGTATAGCATCAACAATAAGAGAATCAAGAAAGGTCTGGATTCATCTTATCTTTGGCATTGTCGACTTGCTCACATTGGCAAAGATCGCATGAAAAAGCTGCAACATGATGGGCTTTTAAATAAGATCAATGATGAATCATTTGATAAATGCGAATCTTGCATTGCTGGGAAGATGACTAAGAAACCCTTTAAAAATAGGATTGAAAGGGCTAATGATCTACTTGGTCTTATTCACACAGATGTGTGTGGACCACTTAGACATGTGTCAAGGAGAGGTGCTAGCTACTTCTTAACATTCACGGATGATTACAGCCATTATGGTTATGTTTATTTACTTAAGCATAAGCATGAGGTATTTGAAACATTCAAAGTGTTTAAAGCAGAAGTAGAGTTGCAACTTGGAAAGAAGATTAAAGCTCTTCGATCCGATAGAGGTGGTGAATACCTGAGTCAGGAGTTCATAGATTATCTAGCAAAGGAGGGAATTGTCCAGCACCTTACTTCTCCATATACTCCACAACAAAATGGTGTATCTGAGAGAAGGAATCGTACATTGCAAGACATGATACGATCTATGTATAATCTAACAACTCTTCCTTTCTCGTTTTGGGATTATGCCTTAGAATCTGCGGTTCGCATTCTAAATATGGTTCCAACAAAGAAGGTTGATAAGACACCATATGAGGTATGGACTGGAAAAGCTCGAAACCTGTCTTATCTTAAGGTCTGGGGTTGTGAGGCGTATGTTAAACGTGACTCAGCAGACAAACTCCAACAAAGATCTGTGAAGTGCATCTTCGTAGGATACCCTAAGGAAACTATGGGATACTACTTTTATTACCCACCTGAAAACAAAGTATTTGTTGCAAGGTATGGAGACTTCCTTGAAAGGGAGCTCATATCTCAAGAATTCAGTAGGAGAATATATGATCTGGAAGACGGTCAAGAAGATGTAGCACCTTCTGAAAACACTAACCAACTTTCGGTAGAACCTGAAAGTTTAGGTCCTCCACCTGAAGTTGAAGTGATTCCCATTCGTAGGTCAACAAGACCAGTAAAAGCTCCTACTCGTCTATGTCTTAATGTAGAGAGTGATGAGAATATACTGGGTGATCTTGATGAGCCTACAAGTTATAAAGCTGCCATGAATGGTCCTGAAAAGGCCAAATGGAAAGAAGCTATGGATGGGGAAATGCAATCCATGGAAGACAATGATGTCTGGGAAGAAGTAGACCTACCTCCGGGTGCCAAACTAGTTGGGAGTAAATGGCTCTACAAGAAAAAGACTGACATGGATGGCGTTGTACATACCTATAAGGCCCGTTGTGTAGCTAAAGGCTATACACAAACTTTTGGTGTTGACTATGAGGAGACCTTTTCTCCTGTAACTGACATAAGGGCAATTAGGATTCTTATAGCCATAGCCGCTTACTATGACTATGAGATTTGGCAAATGGATGTAAAAACCGCCTTCTTAAATGGTCGCCTAGATGAAGACATCTATATGGCGCAGCTTGAGGGGTATGTAAATCCAGAATTCCCAAATCATGTATACAAGCTTAAAAGATCCATTTATGGATTAAAGCAAGCATCACGACAATGGAATAAGAGATTTGATGGTGAAATTAAAAGTATGGATTCACTCAAAATCTTGATGAGCCATGTGTATATCACAAAGTTAGTGGGAGTAATGTGATTTTCCTTATATTATATGTTGATGACATATTAATCATGGGAAACGACATTCCAAGTTTGCAAAAGGTTAAGGCATATCTTGGAAAGTGTTTTTCTATGAAAGATTTAGGGGAAGCTGCATTTATTCTGGGAATCAAGATATATAGAGATAGTTCTCAGTGATTAATTGGATTAAGCCAAAGTGCTTACATTGATAAAATATTGAAGAGATTCAATATGCAAAATTCCAAGAAAGGATATTTGCCAATGCAAGAACAACATGGCTTGAGCAACAAGGTTTGTGCTTCAACACCTGCAGAGGTGCAACGCATGAAAAGAGTCCCTTATGCTTCGGCTGTGGGATCTATAATGTATGCGGTGAAAAGTACAAGACCTGATGTAGCATTTGCTCAGAATTTAACCAGTCGATATCAGCAAAATCCAGGTGAAGCTCACTGGACTGCTGTTAAGAATATTCTTAAGTACCTTAGGGCTACTAAAGAGATGTTCTTGGTTTATGGGGGAAATCCATCAGCAGAACTTGATGTTACAGGTTACTGCGATGCTTCTTGGAAAGGTGATAAGGATGATACGAAGTCTCAGACGGGTTATGTCTTTGTCATTAATGGAGGAGATGTGGATTGGAGGAGCAGAAAGCAGAGTGTACTAGCGATGTCTGCTACAGAGAATGAGTATATAGCTGCTTCAGAAGCTGCAATGGAAGTTGTTTGGATTAGGAAGTTTGTTTCAGGGCTTGGAGTTATGCCTTCGATTCAAAGACCTATTAAAATGTATTGTGACAACACAGCTGCAATTACATTTGCCAATGAGCCTGGAATCATGAAAGGCACCAGACATTTCCCGATTAAGCATCACTATGTTCGAGAACAAGTCGAAATAGGCGAAATCGAAATGCTCAAAGTTCACACAGATGATAACTTGGCAGATCAATTAACAAAGCCTTTACCTGGCACCAAGCTTTACAAGCATGCTGAAGGTGTAGGACTTAGATTAGCTGAAAGTTTCATGCCCATTTGTGATTAGTGTTTGGATAAAGGATGTAACGTACAATTATTATTTTAATGAAATAAAATATGTTTTATGTTTATTTATTCATTGTCTTAATAATATATCCTATATTTGCATGTTTAAGATCCATGAATAATTTATTATTCTAAATTGTCCATTGTCGATTATTGATATGGGAATATCATTAAACTAAGACAAATTTGAGTATTGGTTTAGGATATACTTGAAAGTATATTGATGCGGAGTCATACCAATTTCACATGATATTCGATGAATAGAATATTGGACTTATCCCAATAATATGATTTAATATTTAATGTGAGAATCATATTTAAAGTTATCCTCAGACTTGAGATACCAGATAAGTGTCATGGATGTAGTGCATTTTTGTGAAGCAATCTACCGCTCACCGTAACAGGGAGTTATAAGGGTTATTTTCAGAAGTGTTGCAAAGTTCATGGGTTATTCTTGTAGTCAAGAAAGAATTTATTCCTTCTGATTTGTTTAGAAGTTTAATACTGCTGGGCCCCTCGTAGGGTTGACAAAATGTTTGCATGGCCATGCCCAAAGTCTATCTGGAATACGTTCAGATGTTTTGGTAATTTTGTTCAATCATAAAGAGACGAGAAACAGAAATTTAATAAAGGAACTCACATCTTTATTAATGTGGTATTAGTAATGAAAGGATAATTATAATGATGAATCATTAAAGGTTTTTCCAGGAAACCTAGCTCGGATTGAACTAGGGGCATTGGAGTGTTGCAAGACGCTAACCAATGTCATTTTACTATTAATGGATATACGAATGGGAGCTGTTAAATGTTACGTATAAACATTAATAAGTAAATGTCTAGGATCGAACCCGAGACCTCGAGATTGCACACTTTACAAACAAGAATAATGTAAAAATAAATATGTATATATTAAATGTATTGAATATATATATTTATAAACATTTAATGGACTAAATGGTCGTTAGTTATTAACCGTATTGACTAATTATCATTAGGGACGAAAGATATGGACTAGAGTGTAACTTGGGAGTCAAGAAAGATCTAGAAACACCCTCTTGGGTGCATGGCCGGTCGAAGCCCAACCATATGGGTCGACCCATGCTTTTCTTGGTCACCAAGTTTCACCTAGTATATATACAAGGCCAAGGGTTAGACTTTCACATCTTTTGTGCACACACACAAACCCTAAAGTCTTTTCTTTTCTCCTTGTTTTCCTTGGCCGATCGGTTCATCACCTCCCAAGGGTTTGGATCGATTTTTCCAAGTCTAAAAATTAAGTGTTTAGTTTACTTGCATCAAACTTTTATTCGTTGGTAGTTTGTGTGTACAAGAACGAGGTAATTACTTACTTTAGTAATTATCAAGAGATCGATAAACAAAACGGTAAGGGGTTTATCATTGATCTAATTGTCCAAGAATCAAGGTTTATTTGAAGTGCATCGGGTACGTTTACTATTTATGTTTTAGTTAATATTTATGTGTTATACTTGATCCTAGCTTCCGCAATACGTGCTATTTAATTGTTAAACTTTAACATTGTCTCCCACGATTATCCTCCGGCGTGAGAGTAAGTAATCGGTTTTAGGGTTCTCGTAAAGAGTTTAGGGTATGTGAATCATACCTTTAATGAGAATTATGTCATTCCTTATATAGGCGCAGAATCCTTGTTGGTTTCGTGCTCCTTACGTTTCGCACACGTGGTGCTTATCCGGATTAAGGATATCTATTCCGTAATTAGAAGATCCTTATCCATGCCCGGGTAGTTGGGTTTGGGTCTACGTGAGCCCAATCCCATTATCAATACGGCCCAAGTTATAATAGTCTACTCATGGTGGTTTTGGGCTCTTAGTGATGTTTATCATTTGAGCTCGTGGCCCAAATATAGACTATACGTCATCAGGTATAAACATGCATATTTGAAGTTATTTTATGAGCCTAGATGCCAAATCAAATGTTTGGCTTTCAAGAAACCGAGTACGAGGAACTAGTTGCAAGTAACAAATACTATTTCATATTACTTGGGTGCACCACCAAATCTCTATGCTGTCTTGTGCGGTGTAATTTGCTTTCTTGACGGTGTGGTGTCATTAGGTTTCTTTGCCTCAAATTTACGTATGGACAAAAAGGTGTGAATTAATGTAAAAGGAAAGGTTTACAATCTTTTTTCCTTTCTAAACAACCCACAACTCCACATACAATCAACATGTCTCAGCCTAACCCGAGTGTTAAATAAGTTATGTGCAACTTATGCAATTTAATTTACAAGACCGAGTAACTTTTTTAAACTCATTCTAATAATAACAATACAAAATATTAATAAAATAAAACTTTGTGAGACCAATTACAGTGCTTGGTAATTATTTTCAAATACTAGATAGATAGAATTAGTGCTGAAAGAATGCATAAGGGTCCGTTTGGTTTGCTGGAATTCGATGTAATCTATTGTAATTGTAATATGAATTACATTACAATCCTGTTTGGTTGACAGGACGGATGAAATTATAATTTAGATTACATTACATTAGGTGTATGATTTGCAAGGAAATGTAATTTGATTACAACCAATTACGTCCAGTGATGTAATTCAGATTACATAACAAACTTGATGGAATGTTTTAAATTACGTTGTAATTCAGTTTTTTATTAATTAAATATCAGTATTTATCTTTTATCGTTATTATTAATTATTATTAATATATTATTTAATTTTAAAAAATTAAATAATAATTATAATAATTAGTTTTATATTATTACCTTTATATTATATATAAATATTTAAATATATAATTGATATTTTAATAATTACTTTTATATTAAATTTATGATTTTTATTTGTTATTATATATAAAAAATTATTATTATTATTATTATTATTATTATTAAATAATATTTATTATTATTATTATTATTATTATTATTATTATTTTATTATTATTATTGTTATTGTTATTGTTATTGTTATTGTTATTATTATTATTATTATTATTATTCTAAATTACATTACGTTGCAAGTCAACTAAACATAACGACAGATTTTATCATTACAATTCTAACACATTACAATTTCAACATATTCCAATTCTTTGAATTACAATTCATTCAAATTATACTTCCTTCTAAAAATTAGAATTCCTTCAAAACATTCTGCGAACCAAGCGCACCCTAAAAGTTGCAATGGCTCATTTGTAGGGGGTCTTAGTTTTTAATCAAGAAGAGGTCATAAGTTCGATCCATCCGATGCTCTTTTATTTATTATTTATATTTGGATTTTTCTATCTTGTGTAATGGTGGCACATGTTTTGAAGCATTAAATGAAGTGGTAATACCATACTTACATGTTACTTGATATTAATATTTTCTTAAATTTGTAATGTTTACCATACTTACATGTTACTTGTTATCAATATTTTCTTAAATTTGTGATATTTCCAAATTTAATATCTTAAAACCACGTAAAAGCAAAAGTCTTTTGAGAAAGAAAAAAAAATTAACAATATATAATCTGGATACAATAAGCAATAAACCGTTAAAAATGTAATTAGTAACATAATTCTCGAAAGTAAAAATAAGTGGTTTGGTGATGATAAAATATTAACGTACTTGTAGTATCTAACTAACCTGTAGTTTTGCCTGCGTGTTATAGCAGGTGCAAAAAATTTACTCTATTGTATATGTAAAATAAAGTTTTAACACTAATATGTTTTTTGAATAAAAAGTGATAAAAATAATAACATAATTGATGTATATAAATAAAGTTATAGACTTTATTGATTTAGAGGTTAATTTGTTATAAGATTAAAGTTAAAATGTGCTAAAATATAAAAGTCAATAACTCTAAGGTTAGTTTGTGTTTTTTTAAGTTAAGGAGGTATTGTTGCATTTATGAACTTGAAAATACAGTTCATGAACACTAAAAATCAAGTTCTTAAATGCATGTATCTTGTTTTATTGTTTGAAGGGTTTTGTTAATCTCTGCCCACTGGGCATTTGTTTAAATTTCTATATAAGGAATGTTTGAGTTAATTAATATCAAAATGATGATCAATTAAGGTAATTTTAGAGATGAATAAATGTTCATTAAATGCATTTTTTGATTTAAAAGGAAAGTTTGTCTTCGTTAATTCCGTTTAAGTCTTTGCCCATTAGGCAGAGGTTAGCAAAACCCTTGTTTGAATAACCATAAGATCATGAAAACTTAATAGGCACATGTAGGTATCTTGGTGTCCATTACTTGAGTAGTAGGAACTCACAACACTAGTTGACAACATGGTTTTTGGAAAATTGAAGCCACATTGGGTTGGCCACAGCCCACAATACGATACATCCGTAAAATTGACAACATAGTTTGTGTCTTTGTGAAACTTTGTTTTGCCATGTTTGATGAAGAAAGGTTTTATGTTGAATGTGGTTTAGCGCGCTTACATTATTTTACTTAAAAGTTGCATTTTTGAAGTAAAGATTAGAATTTTCAGTTAACTTATTTTTTTGATATCCAATTTAGAAAGATCTTGTGTGGTCTCTTCCTCGTGTATCGACCAATTCTTAAAAAGTTAAATTTCTTTGTTTTGAGAGTTTTGGTTACAGTATGTTTGCGATGTTTTCGTGTAAAATAATGTTCTTGATTAAAATGTACTTCTTTACTATATTATCTTTGAGTGATGAAGGATTTCAATGTGCTTGATACAAGTAAAATCAAGACTTTAGTTCAAGTTGACGGAACACTTTATGTCTCATAAGATACGAATCACATCTAAATGTATGTTATAATTAACAAAAAGCTTTCTTAATCCATAAAGGTTTTTGGCACACACTTTGAAGTAAGTCAAATTATACATATTTCAATATTTTCCCTTATTTATCTTAAATCAACAGTAGATGTGCGATTATAACTACAAATATTACGCCATTTTGCAATTTATAAAGTTGGTAGGAGTACTTTTTACGCTAATTGTAGAGTAACTTAAGCATTAATGTTAAGACTAAAAGAAGGATATTTAACCCAAATATGCTCAGCCTAAGAATTTAACAACTATTTAGTGCCCAGTAAAAATGAACCCACGAAGCTGAAACAAAATCCAGTCCAGCTGCTACAAGACTAAGTGTGACCCAATTTGCTCTACACCTATTTGCTTAACCATTTTACATTCTCCTACCTTTAACATTTCTCTCTAATTGTAAGAAACTTTTACAAAGTTTATATTAGATTTCAATTTTATCTTTGATAATGAGTTTTTAGCTCATAAAAAGATATTTGCTCTATATTCCTACTTCGTTAAATGTTTTAGAAATCACGATTTACATTTAGTTAAACATTTGTATTAGCTTTCACAACTTTTTTTTTTTTTTCCTATTAATCTACTAGTTGATAGTGATTAAAGGGTGATTAATAGTAGTAATGATTATGAACGAGCACATACTCGTGCGTTGCCTGGGTACATCGATACAATAATATATACATAAAGAAATGATCCCTTTTGCAAAGTCCTTGATAGCTTCATTCTTTCCGCAATATTTGTTCCTTAGATTAGTTGCTATGATATTCTTTGTCCAACGCCTGAACACGCAGAATGTATGTCGGCACAATATCCCATAATGCATAAAGAGCTGACAGCAACAATATAATGTTCCACCATTAGTATCTATTTTTTTTAGTCACAAATGATTTAGGTGTACGCAGAGGTTTGGAATTTGTAAAATAACACATAATAACAATCGTTTACCACATGTACATGTGTAATGAAAAATACTCTACAAAAAGCAAAATTAGCTAGTATGGAGTAATAAAGATACTAAGCAATATAGGATCACTTTTAATATACAACATGTAATTCAAGACAACTTAACTTACAAATATAGGCGATCTAATATCTCAT
Organism: Artemisia argyi; assembly: GCA_030686995.1. NCBI lineage: Eukaryota > Viridiplantae > Streptophyta > Magnoliopsida > Asterales > Asteraceae > Artemisia > Artemisia argyi. The sequence goes on along the minus strand of CM060709.1, from coordinate 117,852,135 downwards.
GTTGGAATGATTGGTTGAAAAACCTTTTGTAAATTTCTAGCTTCTTGCTAGCTTTTGTTTCATTTATATAATTTCCTTTTGCCGTTAAAAAAAAAAAAAAAAAAAAAAAAAAAAAAAAAAAAAAAAAAAAACTTACAAACATTAGATTTAAGAATATCTCCTGCTTTATGCATGTTCCTAATCCCAGTTCAACATCACATGCGATATATGCAAAAACAACAGCTTTAAAATACCTCATACTTCACAAAGGTTCCTAGTCTTTGTTGAACAGCACATGTGATATATTTAGCAAACAACTTATTTAAAACAATTATTTCGAATACTAGTTTAAATCAAACAGAAACTGTTTAATTATCTTATCAGTGTCAGCTAATTCACGGTCACACATGCTATATGGTAACAAAGCTTCATAATAATCATAAATGCAAAACATTTACGCTGCGTTCTCGAGTTTTAATTTGGGGGTAAAAGAAAGGAAAGGAAAGGAAATAAATAAAATTTGGTGTTCGTAAGTTTTCTCTGAGACGGAAAGGAAAGTATTTGGAAGGAAAATTTGAGTATAAATTTTCCTCCCAATTATGACCGGATTTGGAAGGAAAGAAAACTTAAAGAGTGCATTGTATTGTAAAAAGACTTATCTACCCTCATGAAACATTGTAATTTTACTAACTATATTTTTCAACTCGAACTATTTCAGTTTATTATAGTATAATAGAGGGTATAAATGTAAAATATTAATTTTCTTTTATTTTCCTTCCAATATCTCGAGAACATTAAAAAATCAATGCTCTTCCCTTTCTTTTCAGGCCATTTCCCATCTTTTCTTTTCTTTCACTTTTATCTAAAACCCGAGAACGCAGCGTAGGGTATTTGTGATCACTCGCATAACCTATAAAAATATGCACAATGGAAAATAAACAATCAAAGGCCATGCAGCAAAAACCCTTGATAGACAGATCTCTTAATCATTGATATAAAACATAACTAACACGTAGAATGGTGTTTATAAAATTACTTACTTGATCCTGAAATGACGTAAGCTTCTTGACCTTCTTGAACTGCACAAAACGTATTCTTCTTGTCTTGATGCAACGCTAACATTTTAGGGTTTCTTGGGGAGATAGAATCAACACTTGGGTTGCGTCAGGTATCCACTGATGAGGTGTACTTTCATACAATTTTTAGGGGTCTTTAAACTTTAAACTCGTGCATATTTGATCAAATATTACTCTAAATTGCTTCTTTTCAAGTTGTAGGTACTTGGGAGCACAAATGCTGGAAAAGTACAAGTTTTGGGCTTGATAGAAGGAAGAGCAAAGAAAAACGACAACTCCAGCAACGAGACTGGCATGTGTGACCCCGTCACTAGGAGGTGACGGGTCAGTGTGTGAAGACGGCGTCATAACTACAACGTAATGTTGTCACAACTAAGTCGGTGCAAAAACGAAACCCTAATTGGCGGCGAGCTGACGACGTCACGTCATAACATACAATCTAAAAATTAAACGATTTGTTTTCATTATTGTGTATGTAACTTTGGAGGAATATATGCCACCTTATCCTAGCCGGTTTTTAGAGCTTTTGTAAGCCTTTTTAGCCCTTAAAGACCTCATGTATTGATGCGTGGGAATTGCACCAGGCTTTACCTCTCGAGAGATCTCGAGAAGCTTACAACCCCCACCAGGCAGTGTACCTGATCGTTGTAGTATAGTATAGTGAAAAGTACCGGGGGATTGATCGTTCAACTCAGGAATAGTGTCGCTAGGATTAGAAAGCCTAAAAACTAGGTCTAGAGGTGAGGGATGATTCTTTTTGTATTTTTATATTTTATAAAAGCAATTAAAATCTCAGGTTTTGGAAGAGTGGGCGGAATTAGTTGCTAGTCAACTAACCCAATAACTAAAGATGCAATTAAAATAAAATAACAAAAATGTAAATAAAGCTAATTAAACTAGTGGTGTGAACAATAAATGAGAAAATTGTGTTTACTTAGCTTTCATTACTCCCTAGATATCTTTTATAGGTTGATAGTTTGTTACAGTTGCGTGGATGACGGGTTATATTCCTTAACACCAATCGTGGGGTGGCGTACGCTTCCCCAACTCTATAAGCTCCTACTTCACTCCTATGTCGAGCCTGCAAGAAGCTCCTAACATGGGATCACTAGAATTCGCTCATGCATTAAATACAACCATAAAAACCTAGTACGCATTGGTTCACGCTTCTTAAGACGTTCAAGCAAGTTACACTATGGAAGTCTGCCAGTTTTCTTAAGCCTAACATCGAAATCATTCATCCATTACAACTATAAACAAGCAATCAACCTATAATCAACATCTAGGTTTCTCTACATATAAGCAAACACACAAGAGATCTAGCCTAGCATATTAAAATCAAGATAAGCATAAGATATATTCAAACAGCACATAGACATATTGAATGAATTGAAAGGATACTTATCTTAATTGAACATGAAAGGTTTAAAGGGGTGAAAACCCTTAAAAATACTGTTAAAATCGTGCTAGGGTTTATTCAAGTCATCCATAATATTGTCCTCCCTCAATGAATGAAAGTTACAAAAGTATATATAGATTTTCCAAGGTGACGGTGTCAAGAAGAAAATTCTGACGCCGTCAACCCGCCGCCCATAATAAAATCAGATTGCCTAGATCCCGATCTGACGCCGTCAAGAGTATTTTACTTCTGGGCCGTCAAGAGTAATGGGGCCATGACGGCCTATGGTGACGCCGTCATGCCATAGTGCAAAAACCTTCTGGACCATCATGGACTTTATCCTCTTCACCTCTTGTTTTTCCTCTTGACGCCGTCATGTAGGATTTGCTGACCCCGTCAGGTACTGTTCCCAGCAAGGAAAATTAAGACTTTGCCATTTTCTTCACTTTTATGCTCCAAAAACGTCTAAAATGCTTCCTTTTCCAGAATTCACTCTAAAAGTACCTAAAATCACATAAGGAACGATTTAGGGCAATATTTGATCAAATAAATTCAATTTCGGGCTTAAATGACCCCCTAAAAATGGATCATTTTTCGTCTCATCATATACCCTTACACTTGAGATTTGCTTGTCCTCAAGCAAATGCGCTTTTATTCTAATCAAAATACAAGTTAGGGGTCATTTAACACTAATATAAAAGTAATTACAACAAATAATCATTCCACTAAAGACCAAAGACAAGCACGGAGGTCATACACTAGCACCTCACAAATAGTGTTTAGATACTCACATCTCTCGGGTGTAATAAAGTATATATTACAATATGAAAATGGAAAACATCTCTCACTACCTGTCATAACAAAATAGATTACAATAGGCTTGGGAAAGGATCAAACCTCCACCACATGGCGTAAGCACCTAGGATAAACTATCAAAGAGGTCTTTTTAAAGGGTTATAACGTTAGGTGTAGGGATATGGAAAACACGGTTTTGTTGGATGTAGGCAATCTTTACTGGTGGCGAGTTAATCATCTTGGTTAATCACATGTACAATATGGCGTTGCTAAGCCAAGACTAGACTCGACTTAAGCTAATAAATCAAAAATAACAAAAACATAAAATAAACATAGAATGAAACGGGATGGTAGTCCGTATGTTTTTTCTCATTTCTTTTTTCTATTTTTTTTTTCTTTTTCTTAATTTTTTGATTTTTTTTTTATTTATTTTTTATTTATTTTTGCATACACTCTTACCCTACCATCCAAAATAATACATCATAGGGAATGAACATTCCCCTTACACTTGAATTTTTACATACTTTACAATAAACTAATCTAATGACTCGAATTAAGATAATCAAAACACTTGAAGTACTTTTAAGATTAACGCACATATGGGGGTAATAATATGATGTTCTTCCCCATTACTTCATAACATAAGTACTTTACCCATGAGTCACAATCGTCCCAAAACAATATGTACATGGATATGACTCGACTTAGCAACCATGTAATCAATTAGATAATTAACTAAGGGTTTAAACATATAACAATAATGCACTAAAGATGAGTGCATACACGGAAGGCTAAGGCGATCTGGGTGTACATTTAAGTGGGTTGTAACAAATTCTTCCTTTAAGTAAGATGCTTAAAGTTAGAAACGAAAAGATAGGCTCGGAGGGGTGTACTAGGGGTTTCGTGTACTAAAAATGAGTACAACGCCTAAGGTGTGGGAAAAATTAGTTGACTTTACTAGCCAAGTAATATGACTTAAATGGTCAAGTAATTATGAAATGGGTTTAACACAAGGGTGATCCTAATGCCTCTTATCATGTAGTAAATCCTACTACACGAATGTAGTCTCACTAGCGGTCTCGGGATGCATCACTAACGCAAGTTCTAGAATCTAAATGCTCCCGGTACACTCATAAGCACTAATAGTAAATGCTTTTCCTATCAAATCTAAAGGCGAACCTCACATATTTGGGGAAAAAATTTTTATGAATAGTACGGTTTTGTGCTAGTCATACGACTCCTATCCATGAGACGCTTGCTAAGGCTAAAGTTTCACTCCCAAATGTTGTTAAAAATTTTAAATTCGGCGCTAAAATTACACTAACAAGTATTTCTCTTAGTTTTATTACACACCTACTATCAACAAACAAACTCAAGTGAAAGTGTATCCTATAAGGTATCATCATTTACCCCCCCCCCCCCCCTTACACTTAGGATGAACATTGTCCCCAATGTTCAATTAAAGAATGTAAAAGTAAAACAGGTAAAAGAATGAAAGCAAATACTCCCCTGATTCGTTCGGTGTGGATAGTGTGGTAACAAGGTTAGATCTTCCTCCAAGAAAATGAACAATCAAAGCTTCCATTCCAGAATATAAATCATCTTCTTGTCATATATAACCTGTTAAACCTGAGAAAACAAACAAGGCAACCTCGCATAAAATCGGCGGCAATATATATATGCTAATAAATCCTAGAAAACAATGTAAGATATAATGCTTGTGGAATGAATGTTTGCAGATTTCCTGGAGTTTATAAAATTAAAGAATTAACAAAAACTTTAAGACTCCGTTAGAAAACAAAACTAGCAAAATTTCCAGAATTTTACACATGACGCCGTCAGGAATTAATTCTTGACGCCGTCAGAAGCGATATGCAGAAATCCTTACGTTAAATTTCCGGAAAATTTCTTGAAAAACTTATGTCCTACTTCCTGGAAAATCCTGCAAAACATCATTATGACTCGATACAAGCATTTGACTCTAACAAATACGAATATACATGTCCATTTAATATTGTGGAGAATCAAGATCAATTTTGTTTCTTAAAAACACATTTGGGGTTTCCCCTTACACTTATCTTTTGCGAAATACCTTTGGATTAAGTTAAGACAAAGCCAAATGACAAAATAAAGTATTTTCACCATTTTAGTTTGAAACATGATCTACCAACAATAAAAATAAAGCATGCATACGGAAACAAATAACAATCAAACAAATAAAAATCACACAAAGCATGGGTTGGCTCCCAAGAAGCGCTTTTCTTTATTTATGAGTCTTGTAGCTAGACTAAAGGTCATGGGCAATTACGTGACCTTGTCCTTGGTCTCTCTTTCTAGGTCATCTCCAATATTAGTTTTGTATTCCGGACCTAGCTGCAAGCATTCTTTGTAGAAACCAAGTATTTTATTCATAACATACTCTACTCCTCTACGTCTATCCTCATTATTCCTATAGTAAACCACTTGTTTGTGTTCCTTTTCTATGTTCGATAGGAGGCGGTATTGTTCAATCTTATAGGGCATTTGGTAAGCAATCTCATCATTCTCTTCCTTGAATCTAACTATCCCTAGAGTCGGATCGTAGCTCATCTTAGAGGCCTCAACGAACGGTTTTCCGAACACTACTTGACTTAGGCAGTCATCTATCACCGGACAAGTATCCTCCACTACCACAAAGTCGGTCTCATAAGTGAAGTTTCCGACAATCACATGTGATCCTTTCACTCTACCTACAAAATTACTTAGCAAGTTCTTGTTGGGCATCATCCTATAACCAAGTTGCTTCTTCATTACCCAATTATAATATGTCCTAGTCATGATGTTTATAGGAGACCTAGGATCGATATAAGCTTTCCATAAATGCATATGCCCAATGTTGCATGGTATGCTGATGTTAGAGGGATCACCTACTTTAATAAGGGGTGAACCAAGGATATATGGTGTCTCGGGATCATTTAATAAATCCTTGTGATATTCCCGTTCTTCCTTGGTGGGCAACTTATCAAAGTACTCTTCTACGTTTTCTACTTCCTCTAACTTTTCTCCTTTATTAACCTCAACTTCCTTAATTTCATCCCTAGTCTCGGTTTCTACCCCAACTTCATCCTTGTCACTTTCTTCTATATCCTTATCTATTAGCTTAATGGTGACAACATTGACAAAGTGGGCGTGTTTGGATGACGAGGGGTCCTTAATTTGGATTCCGCTATTGGCGTCCCTAGTGTCCTTCCTAGGTGTAGTCAACGCTTGGTTGTTGAGGGCTTTCAATAAGTTGTCAATCTTATTGGTCATCTCCGTTTGTTGTTGATTGAATTCGGTTTCAAACTTAACTATGCGAGCTTCTTGAGATGCCATAAACTTGGACATCAATCCTTCAAGATTGTTGGTACTACCATAGTTATTAGAAGGATTGTTGTTGAAAGTACGGTTGGAAGGTGGACCGTTTGGTTGGTAACGATTAGGCGGATTGGAAGAATTGTTTTGGTTTTGTTTCCACCTAAGGTTCGGGTGATTTTTCCAAGAAGGGTTGTAGGAATCACCGTAAGGGTTTGGCTCGGGCTTGAAAGTGTACCACTTATCTCCCGCTTTGTCGGTACGCGAAGATGCATAGTCTGCAATAGCTGTTCCGGGGAGTTCCACGCAATCACGAGTGTCATGGGGACCACTACATAATTCGCATGAAGAAGTGATTTTGTTCACTTGGCTTGAAGGCTTAGGAGCTTCATAAGATTTCATGAGAAACTTGACTTGGTCCTCAAGTTCCATCATCCTACGGTCGGGAGTGCTAGAATTGTTCAAAGGCGGAGATATTGCCTTGACCGTTTTGTTCAAATCACAGGGATCATTCCAACTTCCGTTGTCATAGAGAGCAAGATCTTCTATGAGTTCCCATGATTCATCCACACTTAGATCACGTAGCTTGCCACCGGCCTATTGGTCAATGGTTCGCCTTGTGAAGAGATCGATATGGTCATAGAAGATTTGGACTTGGAGCCAAAGATCTATGCCATGATGAGGGACTTTTTGGAGTAAGTCCTTAAAACGAGTCCATGCTTCATATAGAGTTTCACCTTGACGTTTTTGGAACATCAAGATATCATTTCTAAGCTTGGTAGTTCTCCCCGGTGGGAAAAATTGAACAAGGAAACGAGTGGTGAGATCATCCCATGAGGTGATGGATCCCGTGGGTAAACGTTCAAGCCATTGACTAGCTTGATCACGTAGAGAGAATCGGAATAGGCGTAATCAGCTCGACTCTCTAGTTGTAACATCAAGGTCTATAGGATCTACGATTTTAAGGAAGTCCTTGAGATGTTGATTAGGATCTTCGGAACGAAGTCCATGGAATGCACATCCGCTTTGCACCAACCGGATGGTTTCGGATCGAAAGGGAGACACATTGGCTCCTTGGGTGAGCTCAATAGTGTTTCGATAGCCTTGGTGGCTAGGTCGGGAATACTCTCCTAGGGTTCGGGGCCTAAGAGGTTGGTTTGCTAGTGGTGGGTTTTGTTGGTGGTTTTGTTGTGGTGGGTTGATGGGTTCAAAGATGTTACCACCTTCCATGATGTCGGATGGTAAAGATTACGAACAAAGGCACGAAGAAATAAGATAGACTAAAGAAAACCTAAAAATAAAATCTTACTAGAAAGGAATCTAGCAAGTAGACCTAATAAGAAGAAATCCTAACCTAGACAATAACTATTCCCCAGGCTGCGGCGCCAAAAACTTGATACGTGAGAATTGCACCAGGCTTTACCTCTCGAGGGATCTCGAGAAGCTTACAACCCCCACCAGGCAGTGTACCTGATCGTTGTAGTATAGTATAGTGACAACTACCGGGGGATTGATCGTTCAACTCAGGAATAGTGTCGCTAGGATTAGAAAGCCTAAAAACTAGGTCTAGAGGTGAGGGATGATTCTTTTTGTATTTTTATATTTTATAAAAGCAATTAAAATCTCGGGTTTTGGAAGAGTGGGTGGAATTAGTTGCTAGTCAACTAACCCAATAACTAAAGATGCAATTAAAATAAAATAACAAAAATGTAAATAAAGCTAATTAAACTAGTGGTGTGAACAATAAATGGGAAAATTGTGTTTACTTAGATTTTATTACTCCCTGGATATCTTTTACAGGTTGATAGTTTGTTACAGTTGCGTGGATGACGGGTTATATTCCTTAATACCAATCATGGGGTGGCGTACGTACTTCCCCAACTCTATAAGCTCCTACTTTATTCCTATGTCGAGCCTGCAAGAAGCTCCTAACATGGGATCACTAGAATTCGCTCATGCATTAAATACAACCATAAAAACCTAGTACGCATTGGTTCATGCTTCTTAAGACGTTCAAGCAAGTTACACTATGGAAGTCTGCCAGTTTTCTTAAGCCTAACATCGAAATCATTCATCCATTACAACTATAAACAAGCAATCAACCTATAATCAACATCTAGGTTTCACTACATCTAAGCAAACATACATGAGATCTAGCCTAGCATGTTAAAATCAAGACAAGCGTAAGATATATTCAAACAACACATAGACATATTGAATGAATTGAAAGGATACTTATCTTAATTGAACATGAAAGCTTTCAAGGGGTGAAAACCCTTGAAAATACTGTTAAAATTGTGCTAGGGTTTATTCAAGTCGTCCCTAATATTGTCCTCCCTCAATGAATAAAAATTACAAAAGTATATATAGATTTTCCAAGGTGACGGCGTCAAGAAGAAACTTCTGACGCCGACAACCCGCCGCCCATAATAAAATCGGATTGCCTAGATCAAGATCTGACGTCGTCAAGAGTATTTTACTTCTGGGCCATCAAGAGTAATGGGGCCATGACTGCCTATGGTGACGCCGTCATGCCCTAGTGCAAAAACCTTCTGGACCGTCATGGACTCTATCCTCTTCACCTCTTGTTTTTCCTCTTGATGCTGTCATGTAGGATTTGCTGACGCCGTCAGGTACTGTTCTCAGCAAGGAAAATTAAGACTATGATGTTTTCCTCACTTTTATGCTCCAAAAACGTCCAAAATGCTTCCTTTTCCAGAATTCACTCCAAAAGTACCTAAAATCACAAAAGGAACGATTTAGGGCAATATTTGATCAAATAAATTCAATTTCGGGCTTAAATGACCCCCTAAAAATTGATCATTTTTCGCCTTATAAAGTATTATTGAGATAAATTATTTATTCAATAATTCCATCATGTTTATGCTTATTTGCTTGTCTTTAAATTACTATACTAGGCTAAACTAATTAGTATTTACTTGGGATTGCATGAAACCTAGTTATTGATTGCTTGTTTATCGTCTCTTGTCAATGGTGTGTACATTATAAGTTGAAAAGTTGGCTACTAACCTATATAGGGTTGCTTAAATGTCCTCTAAAATGTGTCCAATTAATATTTATTTCTTAGGGATTAATTGTGTTGGGAGAAATCCAACAAACCGGTTTCTAGAGCGGAACTACAAATCAAGAACTACTCCAACAAGACCTCGGCAAAGGGTTATGATCCCTTAATGCTGAGTGGCACCAACACACATGAGATATTTTACACTCAAACGTTTATTAAACGTGAGCAAGAAAAGAAGGTACAAATAAAACCTCACCCCGTCATCCCTATTTATAGAGAATGAAGGGGGAGAAACCTAATCCTTGGTGAACAAGGATTCTACAATTGAGGAGGTTAGGAACTTTCCTAATACATGACTAACCTCCTTAAGTTTGAGCTAAACTACAACTAGCCCCCTAAACTTATATCCTAACTATTACACACTAGTATTCTGACAAATTGAGTTGGGCATTTATTGCGTGATCTAGTTATTGGGTGGGATATTGACATTCAGATGGGCGTCTCACATTTAGGCTAGTTCATACACATAGGACTAACCAACCCGCACTAGGTAATAAAGAATACTCGGCATTGCATTAGACAAGTAAGTGTCATTCGATAAACATAGCGAGCAAATAACTAGTGAGTAATGAAATTCTAGGTAAATAAGTTTTTCCTCTTATAAGAAGTTCTCCACCACTTTTTCTTTTTTTGTTATTTATTTTTCTTGTATTTTTAGTTTAATTAGTAGTTTAAAACGAAATCTATCAAATCTCAAATTTTTACTTGCTTTTAAGTAAAACCCAAAAAGTGCCAAAAATACTTTTCTCTCAACCCTTAGACTTAAATCCACATACACCTCGAACCTACCTCACTATTCCAAAAGAGAACGATCAATCACTCGAGTCTTAATTACCTATACTACACTACAACGATTAGGTAGTCTGCGTGGAGGGTTGTGATACTAGTGTGTTGCACCCATCGCATTAAGTTTTTGGTGCCACTGTCGAGGAATAGTCTACATTCCACTTTATATTTCATTTAACTCTAGTTCACAAGTTTCCTATCTAGTGAACATTTTTCTTTTTCTTTTGTAGCTTTCTTTAATCTATCTTTTTCTTTGTTCTTTTGTTCGTAAATCTTTTCATTTGCCATCACAGCGAATTGAATTCCATTTAACCAACCACCTACCAAACCCACCTTTTCAACAAGATCCACCAAACCCACCTTTTCGCCAAAATTCACCAAATGCACCTAGAGCTCGTACTTTGGGTGAGTATTCTCGACCTAGCTACGAAGGCTATCAAAACACCATTGAAATTCTCGAAGAATCCAATGTGTCTACCTTGCGATCTAAAACCATTTTTTTGGTGCAAAATAGATGTGTATTCCATGAACTTCGCTTCGAAGATCTAAATCAACACCTTAAGGACTTTCTTAAAATTGTCTATTCAATTGACTTTAACAATGCCACTAAGGAGACGACGAGCTTGCGTCTCTTCCAATTCTCTCTACGTGATCAAGCTTGCAATTGGCTTGAGTGTCTACCCATGGGATCCATCTCGACTTGGGATGATCTCACTTCTCGTTTCTAACAACATCATGTGAAACTCTTTACTATGTGTGGCTCGTTTCAAGGACTTACTCCAAAAAGTCTCTCATTACGACATTGATCTTTGGCTCCAAGTCCAAATATTTTATGATCATGTCAACTACTCCACTAAGCAAGCCATTGACCATGCGGCGGGTAGTAAGCTTTGTGATAAAAATGCAGAGGACTCATGGGTCATAATAGAGGACCTTGCTCTCTATGACAACGAATGTTGGAATAATCCTCGTGAACTTACGAACAAAACGGTCAAGGCAATATCTTTGCCTTCCAATGTCTCAAGCATTTTCGATCGTAGGCTCATTGAACTATAGGATCAAGTAAAATTCTTGATGAGTTCCTACGAGGCTCTTAAATTTTCATATCAAGTGAACAAAATCGCTTCTTTATGTGAATTGTGTATTGGTCCCCATGACACTCATTATTGCATGGAAAATCAAAAGCAAACTTTTTCGGATTATGCATCCTCGCGTACCAACGAAGTGAGAGGTAACTGGTTAACTTCCAATTCCAAGCCTAGAAATTTTGTTGATGCCTATAACTCTTGGAATGGTCAACCAAAGTTTTAAGTGGAGTCAAACTCGAACATATCAAACAAACAATTTTCCTCAACCAACCAATTGGTCACAAATACTCTTGCCTATGAATGTTATGCCACGTGTGGAAAACTAGAAGGGGGGTTGAATAGTTTACCGCTTTTTAAATCCTTTTTAACTTGAATGTCTTTAAAAAAACTTTTACGTTTGCTTAAAGATATAAGCACAACTTTATATGTTTGATTCTTTGAAAAGCTTTTCATGTGAATAACAATTCTAACTTTACTAGTTTCATACTTTGAAAAGCTTTGCTTGTGATGATCCTAACTTTGCTTGTTTAGTTCTTTGAAAAGCTTTACTTTTGTTTGAAGATATAAACACATCTTTACTTGTTTTAGTTCTTTGAAAAGCTTTATATGTAACTAGCAATTCTAACTAAAGAACAACATGTAATAAGCAAAGATAAAGAAAGAAACGATCAAACCACAACACGATTGTTTATCGTGGTTCAGCTACAAGGACTCTTTTTCCTTGCCCTACATCCACGCCCCGAGTTTCCAACTCGAGAGTTATAAGCACTAATCAACAAGCTCCTTTCACCGGCGGAGAAAACCTTTACAACGTCGCTTACACTTTTACCGACACTAAGCTAGATGTTGAGTTCTTTTACATGGGTACAACCACTCCCATCGTCGCTTACACTTTTACCGACACCAAGCTAGATGTCGAGTTCTTTACCAAGGGTACAACCACTCCCGTTAGTTCTTTTACAAGGGTACAACAACTCCCGACACACTACGTACTTTGAGGCCTAAAATACTAACCACTTACTTCTACATACATGACACAAATGAAGTATAAACTACCGAAGCTTTTACATGACCAAGCTACCAAGACTTGCAACTTTAGAGTTGAAGCTTGTAACTTCTTGAATGATCTTTTGAAGTCCCTTGCTACATAAGAGAATCACACAAATCAAAATGTTACTGAGTTAGTTGAGAGATTATGTGAAAATATGTCCTAAAGGGGTGACTCAAAACGAACAAATGGTTTGGTATTTATAGTAAACCATTTTGCAGGTCTGGCGGATACGGCGGACCCCTCAGAAGGGTTCCGCCCGTGTATCCCCAGGGTACCGCCAGGGCTGCAGTTGGTTTTTTCAATAAATCTTCCAAACCAAACAAGGTCACATCACATTACTTCTAGTCAAACACAAGACTTGCAAGAAAGAATAAGATTAGTCAAACACTCTTTCTTACCATAAATGTATATGGACAAAGCTTACCCTAAATGTGATGTGACATTACTATTTTAAGAAATAAATGTGATGTGACAAGACACTTTCTAATTTAAGAAATAAAAACAATGTTTTGTTTAAAAGGAAATGTAAACCTTAGTTAAACAAGACTTAAACACTTAAAGTGATGATTTACTTATAGCTAAACTTCATACTTTGTCATTAACAAAACTTAGCAAAGATCGTAAAATATAAATAACGTTTTAGGCGATATTTGTATTAACAATCTCCCCCTTTTTGTTGATGACAAAACATAAACTTTATTTAAAAGTAAGTCACTTAGTTTTAGTGTTAAGTCTTATAAAGTTAGTATAAAAACTTGTTTTTGCAAAGATGGGGTGATAAGCACAAGTTTATATAAATTCTCCCCCTTTTTGTCGAAACAAAAAGAAGAGTAGCAAAGCGGAAGTAAGCACTTGCTCCCCCTTGGACGATACTCCTCCTAAATGGAGTGCCAAGAGAGGAGACATGGATTTTGAACTTACAAGAAAAAGGTTAATTGTCGCACAAGACAAGTCATGAAAGCATTTCATGTTTAAAGCACAACTAAGAGTTGTGAAGTGAAATAATACACTACTCATGCTCCCCCTTAAATATTACTCCCCTAAATGGAGTATCAAGGAAAGAAAACATGGAAAATGATCCTACAAAAAGAAAGTTAGTTTCTAAAACACAAGATATACAAGTTACCATAACAATGTATAATGCAATCACAATACTTTAAATGGTCAACAAACAAAGCATATCTCATAGTAGGATAAAATTAATTTTATGTAAAATTTGACTTTTAGGAAGTCAAAGATGAGAAATGATGTGAATAACATCCTACTTCCAAAAATAAAAGACCAAATAAAAAGAAACTAAGAATATAAAAATCCTACATCTATAAAAAGGAAACCATCACTTTCCTTAATGAGAAACATTCTTCCAAAACAAGGGTAAGGTTGTTTGAGAATAAAAGTAGGTGGTGGAGGATGTAGCGGGTTTCATTTTGAATGTTGTGGGGGTGACACGGTTTTGGTTTGTTTGTTTAAATGGTGAAACATTTTACAAAAGAAACGGTTTTGTTTCATTTTGGAGACTCTAAACTTGAGACGTTCCACAATGTGGTTTAGGATAAACCTCATTTCATTGTTTAGAGGATCATGGATGTCTTTGTAGATAAGGTGAGACAACAATGGTTTTGGGTGGTGATATTCTTGTTGTGGTGTTTTGTTGTGGTCAAAAGACTCATTTTGGTCAAGCAATGACCGTGGTTTTTCATTTGTGAAAGGTGGTGGTTTTGTTGGTCTTGATGGAAGATCATTGAGATGCTTCTATTTTCTTATACGAAGAAAATAGAGATTCAAAGTGTTGGGAAGGTTCATGTGGTGGTGGTAGTTTGAACAAAGTGACGAAGGCTTGGTTTTCCGGAAGGATTACCATGAAGGTTTTTGTAAATGGGGTGAAACACAAATGATTGTAGGTGTGTATGACCTTGATCATTTGGAAAAATCTATGGTCTAGCATAACGGTAAGCCAAACTCTTAAGCAATGACGGTGGATGAGGTGCATCATCCAATGACTCATTTGGTTGAAATATTGGTTGTTGTTGGGTTTCCGTTTCGGCAATGGTGTCAAAGAGTAACAATGATGGAGGGCTTGATGGTTTAGGTGATAGGTTTTCAAAAGTTTCCAATAGTGGATGTGGTGATGTATGGAAAAAGTTCCATTGGTGTAAATGTTGGTGATCGATGGTTGAAAAAGGTTTTGATGGTTGAAAAGTGTATATGTTTGTATTGCCATGTTTGGGAGAGGATGTTGGAGTAGCAAGATTGAGGAAATCTTGAATAGTGGTCATGTTGATGTTGCAAGGTATTGAATATGGTGCTGAGGTAGTAAGGTTAAGGAAGTCTTGGATAGGTGAAGAAATGTCAAGTGATGAGCTTGATTTGATGGTTTTGTTGAATCAACAAGGTTTAACACTAATCCTAGTGGTTTTAGCTTGATGATTCGGATGAGGTGTTTTGGTTAAGTCATCTCAAATCTTTGGTTTGCAAGACTTTTGAGATTGAGAGAAGTAATGGTGTTGGTGTGAGTTTTGGGGTATTCTAAAGTGATCAAACTTAAAAAGAATTGTGGGAAGGAGTGTTTGGATTTGATGTTCTACCATTCAAAGATTGAGGTATCAAATGATTTTCATGAACTTGTCACATCATTTGATGTCAATCCAATGGAATAGGGTGGAGTGAAAGACCAACATATGCACTCAATGCTTTGTGATCATGGGATGTGATTTGGTTGAAAATGTTCCAATGGTTTGAAGGATCCTTTATAAGGGTTCCTTGGGTTAGTTATGTTTGAATTTGAACTTTTGGCGGGAAGTGACTTCCTAATTGTTTTAGTGAGTGAGAGTTGTCCTAATATGGTTATTGGAGGTAAGGGAAGATGTTTCTCACTTAGGATAATGGTTTGACCCTTTACAAGTTTTGGACTTTAAGAAAAATGGAAAAAATTTTTGCAGGTGCTTGGCGGAACCCTCATGGTACACAGGCGGAACCCTGTTTTGGGTTCCGTCTGGTCCGTTGGGCCAATTCTGGGTTACCCAGAAAATGCACTGGCGGAACCCAATTTTGGGTACCGCCAGATCCGCCAGGGCTGAAAAATTTGGCAGTCCGTGATTTTGACCCGCGAGACGATTTTCAAAATTTTTGAAAACTCCTAAAATCAAAAAGATAATGCATTTCTGGTTAGGCAATGCAAAAATTAGACACAATATCATAGGACTTTGACCTTGAGGTCGAGGATTTCACTATACTTAGTAAGAATTGCCATAAGCATAAAAAAAATTGACAAACTCCTCAAACATTGTCATTATGCATAAAGGCTTATACAAACATAATCCGACAAATGTAATAAAGCATGAACGTGAAAAACAATACAAATCACATAGTTTAACACATACAAGGTTCTAAAACCTTCATAAGCCAAACACTCTTTAATCACGATTCTCACAACCGATCTATCTTCTTATAGAGCTTGCTTAAGTACCTTCCAAAGCACTTGAAAATTCCTTTGGTTTGTTTAAACTCTTCGGATGCATTGTCAATGACGAGGAGTTCTTGAAGGTAGTCTAAAGGAGGTAACTTAGAGCTAGGAAGTTTATTGTCCTTGCTTATGTTGGATGATGATGATGATGCTGTAGGTGAGCGAGTACGTTTGCCCTTACCTTTGAAAACTCGTTTATCACTTAGAGGGACGAAGATGTAGGGAACGAGAGAATAGTCAAGGCACATTCCATTATCGTTAGGAGGAATGGGTGAGATTGCTCTAAAGAGGCGGGTGAGAAGCATTTCATAAGGAAGAGCGGTTGTTCCTACCAAAGGTATCTCGGCCATTCTTTTGGCGAGGTAATAGGCTAAGTTAAAAGGTTGACCGGTGGAAATGCTATAGAGCATGTAGCTAAGACATGTGTTGACATGATCTCTATTTCCTATGGAACTTATAGCGTTGGCTCTAAGAATCTCTTTCCATTTCTTAAATTGTGGTTTGAGCTCATTGATTTTCATACCAAAAGGTTCCTTATCTACCTCTTTACCCGATCGATTCTTCCTAGTTGTTGAGGTTCTAACAAATAGATGCTCACGAATTACTTCCTTATTCACAAGAAGATTGTCATATAGATGAAAACGCTCAATAGAGTCAAGACTAGAAAGAGGCTACTTATTCGTGTAGAGACATGTACCAATATTAGGGACACCAAGAATTGTTGCAAAATCTTTCAAGGATATGATGTTTGGTATTTGATTGGTTTTAAAGGTTAGTGAGAATTCGCCATCGTCATCAAAGTAAAGGGTTAAGGTTGCATAGAATTCTAAAATGAACCTAGAACAAATAGGCTCGTCGATTTCTAAGAGACACTCAAAGTTGATTGTGACAAGTTCGGTGTAGAGGTTTGTACCTTCTAAGAAGGATGGATCAATGGTTCTACCCTTATGGACATATCGTTTTTCTAAGGCTTTGAAGACAATGATTTGAGTTTGAGTAAGACCTTTGGTTTTGTGGTGTTTGGGTAGGTACTTGATGGTGTCCTTATGGTTGTAGTGAGTTAGAGGAGGCATGATGATTCCTAGAAAATCAAAATTTCACATTTTAGTCTAAGTAAACGACTATTGTAATGTGTATGTTCTAGTGTGTGCCTATATGAAAACAATGTGGAGGTGCGGTTAACTTGACTCATTTTGATGCTTAAAAATGTTTTATAATGCAAGTGATGTTTCAATGACGTTTTTCATTTGTTTTAACAATGTGTTGAATGGTGGTAAAGTATGGTTGACGACCGAGAGTGGATATGTGAAATGAGGTGGTGATTGCTTGACAACACTTAAAGCTTGGATATCTTCTTTGTGTTCTTAACTTGCTAGAAAGTGGAAGAGACACATTTTATAATGAAATTCACTTGACTTTTGACGACATAGACAAATATGTTAATGAGAGTATGACAATTTCCCTTTGTTTCAAAGAGCGACACAAGGGTGAACATAGGTTTTTGTATCATGAAAGGTGGTTTAATCTTAATAGGTTAGGTTATAGTGGGGATGACACGCTTGTTTGGTTACATTGTGGAATCTTCTTATGAAGATTACTAGGTGGAGTTATTGGTGAAGATGATATTGACTATTGGTTTCTTTGAGGGCATGGAAATGGTGGATGACTCGATATTGATAGGACAAAGGATAACTCGGTTTCTCATTTCACATTGGTTGTTTGAGGTTTAAGTGATGAAAGGTTATGAGGAAGATGCTTGAAGTTTTGCTCATTTTGTTAATCTTATGGGCTGAGATATATCACAAGGTGAATGTGATGAGATGATGGTGAAAGAACAAGTGAATGTTTAAGTTAAGAGGGTGTTTGATTTTGAAATTAAAAATAAAACATTCTGTAGCTTTGGCGGACCAGGCGGAACCAAAAAGTGGGTTCCGCCCATATTGTTTGAGGGTACCGTGGGTGCTGCAGGGAAAAATTCAAAAGGTATTGTCTTGATTTTTGTGGTTTTATCCTAATGTTCAAAACTAAGGTTTTAGGTCTTATGAGTCCTTGACTAAGCCTAGGGATGATGAATGCTTCTCATTCAAGAGGTTTTGTGAAAACGTTGATAGAATGGTTAATGTATACGACTTTCTTAGTTAAGATGTTCCTCAATGAACATTTTTGCCAAGACGATGATGATGGATCACAATATGTCAATTAAGAACATAATGGATTGAATTGTCGCTGAAGTCGATGCTTCCTTTGTTGAAGAGATAACAATGTTGATGAGATGAATTATCTCTAAATCCAAGAAGGTTAGACAATCATATAAAAGCATAGATCATGATAATCTTAATTCTTTTATAGTGAGTTTCTATTAGAGATTGAATTATCTCTAAATCTCTCTTCTAGGTTTGACAAATTTTGCTTGCTTTGTTTTATTAGTTAATGGTGCTTTTGAGTTAAATCCTAATCCGGTTTTATCTTTAAACAACCTTTGACTCCTCAACAATCTTTCAAGAGATTTTGAGCTTTCATCAAATTTAACTAATATTTTTCCTTTCTCATTTTGCATTTTAATCTTATGTTTGTTGTAACACCCCCAATTCATGGATGCAGCGGAATTCAAACTGGGTGTTACTCGACGGCACAATAGTCACAATAATAGAAAACGAACTCCAATTGAGTCGTTTTAAAAGATTTATCATTCAAATTGTATAAATATCAGAGATTACAAAATGAGGTCCCAAATGGTTCCATGTTTACAATATACATTAAATGAGTTTTTGAATGATAATAAAATTTATAGCCCTCTTGAGTATCCGTGCCCTTCCGTGCCATCCTTGATCGTCATGAACCTGAAATACATGCTTGAGAGGTCAACACAAAGGTTGAGTGATATTCATAGAGTTTGTTTAATGTTTGAACACAATGTGTTGGTAGTTAAATCGTTGAACACAATAATCGTAGTGTTTGTAGTTAAATCGTTTGAATGGCCAAGGAGTGGGAGGAGGGGCTTAAATAAGGTCTTGAGGAGGTTACTTTCATTGACTTGTCAACACTTGCTCACCAAGGTTAACACATGTTAACATCTTAAGGCATAAAGCATGAGATTGAGCCACATAGTGTGAATCCCCCCTCCTAGTGGCGGTTCATATGCTTGGGGAACAAGGTGTGGACTTTTGATGATATTATCCAAGATATCTAGTATGTTTTGACTCCGTAAAATGCAAACCGTAAGTTGTTACGTCACAAAACGTAAAACCGGGTATCGTAAAAATACGAAACTTGGAGGAATGATTAAACTTGTCAAAATACTCCATAATAAAATATAAAATGAGTGGTAGGTTCTATTTGGGTGGTAAAACCCTGCTAAAAACTGGAAACACGGGTCTAAAACGCGTAATTCGCGTAAAACGCTGAACTGGAAAACGTAAAATTCCAAAACTTTTGGAATTGTCATAAAATGATAGAAAATCATATTTCTATTGTTTATAATGTTTTATGGATATATCGGGATGCTGGAAGGACGTTTAAACCTAAAAGTAAATCTCGGACACGGCTTTGTGATTTTTGCAGAAATGATCCGACGAGCGTCAAACTCTCGGATTATCGTTAAAATAGTTTAACTTACGAGAATATGAAATAAAAATTTCTGAGATGAATAGTGAAAGTGAATAGTAAAAAGTGAATAGTAAAAGTGAATAGTAAAATTTCGGGAATAAAAGTTAACCTGAAATTGTGAATTGTTACATTTGTAATCTAGACACAATTTACATTCTAGATCAATTTCAACATTACTCTCAATTCTAGACATTTTATCTTCTAACAAGATTTCCTTTTCAAAGATATTCTTAAAAGATTTTGAAGACTCGTTCTTGAAGATTATTTTTAGGTCCATGTTGCATAAACGTTTAGACTCATTTTCTAGTTTAGAAAACTATAGGATAAATTTGTCAAAGCAAAAGTGTTTGGTTTCAAAGTGTACCTTGCTTGATGTTTTATCTAGTTTAGAATCACAAACCGGATGGTTGGCTTCATCTTCATCCGTGTTATTCCATGAATCGCAAGCAAGTCCACTACGAGCTTGACATGAGTAATCATCTTCACTTACACCTTGCTTGTTGTTTCAATAAATTGACAATTAACTACCGGATCATTGTCTTCGTCAACATCCATTTCATTCCATGATACGCAAGCAAGTTCATCAAAACACACGTACTCATCTTCACTTGTACCTTCATTTAAAACATTTAAACTAGTAGCACATGTATTAACTTCTAATAAGTGTCTATCAATTAGTTTTTCTAAAACTTCTAATTCATATGTAAGATCAAATTGATCATCTTTGACTTGACATATTCCTTGATGAAAGTTGATTATATTTTTCCAAATATCATTAGCCGTTTGACAAAAATACATTCTTTCATATTTGGTACTAAAGCTTTATAAATCATTGTTTTAGCTTTAGTATTTTTATCAAGTTTAAGATAGTTATCTTGGTTTTCAAAACTTGTTTTCTTTGGTTTGAAATCACCAAAAGAAATAATATGTCAAAGATCTTGATCAATTGATTTCACATAGTTTTCAAAATTACTTTTCCATTCACGGAAGTTTTCTTTTTCAAATAGCGGTAGATTTTGAATAGCTTGCCCTTCTTTGAGATTTACATTCTATTTTAAAGATCTTGAGTAACGTAGCTCCTGATGCCAATTGTGGAAAACTAGAAGGGGGTTGAATAGTTTACCGCTTTTTCAATCCTTTTTAACTTGAATATCTTTAAAAAAAACTTTTATGTTTGCTTAAAGATATAAGCACAACTTTATATGTTTGATTCTTTGAAAAGCTTTTCATGTGAATAACAATTCTAACTTTACTAGTTTCATACTTTGAAAAGCTTTGCTTGTGATGATCCTAACTTTGCTTGTTTAGTTATTTGAAAAGCTTTACTTTTGTTTGAAGATATAAACACATCTTTACTTGTTTTAGTTCTTTGAAAAGCTTTATATGTAACTAGCAATTCTAACTAAAGAACAACATGTAATAAGCAAAGATATAGAAAGAAACGATCAAACCACAACACGATTGTTTATCGTGGTTCGGCTACAAGGACTCTTTTTCCATGCCCTACATCCACGCCCCGAGTTTCCAACTCGAGAGTTATAAGCACTAATCAACAAGCTCCTTTCACCGGCGGAGAAAACCTTTACAACGTCGCTTACACTTTTACCGACACTAAGCTAGATGTCGAGTTCTTTTACACGGGTACAACCACTCCCATCGTCGCTTACACTTTTACCGACACTAAGCTAGATGTCGAGTTCTTTACCAAGGGTACAACCACTCCCATTAGTTCTTTTACAAGGGTACAACAACTCCCGACACACTACGTATTTTGAGGCCTAAACTTCTACATACATGACACAAATGAAGTATAAACTACCAAAGCTTATACATGACCAAGCTACCAAGACTTGCAACTTTAGAGTTGAAGCTTGTAACTTCTTGAATGATCTTGTGAAGTCCCTTGCTACGTAAGAGAATCACACAAATCAAAATGTTACTGAGTTAGTTGAGAGAGTATGTGAAAATATGTCCTAAAGGGGTGACTCAAAACGAACAAATGGTTTGGTATTTATAGCAAACCATTCTGCAGGTCTGGCGGATACGGCAGACCCCTCAGAAGGGTTCCGCCCGTGTATCCCCAGGGTACTGCCAGGGCTGCAGTTGGTTTTTGCAATAAATCTTCCAAACCAAACAAGGTCACATCACATTACTTCTAGTCAAACACAAGACTTGCAAGAAAGCATAAGGTTAGTCAAACACTCTTTCTTATCATAAATGTATATGGACAAAGCTTACCCTAAATGTGATGTGACATTACTATTTTAAGAAATAAATGTGATGTGATAAGACACTTTCTAATTTAAGAAATAAAAATAATGTTTTGTTTAAAAGGAAATATAAACCTTTGTTAAACAAGACTTAAACACTTAAAGTGATGATTTACTTATAGCTAAACTTCATACTTTGTCATTAACAAAACTTAGCAAAGATCGTAAAATATAAATAATGTTTTTAGGCGATATTTGTATTAACACCACGGTTTCACCATAACTAGACTTTTTCTCTGGTAAGCGTACAAATGATTGAATTTTGTAAAAAGTAGCAAGGATGTGAATGTGTTTGTAGGAAATATTTTATACTTGGTGGATTTTAAAAACTTGGAAGTTAGAGGATACTATAGATCCTAGGATGTCCCAGTTAGTATTTAGAAAACCTTTCATTGAAAATACTAGTTTGATTTTGGATAGAATTATGGAAGTTACTTATCAAACACCACATAGATCCCCAGATTTTGTGGAATTTTCCCTTGATGCCCAAGATAAATTAGGAATACAAATAATGCTTACTAAGGATGATATTGAAAGAGTGTGCGAGAGTCTTCTTGAATTAGAACTCGGATTTTACAAAGATGTTTCTAAATTGGACTTTAGGTATAGGAAAGATGGTATAATCATAGGATTACCCGACTCACGTTACTTAGAATATGGGATGATAAGGAAGGAGATACTGAGACATGACAGAAAATGGAGTTACGAGATAGGATTAACTTGGAGTCTAGCTACATGACTTATAAATAAAGAAAAGCGCTATGTGGGAGGCAACTCACCTTTATTTATTTGTTTTTAGGATTGTGTCATATATATACTTGATTATAATTGTTTTATTTTTGATGTTTTGAATAAATTGTGAAAATACTTTATATTTTGTTTTTAACTTCATCTGGATTACATACAAATGTATTTTGCAAAAAGATAAGTGTAGGGAAATCTTTTATCGGTTTAAAAGAATGAAATTCAAATATGAAAAGTTTACAATTCATAATTAGATTTTCTCTAGAAATTTTCTATTCAACAAAAATGAAGAAATCCGCCAGGTTTACCCTGATGGCGTCACCTTTACAAAGTGACGGTGTCAGGTACTGTAGCAATTTTTTTTTCTTCAGTTTTTTGTTTTATGTTGAAATTTAAGTTTTGTGAATTTTCAGGTTCATGTATAATTTATTTTTTGCAAGAATTATATCTTATTATTATTTTTAATAATGAATTCATGCATTGTATATTATTTTCCACAGATTTTGCACGAGATATAATTGTGTTTTCTTAAGATTTACAGGTTATATTAGACAAGAAGCACATCACATGGACTAACATATCTTTTTGGATAGGGATTTAACCGTACTTCCGTTCTTCGATCATACTGAGCAAACCAGGGGAGTACTAGTTTCTTTCGTAACTTTTTAATTTTCCCCTTCCCTTTTTTGGTGCTTTTAAAACATTGGTGATAATGTTTAATTTAATTGTGGGGAGGGTAAAAAGGGACACCTTAATAACTAATCTTGCATTTAATTTATTGTTTGCTTTGTCTTTAAAATGATGTATAATATACTAAAATGTAGTCTTAGATAGTAATTTTGGCTCAACTTAAAAGAAAAAAAAATTATGGCATTTACTAGTGACACAGTAGTTTTAGCAAGCGTATCATTGATAGAACTTATATGACTAGCACAAAAACCCTACGACTCAAATTTTACCCAAAAACTAAGAGGTTCGTCTTTAGATATTTTGGCTTGGGTAACATTACAAGCTCTTTATTTATAAGAATATAAAGTGGTTATGATTTGTGATGATCTTTTTTAGGAATTAATAAATGGTAGAGATGATGTTCTTGGTATCTCAGCTTGGATTCAAGGTAAGTAAAATGGTTATAATATGAAATTATATTGATTTTATCATATATGTATTATGTGAAAGATGATAATGAAGGTTTAGGAGGCATTGGTTTAGTATGCTTGGATTAAGAATAGGTTGGGCTAGTTTGACAAAACTAGCCAAGGATTGTGGCTAGATAATTATGACCCATATAAGGTATGTGAGGATTTTGTATGTTTGAGATTATGTGTTTTAAGTGTGATGTGTAAGTGATTGTGGAAAGTATTCTGACTAATATTGGTGTCAATGATTCCTATATGATTAATGATGTATAATATCATATTATTGCCATTTTACTTACTAAGCAAAAGCTTGTCGTTATAGTTGTTGATGTTTTGTAGGTAACGCGGATCATATAAGCTTTGATAAAGACATAGGATTTGGCCACGGGTTGGAAGTGTTTGTATATGCGTAAGATGTTTGTGCTAGATGCCAAACTCAAATCAATGTTGAACCCCCAAGAGTTTTCACATGATTTTTAAAGTTAATGTCAATTGTCAAGGTCATTCGTTATATCCTGTGTTATAGTAGAAATGGGTCGAAACATGTGTTTGATAAACCCCGTAAAATATATGTTAATGGGTCATTTTAAACCAAGTAAGTTAATAAAAATGGTTTATATGCTGTTTAAATGAATTATAGAAAGTTTCATGTTTTATCGAATTAAAGAAGTCGAGTTTTGGTCATTTTAAGTGTGAAAACGGGACAAGTAGTGTAGAAAATTGTGTTGTCTTTAAAGTATCATAAGGAATTAACTGTAAGTACCCAGGATTCGAGTCACCTATTATTTTAAATGTAACTGAATCTACTTTATGATGCAAATAGTTACAGGTTCTGAGTCCAAGTCTAAGTAGGTCAAATCTGCATTTTACAACAGACTGTCCAGAAAGACAGCATGTAGCACAGGAAATAGGGCATGTTTGGAAATTTGTTTCAAATCAACCATCGCTCATTAGAAGTCGCGTTACCCATAGTTTTAAAGGTATTTGAGTTTGTTTTCATTTAAAATTACTTTCAGAGGCTGGTTTGTAATAGATTTATACCAGTTTGATGATTAGTATTAGAAGGTCTAGTTTGGGTCTTGTCTTTAGCGCAAACTTTTAAATTTTTGGTCAACATGGAAAGGAGTTTTTCAGTGTTGTTGATTGTTGTGTGTGGGTGGTGGAAGACCACGTGAATTAATTGATCTTTTATTATATTCTTTAGTATTTAATACACTAAATTCTTTGTGAAAAATAAAAAGTATTAATTCTTGTTCGTTACAATATAGTTTATGATCAAGTGTTATGTCATTTGTTAAAGAAAAAGTATTTCACCATTAAATATACGATATCAGTGTCATTAAAGTGTAACTAATTCCAAAGACTTATTTTTTATTTTTATTTTTTACTTTTTTTTTCAATTCTTATCAACAAATATAAAGCATTTTGTTTGTTATGAGAAAATGTATTGGTTAATTTGGTGTTGAACTCAACACGATACCATTAGCATATTTCTCATTATAATCATGTTTGTTATTGTATCAAACGAGATTGGTTCCGGATGGCCGCGTTGCGGCCAGGCATCGTAGTTTTTGTTAATATTTTTTAATGTGTTTAAGTAAAATATACATGCCATTTTTTTGCACCATGTATTTTACATGTTTATAGTTATAGCAATTGTACATTTTTTTTTGGAAAATGGTTATTGGGCTTGTGTAAATATAGTGTTTGTTTTGTTTTTTGAAATGGCTATTGGGCTTGTTTATTATCTGGGCTTAATATTTGTTAAGTCTTTCTTTTCTCTTCTCTGTCGGATTTTCAGTGTATGTAATAAAAAAAATTGGGATAACGTTTTACAAAGTTAGGGTTTGCGATTTCATCTGAATAAAAATTGGGCATAAACGTTGCATCAAATCAGGGTTTTGTTAATTGCAATAAGAGATGGCTCCTAAGTTCTCTAAGTGTTTGGAAATAGCTAATCAGATTGGTGACAGGCGAACTGAAAGGGTGTTAGAGGCTATTTTTTCTAGGGAGAAGAAAGCATATGTTTGTGACGAAAACCACTACAATGAAAGGATTGAAGAAGTGAAAGTTCGTATTGAAAAAAGGCATGAGATTATCAGGGAGTTGAAGAAAATGGGGACTGGATGTGTTTTTGATGAATGTTTGGCTGATTTAAAGGATGCGGAGCGTAAGGATTTGGATGAATTTGGTTAGTTGATTAAGAGAAAGTACGTTGCTTCTTTGCGTGCTGCTGACAAAGGAAAGATGGTCAAGAAACTGAGGAGTTTCTAAGAAGGTTGTTTCTATGTATGCCTTTTGTATGTTTAAATCAGTAGAAGTTTCGTAAGCTTTTGTATGACTTAGTTGGGTAAAAGTCATAGCTTTTGTTGTAGCTGTTGCAGGTTTATGCAGCTAATGTACGGTATCTGTGGTGAATGTATGAAATTTCCAGTGTACCTGGAATTTCTTCAATGTATATGTTAATATTAATAAAATTATGACTTTTTATTTTGTATAAGTATTGTTTCTGTATATTGTTAATTTATAAGGTGGTTGTTTAATTGTGTTGGAGAGTAGTGGGGATGTAGTAATGAGTGAATTGTATGTATTCTTTGTTTTTTGCTGAAATGTTAACCTTGTTAGTATTGGGTGTGTTGACACATTAAAAATGCCGCAAATATAACTACATACTCCACCAGAATGATTATAAGTATTTCACTTACAAAAGTCTTCAAAGAATTAGAATCTGATTTTGCGAAACTGATGTACAGTATATTGAACGATTGATATAGTGTATTGTTGTTAATGTTTGTGTGGGAAAAATAACATGCTTTATGTTAAAACAAAGATTGATAATGGTTTTGTGTAGCTTATTTTGATTTCTTAGAATAACGAAGGCTGTGTCATGGGCCTGTTAAACAACGATCAACAACATAAAAGGATGTTATGTTTGGAAGGAGTGTGTTGTGTCTATGTTGGTGGGTGTGTTTTGTTTGGATTAAAAGACGTCAACTTAATTAGGTTTTCTTGTCTTGATTTGGCCGGTTAAGCTTGCCATAGGATTAACAACAATAAAGATGGTCCATACATACGATAAGATAAAGTCTTACATACATACTTAAGTAGGTGGTTCATACACAGTAGATTTGATACATACCTAATATATAAAGAGTTAAGTAGGTGGTTGATGTACGCTAGATTTGATACATACCTAATATACAAAGAGTTGTATTACAGATAAAGCTACAAAACGGTGTTTGTAGCCGTATTCCAGTTGCTATCTTTTCTAATCATTTTTCTTGGTTTTTTGGTAGCAGGTTCTTCTGATTAGTCTTCAGTACTTTGAAACAGTGGTTTGCGGGCGGATGTCATTTTCTTTTCGTCTTTTATCAAAGTGGTTTCTGGCAAAGGGATTGATTTTTCCACATCTGCAACTGGTGTCTTTGTTCCAGTATTTGAAGTAGCTTGAAGAGGTATTCCTGTTGGTGGATCAGTGATATATGTGGCGGGTGTGGCTGCAAGTGGTGGAGTCGTGTCCCATGCTTGGTCAAGGAAGAACAACTTGGCATCTTTTGTGCTTTCTGATCCGTAGTGTAACTGAAAGATGTAAGTTTTTCCTTGCAAGGCAGTAAGTTCTGGTGGAAGTTTGTATGCACTTTTGTCTTGTAGTTTCCTGGCTACTTCGTTGCAGTTATCGACTATTGAATGTGCTTGATCACTAAAGCATGTTACCATTATTTCGCCGGTATCATCATAGATATAGGCTTTGAAACAGTAACTGGCAAAAAAAAAATATAACATATGTATTATTCGTTGTATCTAAAAGGACAATTGTGTATATGTGTTAAATTTTGTGTATGTTTTTATTTACCTGTAGTCGATGAGGTCGTCAGAACCAGTTAGGTTGCAGTGTGCATGGGGGAATCGTTGAGATGTTTTGGATCTGCAGATGAGGCACCTTGCATAAAACCATGGCATTTTCTCACTGATACTGTCAATAGTTGCTACAACAGTGAAGTGCACGTTCTGCAAAAGTATTTTGCATTTTAGGTATGTAAATGTATTTTTATAGTAAGTATGGTAGTTAGGATCAGTACCTGTTGGTGTTCTGGATTTTCTGCAATTAGGTCTTGTAATTTAACACGGTTCCTTTTCTTTTCTTTTTCCATGTCTGCACAATGCTGGTATTGGATGTTTAAAATTGTGGGTGGTTCAAGGAACTGGTTATACCTGCAAAATAATTAAAGGTATTGTTGGTGTTGGATTTGCATATATTTGTTTTATTGTTTTATTATTTGTTAGTCACTTACACTGCACGTATTTCGTTTGCCTCAGGTATATCTGGATTAAAGTAGTAAGCAGTTGCAGCTGTGTTTGAAAGCTGAAGGCCTATATGAAGCAATGTAAAAATTAGTAGCCTGTTATTGATGTATTGGAAGAAGTATAAGGTAAGAATCTTACCTCCGTAGGTTTTCACTACGCATGAGGTTATGGCTATAACTGCTGGCTTTTCACTTTCTTCATATTCTTTTGTTTTGAAGTTACGGGCTTTTTCATTCCATAGGGTAAAGCGCACACTATGACCACTGTTTAAAAACTTAATAATTAGGGAAATATAATGTAAATATTTAAGTGTAATTAAGGTGAAATGATACATACTCAAGATTCTGGATTCCAATGTCTCTCCAATAAACGGTTTCTTTTGAAGCTTTAACTGACTCTAGTAGTTCGGTAACATATTGTACACATCCGATATAGTCTGTGAATAAGAATACTAAGTGAATATATAAATATATATTTTATGTTAAGTATTTTTGTTGCTAGTTGTTATAGTTAAGAGATACTTATTGTTATATGTACCTGTAAGCATTCCTTCTTTCTGGTCTACCTTTGTATGAAGGGCACCATATGGGACAAAGTTGAAATAGTGGCATGGGAATCCCGTATCTGGTGCTTCTTGTATGTCTGTGTATTTTCCAAACGCCAGTGACAGTGGATGTGGCACCGTCTGCATATATGTTGTAGCGTCCTGAAATCCAAATCCTTTGATTGTATATGTCTTGTTGATTTCAAGCATATTAAACCGGTCTTTTTCACGTGGTTTAGTGTTTGCTTGTATTGCTCCTCCCTTTACGAAAAAAAAAGTAGTGAAAACAAATGTTTAGTAACCATACTCTGTAGTTTTGACTTAGAATAGGTGATTTTACCTCTTGGTCAAGTAGGATGCAACAATACATGACTGGTAGCGATGCTTTGTTTGTAACTATCCATTTTCGATAAACTTTTACGTGTATGGTTTTGTCGAGGTCCGTTGCTTTTAGGTTAACCAGTTTGGTACTGTCTGGTTGAGTGATAATTTCTTTGCCGCGACCTTCCGCTAAGGACATTGTATTAGAGGTACCTGCCATGATTCTGAATGTGGAAGCAATAGTTATAGCATAAATATATGGCTAGGATATTTAATAAATGCTGCAAATAAGTCATAGTTATAAATAGCAACCTGTATTTCTAATGATAGATAAATGGAATAATAATAAAAAACGTAGGTAAATTAATAAAGGAAAGTGGTATTGTCTTTAAAAAAAAAAAAAAAAAAAAAAACTGTGGTGATATGACTTGGTTTAAGAAATCTTTGTAGACAATATTTTTAATTGTATTTGGATCTTTCCCCGGTTGTTGTTTGATAATGATTTTTAGCCCTTGAGGAGATGTTGATCTTGAGAGTGCGACGTAGAGTTGTCCATGACCAAATACTGGTTCCGGTAGATATATGCCGATTTTATTGAGCGACTGTCCTTGGCTTTTGTTTATCGTCATTGCATAGCATAGTTTCACCGGAAACTGTTTTCTCTTGAACACGAATGGCAATTTTTCGTCTCTTTCAATTAACAAAATCCGAGGGATGAACACTTTCTGTGACATTCGAGTGCCTGTAACTATTCTTGCTTTTATTATCTTAGTAAGTACCTATGTAACTATCATTCGAGTACCGTTACAGAGACCCCCAGCTAAATTAAGATTTCTGAGTAGCATAATGGGTGCACCTATTTTGAGGTTAAGATCGTGTGGAGGTAACCCTGGAAAACGAAGGCTGTTGAGGTACTCTATAGGGTATAGCATTTCTGTTGCACCACCGTCGTTTGTTTTAGGAATTGCCTCGTCATTGCTTTTGAAGTTATAGTTCCTTCCATGAAGCATATCAAGTACCTTGGAATTTATCATGTCTGCGGTCTCGTTTTTTGGACATACGATGGCTTTCTCTTGTAATGACTTTGCAGTCGGCCTTTGTAAGCTTTCGCTATCATATATAAAATCTATTAGTTGTTGGAGCCCCGCTTCAGTATCTGGAAGACAATATGCTTCTGGTATCGTGATCCATTGTATGTTTCTGGATCATATGCATCTGGTTCGCCAATCTTTCCGTCACCAACATTAAGCAACCACTCTGAAAATGTACGTAGGTCTTCACGTTCTTGAACGGACATATATGGTCGGTAGAGCCTCATGTTCTGTTTTAGTGAAACGATGTCGAAGTATGGCCAGAGATAAGACTGTGTGATAGAGGATCCAACTATTTCTTCTTTAGTTGCATTCTTCTTTACAGGTAACGTTTGTCTAAAATCTCCACCAAAAATCATTGTTTTTTTTCCAAACAAATCATTTGGACAGTCGAGCATGTCCTTTAGCGTGCGATCAAGTGCTTCGAAACATTTTCTGTCATTCATTGGAGCTTCATCCCAAATTATTACATCTGTTTGTTTAAGTAACTCGGCAAGCTGTGTATTTTTTTTCACACTACATACTGATTCATCGGTTAAATTAATCGGTATCTTGAACCTTGAATGAGCTGTCCTCCCCGCTGGTAATAACAAAGCAGCAATACCTGCAGATGCAACAGCTAGCACGATCTTTCGGTTTGACCTTAGTGTGTAAATTAGACTTTTCCAGATAAAAGTCTTTCCTGTACCTCCATGGCCGTAAAGAAATATTAGCTCTTGTTTTTTATTGTACACTGCATGAATAACTCGTTCAAAGATTCTGCGTTGCTCTTCGTTTAGTTGAGGGACTAAATGCTCACTTTCTCTTCTTAAGTCTTCAAGGTTGTAATTTTTTTCCTCCATTATTGCTCTATTGTTTAGAATTTCTAAGAAACGCCTTGGAGGTAATTGTATTGAAAAATCTTTTAATGATTTTCCATAGAACCTCAGCCCTGCTTCGAGTTCATAGAGAAGATCTGGCTGTATGTCGTCTGTATTCAGGTGCACTTCTGGTACATGTAGTTGCTCAGAGAGGATCGCTAAAATGTCTTCAGACATATCGGCTGAATGCAGTTGGAACAATGTAACAGGGTCAGATACGTCACAAAATATGAGGATCTGACAAAAAAGTGCTCGCATTTGAGCAGCTGTTGCTGATAAAGATGCTTCGTATAATGCTATAGTCCATTCTTGATCGTTACCTAATAATCCCATTGCCTCACATGCAACTCTATTTGTAGGGTAGCGTTGACCATTTACTGTACGGATATGCTTAAATGACTTACGTCCTTTTTGGTGACACAATAACATCCGTAGGTAAAATAAATCACCTGCAGCTGGGTGAATATATGTGAGTCGTCCAATTGATGAGGTGTTTTTATGACGCCTTCGTTCCCACACCTTCTCATTTGCATACCACACAAATTCTTTTGGAAAAGTTAAATACATTAGATGTTGCCCGTCTGTTGATTCCCGATTATAGCGCAACCACTCAGTTAGTGTTGTCCTCTTGTTGTGCTCGTCATCAACTATTGCTTGCAATGGTTGGCTTGCTCTGAAATTGACACGTTGCATATTTTCAAGATGCACCGCGAGTATCTAAATAGCTGGTTGCCTTGAATGTATATCGAACCCAAGAATTCTCCAACACGCTTCATGCAGACCTATGTATCTGGCATCTTGAAAATTTTTGATTTCGTCGACTTGTATTCGTGGATGGTTACTTGTTGATTCTCCACTGCCTATTGTCCTTGTAACACGTGCAATAATTCGATCAGTTCCCTTAGAAATATACTTGAACATATATTTTATAAGCATAGTCCATTCGCAGTACTCAACATTGATATGCGCATAGAATCGCATGCACAGTGCTCGATTATATGGAACGACATATGAATTATCAAGCTGCAAATTCTGCTTCAATGCTGTCATACGTGAATCTCTTCGGCGGTAGTGAACAAACCCTTTTTTGTCGATGAAAGTATCTGAGTAGTAAGGTTTAGGAAATTTTTTTTTACATTCGTCACTGTTCTTCATACATGGTGCAGATCTGTTGGCTTCGCCACAGGGTCCGTGTAGCATGAACTCTGAAATAACTCGGTGACCTTCGGGATCAGTTGTTGGGTTAGGTAGCTCTGCACATACATATCTGTCTATGTCTGCATCTCTTTGAATTCGTGAACTTTCTTTCAACCAAAGTAGCAAATGACAATGCGGTATCCCTCTCTTTTGGAATTCGACAGTATATAAAACTGTAAAAACAAAAGATTATTATTACATATGCAAGTATAGGTTAGTTTATGAAAAAATATCTATGTGTAGGTTATTGAGTTTACCTGCCTCAACGTCTCCAAACGGTTTTGATTGTCGTAAGAAAACTACAAGATCATGGATCTTTCTTTCAAAAACGCGATCAACAATATCTGGTCTGTCTGCTGTTGTGAGTTGCGGATAATCTTGCATATACTCTTCTATTTCTGGCCACCCGACATTACATGTGAATGTAATAAAAAATGACGGGTTGCCATGGACTCTACAAATTGCAAGAGCATCTAAATAGTGACTGTACATATAGCGCGGACCTCCAGTAAATGAAGCTGGAAGTATTGTTCTAGAACCCACATCTGAACCATCTACATCGCCACGCGAGAGAGCATCGTACAAACCTGACATGTATTCATTTCTGATGTCTTTTTTATTGTTTCTTATGTAGTCGAGTCGCTGCTGCTCAATACTACAATAAGCAGTCACTACATACTCTTGAAAAAGATGACCAGCTCTCAGCAATAAGTTATATTGCTGATATCGGTCGTATAGTTGGTACGCGTAGTACATTTTCATTGACATTTGCTTTTCCTTTTCGGGTAGTTCACCAGCTCTATCTAACAACTTAAGACCCAAATGGTACCCTACTTCGCCATGAATAAAAAGAAGTGGAAAATGAAGTGACATGTAGTTAGGATTGAGCTTATCTATTTGTTGTGGTTGACCATCGCGTTTTTCAATGACTACGTCATATTCAGTGGAAACATCTGGCCCTCCTTCAAAAACGATGGCACCAATACAATCACCTGTTGGAAGATCATATTGCTTTGAACCAACGACACCAAATAGCTTTAGTTTAAAATCTGGAATATCGGACTCTTCCATCTTGTCACGTGCTGTTCTAAATAGCTTCACCAGTTCATTGTGCGTATCTAAAACTTCTTTCAACTTTTCAACAATTTCACGCTTCAATCTTTTGTCATGTTCGTTGAAATGCTCCAATCGGTTATCAACTTCGTGTGCTGTATCGTAGATGTAGAGCTGCAAGAATTTTGGTCTTTTGTTTAATGCGGGACACATGCTTCCTATCCAGTGATAGATTTTGCCTAAAACTTTGAACACATAGGGCCCTCTTCCTCTGTTAATTGCATCGTCAACTTCTGCACCTAAAGAAGTCATTGCAAACATCTGGTTATATGCTCTGACATTCTCCATGAAATGTCTGCCTTCAAATAATCCTTTTATATACTCTGGGCATTCTTTATTTGTAGGTAACACAACTTTACCATTGTTGCAACATCTATAGCATTCTGGGTGTCGTAGGCTGCTACGTTTTGTGCGCTCGTCAGACCAAAATAAAGCCTTACAATGTTTACAAATTTCGTTGCAACTGCTGATAGAAACGTATGTGGCTGGTGGCCCTTGAGTACATAACGAATTATGAATTTTTAGTTGAATATAGTGAATAACAAATGTAAGGAATATTAAGTACACCTTGTCTAAACCGTCTTTGTTGTCTGCCATTTGTAGTCGCATAGTTGTTTGAGTCGGTTAAATTACACGGTCTAACTGTAGTAAGTAAGTAAATATGTGTGATTATATAAATTAATGTTGACTGCTTGGTAATAATGTCGTAGAAAAAAAAAGGGTGGATAGCATACCTTGTGTAAATCGTGGTCTTTTAGCATTTGTGGATGGATTTTCTACCCTTTTGGTTTGTGTGTTTGTATCTTGAGTATCTTCATCTGGATAATTACGTGTAATTTGGCGTGGTCTTTTACGGGTTGCATCTGAAAACCATATCTGTTGTAAACATTCTAATCAGGAAAAAAAAATTGCCAATAGAAAAGAAGGTAAAATAATATGGTAAACGTAAGAGAGTAATAAAGTACAATACTTTGTGTAATTCGCTGTCTTTTAGGTTTGTTGCTATGCCTTGTATTTTTGTTTTTATCCTTTGTATTCGGATGTTGCCTTGATGTAGATGCGAACACACTTGTAACTGCAATAGAAAAAACTATATGAGAAAAGTATGAATTATTATTATGCTAAACAACACTGTATA
Source organism: Artemisia argyi (assembly GCA_030686995.1). Taxonomy (NCBI): domain Eukaryota; kingdom Viridiplantae; phylum Streptophyta; class Magnoliopsida; order Asterales; family Asteraceae; genus Artemisia; species Artemisia argyi. Next base: position 117,817,752 of record CM060709.1, on the reverse strand, counting down.
ACTGCAATAGAAAAAACTATATGAGAAAAGTATGAATTATTATTATGCTAAACAACACTGTATTTTACAACCTTGTGTATGGCAGGGTGGATCTGGTTTTCGCGTATTGATGGCTTCCAAGCTATCACCTCTGTAAGAAGACAATTCATCTGTGACAATAAAGGCGTTAGCAAATGGAAAAGTAAAACATAGAAAAATAATGTGTATGATGAAGTGCAAAGTACTCACCGTATGAGGTTCGACCAGCAAGATTATGTACCAAAGGTATTTTGTCAGGTGATGGTGCAATATTTGGTGATGAAAATGTACTGTTTTCCTCCGAAATTGCTCTATTCACAAAACAGTGACCAACCTCGGTTTGAAACGGACTATGGTAAGCTACATTACACTGACTTGTACAGATTTTCTTACTTATATTTCCAGACAATGTATTTACTGGAGCTTCTTCGCATATTGAATGCTTTCTTTTGCATGTTTCAGAGGAAGGGGCCATTTTTTCAACACACAGGGAAAGATCCAACCAAGGTGAAGAACGGCGAATTGCTTTTTGTTTGGTTATCATATATGGAAGTCTAACTTATGTATGCTTATGACAGTATGGTAATATATTAAGTCTAGTATATGTCAACTGATAATGGAAGTTGCAAAGTGCATGTAAAGCATATAACAATAAACATATAAAGTAAAGTGCAGGGTAATAGTCTTTAGGTAAGCATAAAGAGTAAATGTAGCAAAGAAATAAAGAGTTATAAGTAAGGGTTGCACTACCTTTTGAACCAAAAGCTGGGCTGATGTTCTGCAATTGCTGGTTACAATTCACCTGGAAACTTTTTTTTTCTATTGTTTGTTGTATTAGTTGAACCTGTATGTAAACTGTGGAGAAGCTTCTACCTTAGAAATACAAACATTGTACATGGATTTGGTGTGTTACATGCAATGACAGCCACAAAATCAATGGAATACATTTAGATGATCGACACATATGTACGGTTTAACTGTGCATTTTTGAATTCTAAAACTTTAACAACCGCCATTGAGTGATAAGAGCCGGCCATAATATTGGGCCATAGAAACCCAAGCAAAACAGAATGAGAAGTTGGGCCAGAAAAACAGAATGAAAAGAGGCACCGAAACGATGTCGTAAGTGAGTGTAAATAATATATATATTAATTAGACCTGACCTAACTCAACTCATTAATCGGTTGGCTAATTTTTTTTTCGCTCGCCGTATTAATTTTTCCCCTTTCAATGTACAAATCACCTTTATTTTTCGTTCTAAAATCTCTTATGCAATAAGAGAATGTATAAAATGGGAAAACGAATTCCTTTTTATATTAATCGGAGAGCCCAATTTTAAAATCGATCTTTTAATTGCCCAACAAAAGTTAAAATTAGCTTCAATTTGGTCAAACTCATCTAAAATTTCAACCAACAAAATTAAAATATCTAAAAACAACTGTGTCGATTTTGTAAAATAAGAACAAAAAAAAGTTAAGTAATAAAACTTTAGTTGTTAAATTTTAACAGTTATATGAACTTAAGTAAATATATCAGTTTTTATATTTTTTAATAACTTTATAAATAAAAAAATGCCCATTAGACTTATTGTTGGGAACGTACTTTTATATTTATTCAAGTCTCGGTCATTACATTTTGTAATAAGATGATCACTACTACATCAACTAAGAACAAAGAACGATGAATAGACGTCTAAAGCATTGAAAGTCAAAGATTAAGACGAAGACGTCAAGCAACCTTGATGACCGACCCTTAGGGGGAGATTGTTGGGAACGTAGTTTTACTATTTATCAAGTCTCGGTCATTTACTTGTAATAGGTTGCTAAGGCTTGTATGTTTATTATAACTTAAGGCTTATGTAGCAAGCCCATGGGCCTTAAGCCCATTTCATTTTCAAGATAGGGAGGAAGGGAGTGTTGCCCTAGTCCTCACCTATAAATACTATGTAACCTCTCCTTTGAGAGGGGTTGGTTCTCTTGGTAATTTCATTTTTCTTTCATTCCATTCTTAAGAGTTCCTTCCACTCTCTCTCTCTACTCTCTTTCTCTCTCTAGAATTCTTAAGTGATTATGTTATTAAAATCATGACCTAACAAGTGGTATCATTCGCCAAGGGATAATATAGGTTGATTTAGCTTTGATTTGGTAGAAAAACTTGGTTTTAAAGTGAATTTCTTACAAAACTGGTACTGTTCATCGTGTCATTTTCGAGTTAGGTGCCTAAAATACTATCGAGTTAGGTGCCTAAAAACTTATCGAGTTAGAGGTGTTTCTATCGAGTTAGGTGTCAATTATTATCGAGTTAGGGGTTTATGCTATGTTCTATCGAGTTAGGTGACTGATCTATCGAGTTAAGTGCCATTTATTATCGAGTTAGGTGACTGATCTATCGAGTTAAGTGCCATTTATTATCGAGTTAGGTGTCTATAACTATCGAGTTAGGTGTCTATTTCTATCGAGTTAAGTGTTCTATCGAGTTAGGTGCTTGGCGAGTTAGCCTTTCCATTCCTAATCATTTATCGAGTTAGGACAATTGTGACTCTAACTAAGGGGATACTCTGCCCAAATCAAGACTACTTATCGAGTTAGGAACCATATTGGAAGACTACCTATCGTGTTAGAAACCCAAAATACCTATCGAGTTAGGAACCATATATGAAGACTACCTATCGAGTTAGAAACCCAAAGCTTCTATCGAGTTAGAAACCCAAAACATCTATCGAGTTAGAAACCAACTTGAACTTATCGAGTTTGAAACCCAATTGAACATATCGAGTTTGAAACCCAATTGAACATACCGAGTTTGAAACCAACATGATCTTACCGAGTTTGAAATTAAACTGAACTTATCGAGTTCGGTTACTTACTAGAACTTATCGAGTTAGGAACCTCTATTATCTTTACGATCCATATTAACATAATCACATCATCTCATCTTTTCTAAGTTTCTCCATCTTATCTTTCTCTTCTTGATTAAAAAAAAAAAAAAAAAAAAAAAAAAAAAAAAAAAAAAAAAAAAATTGGCGGGAAAATTTGAGTAAAATTTAATTTTTACGAGAGACTAAACGTTCAATTTTTACGCGAAATTTCAATTTTGGTATAACGTTGAAAATTTTGGCTTAAAATTCAAATTTTTAGGCCAAAATTCAAATTTTTTCGGTGAAATTTGACGGCAAAATTTTTGAAACTCAAATTTTTCTTGCAACCTTATAATTGCATTTCATAGTGATTTTCAAATTTTGGGAAAGAAAATTTTTTCAAAGAATTTTTGGAGGGAAAATCTGAATTCACTATTGCGACCTTGCGTGTGACATTTAGCTTGATTTTTTCGATTACATCGCAACAATCAAGGGGGAGAGCAATGTCATCTACAACGTCTCAATTACCTTCTTCCAACTACCTTCCTCACCAATATTCTCATCAGCAACAGTATCATCAACAACAAAGTCACAGCTCCCTCATTCGCCATATTCTGCTCTTTGGCAATGAATCAAGGCCTCCGATGTTGCTACCAGGAACGTATACTGTTTGGAAACGGAGATTTTTACAATGGCTCACAGATCGTCCTGCTGCAGATCTCATGCTTAAATCCATTCAAGATGGTCCATACAAACTGATACTTCTTGCTGACTCAACAGGGATTATTAGAATACAAACTGATGAAGATTTGAATGCAACTAAACTTGCTCAGTATGATGTTGACCAACAGGCTGTATGGTTCATGACATTAGCCCTTCCCAATTCAATTTACATGAATATGGACTTTCAAGCCAGTGCTTATGAAATGTGGAAATATCTTGAAGCTATGCATCGTACAGAAGAACTTCATCACATCAGAATGATGCAAATTCTTGAATCCTGTTTAAGCATGAATCCTCTGAAGACCATTCTCCCTGCTCCAGCTGTTGACCATGGATCCTTAATATACACTCCAAATGGTCTCTTCTTCAATCCTCCGAATGCACCTGAGCCTTTCTTCATTCCACAGTACCATCCTGCAACACTACATAATAATGTGCAATCTCTTCTGCAAAATCTAGTGAAGCTTAGTCAAGTATCTTCTAAGAAAGGCAATGGCGCTATGACTTCAACTTCTGAATGCTTAAACACAATGAAAGATTCTGATGATGAAGAAGATCTTATCAAACCGAGCATGGCATTTTTGGCATATACAGAAAATATTGCAGATGTGGAAGATCAAGATTATGATTCAACTCCACTCTTTGACGATAATGTTGAATACAATGCCACACTTAGTCAAATGGAAGTTGAAGGGGGTAATCTCAATGCTGTTTTGCAAAGGGTCGTGGGAGATATTCCATCTGATGATGAATATGCAGATTTGGAATCCAATACAGCAGATTTGGAAACCGATACAACAGATGTGATGTTAATGGCAAACATGCAGGAATCTCACATGAATAATACATGCCCAGAGCATGATTCTGATGATTCTGAAGATCCAATTGTGAGATTAAACGGAGAGAAAATGTATCAATCAAGGTCGCTGATGCATGAGTTAGAGACATATTTAGTGAAGAGATGCATGGAACAGTGTAGATCACTTAAGTCACACCTTAAGGTCCTCTCAACCAAAGACTTAGCAGGAACTCGTTCCGAGTATGGATTCAAACGGGCATTTCCATCACTCCTTGGAGAAGACTTTGACATTTTCACGAACATGATGTTCGAAAACGTGAATCAACTTGAAAAGCAACTTGCATCAGAAGAAGTTCACGAGAATGAATCCAACGCCACCTTCAGAGTGATCAAGGAACAGTTTCAGCAGTTCATCAAATCCCGAATCGAGGATGAAACTTTCAAAGACATATTGATACGAGATTTGGATTCGATTGAGAAGGCAATTCTTCACAGAAGAAATTACGTCCAAAGAATGAATGAACAGAAGTTGCAGATTCAAGAAGAGCAATCTAATATGGTTGATGTGTTGGAAGCTAATTTGGTTTTCATGGATTACAATGGGACAGAATCAGAAGTGCAGGATGACAACAGCAGATTAGGGAATGATACAGATGCAGACTGTGCAGAGATCATACCCTTCTACGACTCAGAGCCCAACTTTGACAAAGAACAGATGGATGAGGAAGATGTCATACCCATCTATGACACAGAACCCTACTTTGACAAAGAGCACATGGATGAGGTACAATCTACTGTTGATCACATTATGCCTGCTAATGAGAAACAACAATCTGAGCAACCTAACTTCAGTAATGAAGGAGAGGTTGACCAGAATGTTGTTCAATGTTTTGACAAACGTTCTGAGTCTGAGTCCTTACCTGATAATCCAATAGCTGAAACATCATACAAAACTCTTGAGTCAGAAAACATTCTTCTCAAAAAGACCATTGCCCAGTGTCATAAAGATTTTTCAAAACTAGAGGCACATTGCATCTCACTTGAACTTCAAATGCAAAACGAATCTATTAATTCGGGCAACAATGGTCAATTTTTGAATGAACAAAGTAAACGTGTGGATACATTAGTTAAAGAAAATGAGCTTTTAAAAGGTCAAATTCAAGAAAAGGTGTTTGCACATGCTGCATTACAAAACAAATTAAGAAGACTGACTGGCCAGAGTGTGGATACTAAGTTTGCAAAACCATCAATCTTGGGGAAACCGCCTTCTCAAACAATCAGAAAACAATCAGTGGTTAGACAACCTACTGCATTTAAATCTGAACGACCCAAATTTTCAAAATCTCGGTTTGCCTCCCAAGTTGTTGAGAAAAACAATTTGACAAAACCAGTCACTCCACATTCTTGGCCTAAGAAAAATGCATCTGTGTCAGCTAAATCTCAACACGTGATTATACCTGGCTCATCTAGGATCAGTTCGAAAACAGTGTCTAAAACGAGCATTAAAAGTAAAGAGTTTTATGGCAAATATGACATGTACAAGAACTATGATCTAGAAAAGGCTAGGAAAAAGGCACTACTTCAAAAGGATGGAATTCTAGGTTCTAAACCTCATGCGATGCCTTCCACTGTAGTACAAAACACTGCTAGTAGTAGCAAACCAAAACCTAGGAGTTCTCAACAAACTAATAGGAATTGGCTAGCTTCAAAGAGTAGTTGCGTAAATAATCATGTTGTTTGTGCTTTAAAATATCTTCAAAAGGGAAATTCACTTGAAAAGGCTCAATCGACTAAGACAAACAAACCCGTTGAACCAAAAGTCATAAATCAGAAACCTAAGAAGTGGATCAACATAGGACGTAGGTTTTCTCAACGAAGTGATGCTCCCACATTTCATTCTACTGCATCTAAAAGGAAAACATCTCCTAGATCTAACACTAGGTGGGTACCCACGGGTAGAATTTTCAAATCAATTGGTCTTAGGTGGATTCCTACAGGAAAGATTTTAGACATTTGCACCAAAACTAATGTGATCTCCACAACTTCTACCTCTGAGACTAGAATGAAAACCATCGGTATTGTGTGTTCGAGTGTCAAGAAGATAGTTGACACTACATCTTTATGCTTCTAACACCTGGAACCCAATTTCACTTGGGGCTCCGTGTTCTCTGTTTTTCTTGTCTCTTCTTTCTTTCTTTGCAGATATAACAGGAATGGCTTCGGAACAACTCAGTTTCGGACCCGAGCTTAATGTTATGGCTTCTGAGCACAACAGCTTAGGACCCGCATTCAACCGTCTGAACTTTCCGGATTCTTCGGCTGAACCATTGTCTCTCACCCGTAAAGAACTGGAAACCTTGTTTGCTCCATTGTTTGATGATACGATTGAAAACCGTCTTTCTGAGGTCTCACCAATTTCCGCTGCACATCTTGATCACCATCAAGTACCTGATTCACCTCACAAACAACAACAATTGTTGGGAGAGACGGTCCTCCAATTGCATCTCCAACAACCACAGAACAAACCGGATCCAACTCACGACAATCAGCTGAAGACTCCATAGCTAAATCAGTTCCACAAACCGCAGAGCATAACCCTGAGGCGTTCTTTAATCTGTTTGCACCGGCTCAACTCATTCCTGACATTACTGAGTCGTCTACACGTAATTTGGATCCTGCTCACATGCGAGAAAATTACCTCCATCAAGGTTTGTTGATTTAGTTCACCATATTGGTATGCGGTGTTTGACTCAGTGAGTCAAACATCTAACTTTTTTCTTTAAATATTAAAAAAAAAAAAAAAAAAAAAAAAAAAAAAAAAAAAAAAAAAAAATCTTCTTTCTCTGTGTACAAACTTCGTAACTTCAAAACTATGTTCCTCCATTTAAACAAATTTTGCTTTTCTCTGTCAAAATGGAACATGTTTTGAGGGGGAGAAAACTTTTCACAATATCATGAAGTTTGGACACCTCATTTTTTATTCATCAAGGATAAAATGTTTCTTCATCATTCGGATTTAAACTCATTTTCAAAAAGATTCTATGATCTCTCGAATTAAAAGTGCAAAAAGGTCTCACAAAATATATGCTAATTCGAGAGGGAGAAAAGGAATTTTTTTTCTGCAATGATCCCAAATTAATCTAGTTTGGACTTCAAATGGAAAAGTAATTAACCTTTTAATGAGTAAAGTTCACAAAAGTCTTAAACTTAGGTAAAAGGACCTTGCATGGAAAATAAAACGGGCTCTAATAAATGTTTCTTTAAATATTCTCAAAAGTATCACACATAATCGATAAACCTCATCGATTCAGACTAACAATTTTTTTTCCTCGAATGTTCCCGATTGTGAGTTTCTAATTTCTTCATGGTTGTTGTCTAATCATTCCCTAAATGTTTCAAGTGTTTTCAACAGTCAAAAGGCATAATCAGAAACTAGGGTTTATGTAATTATCGATCAGGGCTTTCAATTTTTATGTGTTTAGTCTAATTAACTAGTTTATATAGCTTTAGAGAACACTAAAGAATGCTCGATTGGTGTAGTTGCTCGATTAGGAACAACATAGGTTTAGAATCATGTGATTTAGGGTTTAAGATGTCGATGTCTTTGCTGCTATTACTAGGACGTTTGTTTGTTTAATATTCAGGCATTATGATGCTAACAAGTGTGCTTAGACTCAAATCATAACCCCAAACCATAATCATAATTAGAAAATTTCGAGTGAAAGAATGAATTAATCTGTGATTTTGTGTGCTAATCTGAGAATTCTGAGCACTTAGGTTGATTTAGAATGAGATTTTTGATTCATCTTATACTTGTTTGTGCCTGATGCATTTTCTCTGTGTGCAAGTACATGTCATCCCATTGAAAGTCAAAATTTCAACATTCGACAAAATGTTTCTTATGGAACATATTTTGAGGTCAAAGGACAAAATGTGTTTAAAGGTTAAACAGGTAAATGGATTCAAAATGGTGAGAAACAAATTTTTTCCAAACTCTACACTCTTGTCTTACACCGGTAAAGCAAGTGTGGAGACCAAAGCAAAGTCATTCAAAACCTTTCATATTTTCAAAATCTGGAATGCTTTGGCTTCAATAAAAGAATGTCTCTGATATAAACATCCCAAATACCGGAAATTTTCCATTCATCACAAAAACAAATCTTCAAAAAAGAACCCATGAGGTTCAACTTTAGATGGAAATCTTTTTCAGATTTTAAAACTCAAAAGAGAGACTCTGAGTCTCAAACAACTTTCAACAGTAAAAGAGTTTTGAATTTCAAGCATTCTTTGTTGTATAATACTTGATTGTGTTTTCTAAAACCTTGAGCAGAATCATCTCACGAATTTTCAAAAAGTATTTTATAATACGATTCAAAATTCTGCTCAAGAAGACTCTCTCTCGAATAACATTCATTATTTGAGGGGGAGTATTTTGTTTAAGAAAACTAATTTTGTATTAAAACAACGACTTGTGCACACATTTCAGTGCATAACTCGAGTTTCAAAGAAAGGAAAGTGCCTTGCTAAACCGTTCTTTAAAACCAAACGCGCACTTATCCTTAAAAACAAGAAGAAGTTTTTCATGCGAAGCTTATCTAAAACTTCTTAATCTTGAGCAAAATTTATTCAAAATTTTTCAAAATGTTTTTCAAAACTTTTCAAAATTTTGCTCAAGATTTTTTCAAACCTTTACTCCCCAATTCGCTCCAAAGTTTAAAAATGTCAAAACACATGGTCGTTTTGAGGGGGAGTATTCAAAATCAAAATGCTTTGTCAAAATCATGTTTTGATGGTTTGTGCACACATAACAGTGTACAACCCGTGCTTGTATTGAAAGGACCCTGAGGTACGCTTCAGTGCCTCAATCCTCATATAAGGAGCGAAGGCTTCTTACTTTTGAGTAGAATTAATCAAACATTTTCTGATTTTCATAATTCTGCTCAAAAGACAAGTATTTCACCTCAATGAGTATTCACTTGTTGAGGGGGAGCACTTGAAAACTCATCGTTTTGGAAAACAAAAGTTCTTGTTGATATCTCCCCATAAGACTCAAAAAGCATATTTTAATCAAAATGTTTATCAAAAACAACATCTTATATGCTATTTTTGAGGGGGAGAAAAGGAAAGTGATTAAAATATGAAAGTTAAAAGTTGCAGAAATGTCAAATCTCATGCGAGCTAGACTCAGATTTACCCAGGAATTGACGAAACATAAAAGTTAGTAAATTCGAAAAGACTTTTCCTCGACGGGTAATAACATCAAGTTAGTTACTAGAGCTAGTTGTCACCTAAAAGCTGACAATGGAACTCTTTAACTAGCCACGTAAGCGTGTCTCGAAAAGGATTTGTCTGAGTAGAAATGTACCGTTTCGAGAAACTTTCTGTGGACTTGATCAGGCCGGGTAATAACTTCAAGCTAGTCTAACTAGTGATGTAAGCGTGTCTCGAATCGGTCTTGTTCACTGAAAGTAGATCAATTCAAAAAGTGCTCGCTCCTCCCGCATGTGCAAATTTGTTAAATACATATGAGCACATGTGAAGGGGGAGCCCTTCATAAGGAAAAAACATAAAACTCTCAAAGTGTTAAACAAAATGTTTGATAACTTTGAGAGATTTTCAAAGGTTTCAATGGCAATTATAGGATAGTCATGGAGTTATAAGGTGACTAAGGTTAGAAAATAACCGTCCTATGATCCGCCAGAGCCGGAGGGATCTACCCAAGGACATCTCCAATAGTTAGAATTAGAAGTCCTTAGGTACGATACGAAAAAAGGAGTAAAGAATGAAAGGAGAAAGAAGGGGTTGAAGAATTAAAAGGAAAAGTAATGAAAAGGGTGAAAAGAAATAGCCCTCCATGTGATTCAACCTTAGGGCAGACACCGGGTTCAACTCATATGCTACTGGTTGTTGCTAAGGCAACACCGGTATTGAAGATTAAGTCGTCATGGACCCAGTGACGCAATGCACTAAACCTTCTTAACCACTCAAGTTCTCTTAAAAGAGCTTGTTTCATTCTCACGGGGAACCAGTGTAATCTATCGACTTATCTCTTAGAGATAGTTGATATTGAAGCAGGAGACTCCTCCCTAGTCTCCGTATAGGAAACCTAAGTAAGCACTTATCGAGTCTAGAGCCATGAGATACATCAAAGATCTCTTAGGAACACTTAGTATCTCTACAACTGGTGTTCTACATCAAAGGGCACCAGCTGTAAATTATCGAGTCCTTCGCAGATCTTAGCAATCTGCCTAGAACGTTTATGAGAGAACTGCGTAAGTATTTCTCAATGATTGAACGGAAACTCCTGTCAGGGTCATCATCTAACAGCCTTGACAGGTCACTTCGATAACTCCTCGTGAGTTACGCTTAGTGTTTGCGGTGGTTTCTTTAGCGGTCTACAGTCGTGGAGTGATCCCCAATGACTCACCTAGTCATTGAGCTACCTAGTAGGTCTCGTAAGCTTCTTCGGGAGTATCTGACATGGGAACGGCCATGATAAGGGTTAGAAGGAGTCTTCACACTATGCTGTTGACGATCTCTAATTCCTTATCTGTAAGTACCGGATGTTTTATTGCTAACTGTTTACTTTCAGGGACATATCATCTCCATGGAGACTGATTCCGCATGCTCATACATACATCTTGAAGTCAACAAAAGCTCCCTCAAAGATCTAAGCAACTCAATGTTCAAAATTAGATTCTACGCCAAAAAGAAGAATCTACAAAGTTTAAGGACTAAAGATCTATGTGAATGAAAGGGAACTACGTGCATGTGAATGTCTAAGTTCAAAGGTGTATGAGCATGTTGGAATGGACGACGACCACCACAGACGCAGAAGTGACGCATGGCAGCTAACTTCATAAGATGATCACTACCACATCTATTACGAACAATGTACAATGAAGCAAAAGAACACCCACTCTCTTTTGATGACGTCTTAAGTTATACGAGTCAAAAGTCAAAGACAAAGAAGAAGAAGACGTCAAGCAACCGTGATGACCGACCCTTAGGGGGAGATTGTTGGGAACGTACTTTTATATTTATTCAAGTCTCGGTCATTACATTTTGTAATAAGATGATCACTACTACATCAACTAAGAACAAAGAACGATGAATGATTTAGAAGACGTCTAAAGCATTGAAAGTCAAAGATTAAGACGAAGACGTCAAGCAACCTTGATGACCGACCCTTAGGGGGAGATTGTTGGGAACGTAGTTTTACTATTTATCAAGTCTCGGTCATTTACTTGTAATAGGTTGCTAAGGCTTGTATGTTTATTATAACTTAAGGCTTATGTAGCAAGCCCATGGGCCTTAAGCCCATTTCATTTTCAAGATAGGGAGGAAGGGAGTGTTGCCCTAGTCCTCACCTATAAATACTATGTAACCTCTCCTTTGAGAGGGGTTGGTTCTCTTGGTAATTTCATTTTCTTTCATTCCATTCTTAAGAGTTCCTTCCACTCTCTCTCTCTCTACTCTCTTTCTCTCTCTAGATCTATTAGTGATTATGTTATTAAAATCGTGACCTAACACTTATACTATATGGACTTTATATATATATATATATATATATATATATATATATATATATATATATATATATATATATATATATATATATATATATATATATTATTTTTTTTAAAACAACTTATGTGTTGTTTTTATTTATAAATATTATTTTATCATATAATATTAAATTGATATATACTCACAGGGTTATAAATATCAAAATGGAAGCACGGATTATAATGATATGTGAATGAATACATAAGAATGTACATATACGAACAACTCATGTTATTATTCTTTATGAGATTAAGTAAGAATATCCAGAAAAATACCTTTTTACACTTTAGTGTTCAATAATGACCTATGTTATTCTTCTTTATAAGTTTAACCCGCTCATATACAGGTTTAAAAATTAAATACGGCTAAAATTATTATTATCAGGAATATAAATATCAATATTAAGGCACGCCCCCGAGGGTTACTGTTAAAAATAATTCACGAGATTGTACAAATAGCAATGTCACATATTTTTTTTAGGTCATTAATTTGTTGTTAAACATGCATAGTGTCTAGAACATTTAAACAACAACAACCTCAACACCATTTCAATTAAACAAAATCAAAATTTTCGATTAACAAAAATGTAAACAAAATGTTAATCGAAATTAATACATAATGAAATATTTACGTAAAAAAACTCACCCGTGGCTATTATAATTATATAAGTATAAAACAATTCAAAAAAATCTTATTTAACAACCTTGTATGCACCATGTTAATTAAAAATATATATAAATATTTTCTTATACCATTGATTTACTATTTTAGTTACTAAAAATATGTATACCCAATAACCCATGATGTAAAATAATATGGGACATTGATTCAGAGATTTATAATATTAAATATTAATTTAATTGAGATTATTAAATCTGTAAATATAAAAATAAAGAGAATTTTTTGTTGTATATACATGTCCATTTAATATAATTGAAACATCATTTTCTTTACATCAATAATACGACATTACAAAGATTTTCCAACCAAATTTGTATGATTATAACGGCAAAGATTTCCATCATTTTCTTGACATGAATAAGTGTTTGATTGTTATGGGTTATGGCCAACGTTTCCAAAAAAACAATGTTCCAAACACTTTAACGAATAAATGGATCTAATGACATCTAGAAATGGATTTTTTTATTAATTGATGTTAACCATTATATATTTATTTAAAATATTATTTATGAGCTTTCTATGACCGATATATTTTAAATATCCGTTTACATATACTAGAAGAGTACCCGCGCAATGCGGTGGTAAGTATCCGATAACTATTTTTATGGCGAACAAATATTTTTCATGCCATCTTTTAAACATAGTAAGCCGACCAACATCTTTTTTTTCAACCATTACATAATAATTCAAATACATCTAAAACATTACAAATAAATCTTCAAATAAAATTACTAAACTACTAATCTATCAACACATTTACCATAAATTTTAGGGATAAAACTACCAGCCTATGTGGATAAGTCCATTACTGGTCAATATTTTTGAATAGTCCAACTACTAATCCATCAACACATTTACTACATGATTATGATGGATTAAATGGGCTGTTACAACTCAAGTAAATGAGATTTATGAATATTAAAGTTGGCACAATTAAAGACATTTAATTTACATTTAAAGGTTGGTTTGTTAATTCCAATTTTCTAAAAAAGAAATGTTTTTGGTCTTAAAATTTTAAAACTTCTAAATATAGATGTCTTAAATACATTATAAAGTAGTATAAATATTTGTTAAATTCTTTAGCTTACAAAATAAATAAATTTTTGCTAATGTGTGTTTACTGAATATATGCTTGAAAATTTTAGTGTAAAAACAAATATTGGCCTTTCAACTTTACTATTCCAAATCACCTTTTGCTATCATGCTAAATTTATAATTATTATGCATTAAAGATACCTTCTGTTGTCTCACTTTCTTTCTTACCGGTACATAGATCTTATTCAATCTCAAAGTATTATGTATAAACGGCAATAGCTGAGTTCAAGAAGAACAGCATCAATCCACGCAAACAAGCTGCGTTGATGTAGAAGACCTTAGCGAGGCACCTCATGGGGTTTGGTTTCTCAAACCCGAACCAAGTTCCACTCTCTGTTGATACGTACTTCCTAAAACCTAATCACATCTTGTAAACTGCTAAATCACTAATAAATTAATTTATAATGGCATAAAGGTCATAATTCATTTTAATCAGATTTTCCTTTATCAATGGTAAATGTAGTGTAAATGTAGTGGTAGATGTGCGACTTTCTACATCTTCAATCTTTTATACCATGTGCCAGTCGGACTGGGTTTTGAAGAATTTTTATTGACACGTTACAAAATTTACTAAACCAAATTAGCTAGTATGAAATGTGGCTAAAAACACTTGTCTCCACATTAACTCTTTTTCAATTTTAGCAACCCCCTTTACTAGTTTTACGTGTAAATGATTTTTATGGAAGTAGTTTAAATTGTCATCTATGATTATTAAAACCAAGCCACTAAATTTTCAAGGATCGGAGTTCGATACCCATTTGTAATTTTGTATATAGAATACGATACACACTAAAAGCCAATATATAAAATGTACATCTCTTTATGGTATCTAAATTTTTATCCGTTTTCACAAAAATTAAGTGCAAATTTAAGTATAAAATGACACAAAGCGCACGATTCTACTTTAACTGAAAGGGCAAATGATATTAAAAGGTAATATACTTGCCACAAATTCATCGAATGGGTAGTGAACTATTTTTTTTCATTTTGAGGGTAATTTTCTTTCAAATTCATCATCTTTAGGGTATTTTGCAAAATTTTTGGACAATTTTGCCCTTCGGGAAAAAAAATTTTGTATTAGCTATGAGGGGCAAAATTGTCCAAAATTTTTACAAAATACCCTAAAGATGATGATTTTGAAAGAAAATTACCCTCAAAATAAAAAAAAAATAGTTCACTACCAATTCAATGAAATTGTGGCAAGTATATTACCTTTTTTATTATTTGCCCTAACTGAAATGATTCATGAGTACGAATAACAATCGTGTTTTGTAATTCCTACTCAAAATATTCCATTAGATTATTGTATTTCTCATTTTATTCTATACAAGGTATTGAGTTGCATAAAGTAACGAAAGGACATGTGATATGTTACATTGACATGCATCGATAAATACGTGGGGTCAAAGGGTTAATGTTTGATCTACTTAAACGGCTTTGAGGTATCTTTAAATTACTTAAGGCCTCTTCTTTATGTAATATGGTCCCTATTTGCACCTACTACTTCACCATCGTAAATGATTGACCCACCATCTCTATGTGCATGCTGCCTCCATATTAACTTCACCTAAGAACACCAAAATATTCGGTTTAAATTTAACACAATTTTCACACCGATACATTTTGAGTAAAGAAAATTCATATTGAAATTGTGGAATTGGATCCGTCTAGTTGTAACCAGGCTTTTAATTCGAATGGTAGTAGACTCCAACTTCACTATATAACCAAACATTTATGTATGTGTACAGTGTACTCTAGGACAAATTTATCTGTTTTATCGGCTGCTAACATTGCCCTGTTTGGAGGGTCATATCGGCTACAATTTCATGATGGCATTTAAGTAGTTACATATATCAGTTGAAGTAAAAACCTGTAGCCCGGCCTTTACACGTGTGGGTTTCTTCGGATTTAGTACAGCTGTATCCTTTAAGTGCTTTCACACAAGAAAGCATGTGTTAGCTTCGCCGCAAGTTTTATCCGAGACTAAGCTCAAGTGTGAGAATAAGTATTTATGATGATCCGGAGGGTTTAGCAATAAACGTGGGTGTAAAACGTGCGTGTATGATTAGTTGTGAATCATAAATGAGGTGGGGATACTTATACTACCCCAACCTACCTGTGGTGCCTCGAGAATGGGCCAACCAAGCTATGCCTAGTCTACTTAGTAGGTTTCAGACCATGTGAGTGGCGCAATCCCATGAAATCCGGATTGGCGGCACAGGCGTGGTCCATACTATTACCCCTTAGGTAAAGAGGTGGCTTGAATTAAAGGGAGAGCCCTTCTGATTGTTGGCATTCGACGTGTTATTGTTCGGCCATAGTCCTTCGGACACGTGACTATCGCCCGGACGACACGTGCCGTCTGGACACATACGCCAACACATCATCTCCCTCAATATATATTGTGATAGAAATTCAGTGAGTAAATTGGGTCTTCTTCATTATTCATATATATTTACAGATACCCGTCTGTATATGAACAATGTTATTATGTTATGTTAGGCTTGTAGTTTGTAAGCTTAAATTTTATGGTTTTTTTTACACGTATAGAGTAAACTTATATAAGGCTATAAGCGCATAAATCCTAAAATGAGGCCGAAAATTCGAGCTTATTAAATATGCATTGAAACTAAATTACTTTCATAAGCCCAAAAATGAGCTTAAACAAAGTCCCCTTAGCAGTTTCCATAATCAAATAAAAGAAATAGAAGTTTCACATACTCACAACGAAGTCTGGATGACACTGTAAAAGTTGAATAGTTGAGCGGCCTCCAGATAAATAATCCTTAAAAAAGAAATTTGAATTCCATTATTCTAAATGTGACGTCATAATGACATCATTCTATCACTTGTCGATTTCTACGACCATCAGACTTTGTATTTTAGAATATACGAGTGTTGATACCCGCGCGTTGCTGCGGAATTCTTCTGTTGCCGTTAGCTACGTAACGTGAAGTTAGTTACCTAGGACTGACTTTGCAATTGATGTATGTAACACCCCGAAAATTTGATAAGCAGCGGAAGTCTAATCAGGGTCATTACAGTTTAGTACACAATCATACTCATAGAAAACAATTCAAAAGACAATCAATATCATTCCATGAAAACTCAAATAGTCAGAGTTACAAACATTTTTCCAAAATGTTAATTGTTTCGTAAAAGAAGTGATGAGTTTGTAAAGAATGATATATTTATTGAAATAAAAAGGGAGGTCATGTGTGCCCTTTTGCCAGCTCCGTGCCGCCATGCTTGCTAATTTCCTGAGATAAACATGCTTAAAAAAGTCAACACAAAGGTTGAGTGAATCCATAGTAGTTTAAATAATAATAGTGTGAACACAAGTCAAGCATTTGAAATAAACAAGCCAAGATAGACAGGTCTTGACTAAACCGGTGAAATATTGCTCCTAAGCCTCACGAAACGCAAACCTTAACATTGATTCGACATATCATAAAGATAATAACAATCACCTACACCACAGAGGATGTAAATGACAAGGGGCCCTCGGTGACAGGAAATGTGCCAAATTTCCATAGTACCTCGAATATAGCACACCTCCTGCCAAGTGATCACCTTGACAGAGGTGGGCTGCCATTCCAATAGATCTATCAACTATATTCGCGCTCACTCGCAAGTGATTAAGATTCGTGATATGAGAGACTTGTAGCACTGGTGTCAACTTAGGCAATATCAGGTGATAGCAGCATACGGAAAATACTTGTGTTCGATTTATAGCATGTATCTCCCCATGGGGTTTAAAAACAATTAAAAATGTGGGACCATGAACTCACCTGACAGGTGGGTGTGAATCACAACGGTGCTCAAAAGTGATGGTGTACTGCTATGTCTAGCAATGAAATTCCTCCGACTTGCGACCTAAATAATACATTGTCATCGGTATTTTAGATTCGTTTCATAATTGACATGTGATATGTCTCATGTACGGTGATATCCATTCGGGTGTCTTAATATATTCCAAAATAACTTTACGTAGTTATTTGTAACGTTGTTTCAAAACGGTGTCTATTAAATATTAACTCATTGGTAATAATAATAACATTTAGTAAAAATATTTATAATTAAATATTTTTAGTAAAATTATATATTTACTTTAAAGTTACAAAATATATACATATATATATATATATATATATATATATATATATATATATATATATATATATATATATATATATATATATATATATATATATATATATATATAAATCAAATTATACAAAATAATTAATTAATAAAGTACCTTTGTCATATTTGACCCTTAACTTTAATAAAGTTACATTTTTTACCCCTTGGTCAAAAATAATTTCTTTTTAGTCCTTGGCATAACTTTTTACACTTCTACCTTGATCTTTCCAAATTTACAGTTTATACCCTTCGTTTTATTCAAAATCGACAGTTTCTAAATTGGTCCGAAAGTTTGGTGGTTTTATCTCTTTTAGTCCCTTAACGTGGGACTTTGCAAAAATAGTCCAAAATCTAGTTTTTGAAAAGTTAACTTTTATTCTTTTACCATTTTTGTCTTCTAAATTTATAAAAATCAGTTTTTATAAATTAAATATCATTTCGATAATCTTAAATTTTCAAATCCGAAATCCTTAAGGAAAATCTGTTGGACTTGTTAGCCCGGTTAAGGCCCAAAGTGGGTTTTACTTGTTTAAAAAATAATGCTCGACACATATTTGGTTTTGGTCTAGTTTTCATAGTATACGATCGGGTATAGTTTGCATGTTACGTTGGTTTGGTTAAGTGTGAGTCGATGATTTAGGTTGTCGAAAAATATATATGTATCGTACGTGTATAAATGAAATGGCGAGGCCTTTCTTCAAGGGTGTCGAGGCATGTGATATATAGTTATAAGTGTAACGAAAATTTATACTTAGAAAATAGTGTGTGTCGTGTGATAAGTAAACGTGGTATACATGAAGCGATTAAGTGTAGAATATGAAAAGGGTGATGATAACTTATAACACCAAAATGGTGGTGAAGAGTTCGTGTGGTATGAGCAACCGAGAACAAGCAAACGTTGCACCCTCTTCGTCTAACGATCCCTTATCCAAAATAGTTACCCAACTCATTCCTAACCCAAAACCTTACTCGTACGCCTTCCTTGGTATCGACAGCAAATGAGAAAGAAGAGTTTTGTGATATGAGCTCTTGTGGATTCTTGCAAGTGTGAGGAAATGCATTAAATGTGGTTTATATAGGATGGTTTTGGGTGGTTCGAATGTCTCCATGCGACACAACACACACCGAGTGGTCACTTCCTTCTCGACAAAGTTGTCTAGCTTGTTGAGTGTTGTCATGTCGAGTGTAAAACTTTGGGGGCTATAAACTCATGTCAACTCTAGGGATTTAGAAAGGTACTAGGCATGTGTGTACTAATTGGATTTGTTTAAGGTTTGTGTTAGTGGTTTAAGAAACACAAGATTTAGTGGTTAAAGAGTTTTAGTGTGTAACACTTTTATCCAAGGGTTTGATGGCTCGAAATGGTGGCTCCTCGTCGCAAGAAACAAAGTCAAAGGGAGATTGCATGCTTAATGTCGAGCTTGAAGGGAACCAAAGAAATAAAACATGTATATTCATGTTGCCCTTATCCTTGTTCGTTTGAGTTTGC
The DNA here is from genome assembly GCA_030686995.1 of Artemisia argyi. Lineage (NCBI taxonomy): Eukaryota > Viridiplantae > Streptophyta > Magnoliopsida > Asterales > Asteraceae > Artemisia > Artemisia argyi. Next base: position 117,798,375 of record CM060709.1, on the reverse strand, counting down.
ATGAAGTGCAAAGAAATAAACAGCCACATGGGCTTGAGATCCCAAGGCCCAGACGTATTCAAATTGAAAATGTATTTGGTGTGGTGGGCTTGAAGTGGTGCTCGGCCCAGCAGTGGGGTAAAAGAAAGGGTAGCTTTGGGCTTATGGTGATATACGGCCCAAACAAAGAATAGGGTGTCGGTGACTAGATCGTTCGTAACTTTAGTTTCGGTATCGGTGTCGTTTCGTGAAAACCATGAAAATATAAACGGTGTCGTCATACGTATATATATACTTATATATACATAGTGATAATAATTCGTAATAATTAATATATATATCGTTATATATATTAATAATATATCGGTGTCCAATTAGGGTGTCAGGTCGCAAGTGGGAGTTACCGGTGTTAACCTCATTGGGTGGCATCCAAGAGTGACAATCGAGTGATATCAGGTGACAAAATATAATCGGGTGTCAAACAAACGGTTATAAAAAATAATCGGGTGTCAAACAAACGGTGTCTCATATAAAAATTTCAAATTAGCCTGCAAAAATGGCTTAGTTTAGAATAGTGTCGATAATTAGCATTAATAAATGGCCTGGGATTTTACGGAGTATTACAGTACCCACCCGATAGATTGGATTCGTCCCGGAATCCAAAGTTGAATCGGTGCTCGGGGTTGACTCATCAAATAGTTGTGGGTATTTGGCACGAATTTGATCCTCGCGCTCCCAGGTGAACTCGGGTCCTCTCTTAGAGTTCCATCTGATCTTAACAATGGGAATGCGACTATGCTTAAGTCGTTTGACCTCCCTATCCACAATCTCAACGGGTTCCTCAACAAAGTTGAACTTATCGTCGATTCTGATCTTTTTCAACGGAATCACGAGTGTTTCATCCGATAAACACTTTTTCAAATTTGACACGTGGAAGGTGTTGTGTACTCTACTGAGTTCCTCAGGTAGTTCAAGTTTGTATGCCACGGGACCAATCCTTTCAATGATCTTGAAGGGTCCAATGTATCTTGGGTTTAACTTTCCATGTTTTCCAAACCTAATCATCCCTTTCCAAGGTGATACCTTAAGCATGACCTTGTCACCAACTTGAAACTCTATTGGTTTCCTTCGCACATCGGCATAACTCTTTTGCCGATCCCTGGCGGCTTGTAATCGTTGCCTAATCTTTACAATTTTCTCGGTGGTTTCAAGAATCAACTCGGGACCTGAGAGTTGTACATCTCCAATCTCAGCCCAACAAACTGGTGATCGACACTTTCTTCCATAAAGTGCTTCAAACGGTGCAGCCTTAATGCTAGCGTGATAACTGTTGTTATATGAGAATTCTGCTAACGGTAGGTACTTATCCCAGCCTTTTCCAAAATCAATCACACATGCCCTAAGCATGTCCTCTAGGGTCTGTATAGTCCTCTCACTTTGACCATCGGTCTGTGGATGGTAAGCGGTACTCATATCTAACTTAGTTCCCAAGGCTTTCTGTAAAGATAGCCAAAAGTTAGACGTGAAACGGCTGTCTCGGTCGGAGATAATAGAAATTGGCACTCCATGCCGGGAAACTATCTCCTTTAGGTACAAACGTGCAAGAACGTCCATATCATCAGTCTCTTTTATTGGCAAGAAGTGCGCTGACTTCGTGAGACGATCGACAATAACCCAAATAGTGTCCAACCCACTCGATGTCTTGGGTAATTTCGTAATGAAGTCCATTGTAATCCTTTCCCATTTCCACATTGGTAGCTCTGGTTGAATCAAAAGACCGGATGGTTTTTGATGTTCAGCCTTTACTCTCGAGCAGGTCAAACACTTACCGACGTACTCTGCAATGTCAGCTTTCATGTTTGGCCACCAATACAACTTCTTTAGATCGTGATACATCTTGTCCGAGCCAGGATGAGTGGAATATTTAGACTTATGAGACTCATGCATGATGAGGTCTCGTATTCCTCCATACAATGGAATCCAACTTCTATCCTTGAAACACAGCCTTCCATCTGGTTTCTTGACAACTCCATACGTGCTTTCTGGCATGCCGTAAATCTTCTCGTGCGGTCTATTCTCTTCCTTAAGGGCCTCAGCTTGAACTTCAAGAATTTGAGACGGAAGTGGTGATCTAATTGTCATACCCAATGATCTAACTCTGAGGGGTCTAAGTCGTTCCTTTCGACTCAAGGCATCTGCTACAACGTTTGCCTTCCCCGGGTGATAACGAATTTCACAATCATAGTCACTTAGCAACTCTAGCCATCGATGTTGTCTCATGTTCAACTCCTTTTGATCCAAAATGTGATGAAGAATCTTGTGATCGGTGCAAACCGTACACTTGGTTCCATATAGGTAGTGTCTCCAGATCTTAAGAGCGAATACTACCGCTCCTAATTCTAGATCATGAGTAGTGTAGTTCTCCTCGTGGGGTTTAAGTTGTCTAGAAGCGTAAGCGATTACTTTAAGTCTCTGCATCAATACGGCACCCAAACCTTGGATTGATGCGTCACAATATACCACGAAGTCCTCACTTCCTTCGGGTAGTGCTAATATCGGTGCTTCACAAAGCTTCTGCTTCAAGAACTGAAATGCCGATTCTTGTTCTCCTCCCCATTCAAACTTCTTCTTCTTCTGTGTTAACTCAGTCAAAGGTTTAGCAATCCTTGAAAAACCTTCATTGAATCTTCGATAGTATCCGGCAAGACCTAAAAATTGGCGTATCTCGGTAGGACTCGTAGGTGATGCCCAATTTTTAACAGCTTCGATCTTGGCGGGATCAACATGAATACCCTTACTGTCGATAACATGCCCAAGAAATTGTACTTTCTCAATCCAAAAATCACACTTGGAAAATTTGGCGTATAATTTCTCTTCTCTAAGCAGTGTTAGTATAGCCTTTAAGTGTTCTGCGTGCTCTTCCTTACTACGTGAATAAATAAGGATATCATCGATGAATACAATCACAAACTTATCCAAATAGGGTTTGCACACTCGGTTTATTAAGTCCATAAATACAGCGGGTGCATTTGTTAGACCGAATGGCATTCCTTGGAATTCGTAGTGACTGTATCTTGTCCTGAAAGCCATCTTAGGGATGTCTTCTTCCCTAACTCTCAGTTGGTGATAACCCGATCTCAAATCAATCTTCGAGTAGACACTCGATCCTTGCAGTTGATCGAACAAATCGTCAATCCTTGGCAACGGATATCGATTCTTCACCGTAAGTTTGTTCAACTCATGATAATCGATACACATCCTGAAGGTTCCATCCTTCTTCGTTACAAACAACACCGGGGCTCCCCACGGTGAGGAACTTGGGCGAATAAATCCTTTATCTGATAACTCCTGCAATTGCTCAGATAACTCCTTCATTTCCGACGGTGCTAGCCTATAGGGTGCTCGTGCTACGGGTGCTGCTCCTGGCATCAAGTCAATTTGAAATTCCACTTGACGAATCGGCGGAAGGCCAGGCAAGTCCTCAGGAAAAACTTCTGGAAAGTTTCCGACTACTGGCATATCCTCGAGTCGCTTCTCTTCCGACTTCTTCTCGGTGACTTGAGCCAAAAAGACTTGACATCCTCGTTTGATGTACTTCACAACTTTGACGCAAGAAACAATGCTCAGACGTGTCTTACTTCGCTCTCCGCGAACAATCAGGGTTTCGTCATTCACGGGGATGTGAATGAACTTTTCGTCACAAATGATCTTAGCGCGGTTCTCGGATAACCAATCCATTCCTACAACGACGTCGAAACTACCAAGTCTAATAGGCATAAGGTCAATGACAAATGGGGTGTCTAGTAGTCGTAGGGTGCATCCTCGGAGTATAGTGTTAGTGCTCACTAGCTTTCCATTGGCTAGTTCAATCTCATATGTGGTGTCTAGTTTGGTCGGTGTAATATTAAGTAGGGGTGCAAGGGAAATAGATACGAAACTTTGATCGGCTCCGGAATCAAATAAAACTTTAACGAGGCTGTTGTTTAGAAAGAACGTACCCGTGACTACGTTCGGATCTTGCTGGACATTTCCATCTCCCAGCACATATGCTCTCCCACGTGCATTGTTGTCCTTATTTGGGCACTGACGCCTGTAGTGTCCTTTCTCTCCACAAGCATGGCATACTACAGCCACGGGTAGCAACTTAGCTCCTATAGCCTTGCAATCTTTTGTCTTATGTCCAGTCCTTGAACATTTCCCACACTTAGCATAGCAGGGTCTAGTGTGATGCATCTTACACTTGTCACAGAATGGAAGAGGTCCGGCATACCTAGCATCCTTAACTGGTGCGGCGACATAAGCTCTGACAGCTTCCTGTCATCGGTTCTGTTGATTGTGGTAGGTGTTTCTGTCATGGTGATAGTTACGGTTGGGGTTACAGTTGTTGTTGTTGCTGTTGTGGTTGTTGTTGTTGCTATTGTGGCTTGTCTTCCGATCATCAAACTTCCTTTTGTGATCGTTGTTCCCCTGAGCAGAGTTACGCTTAATCTCCCGGTCTAGCAATCTTTGGGCAATAGTCATTGCTTCTTCCAAAGATTGAGGCTTTGACGAGGTGACATTTCCTTCAATGCTCCTGGGTAATCCCTCAATGTACCTCTCCAACAACTTTTCCAAATCGGGAACCTTTGAAGGGCAAAGTGTGGCAAGTTCCTGAAATCTCCTATCATAAGCCCTGAGATCATTTCCTTTCACAACCAACGTGTGAAACTCATCTTCTAGCTTCTTGATCTCACCTCTAGGGCAGAACTTCTTCAACATCTTCTCCTTAAAGTCAGCCCAGGTGATCTGATAGGCCTCTTCCACACCTATCTTTTGAGCAGTTGCGTTCCACCAAGACAACGCGTCTTCCAACAATGTTCCAGTAGCAAACGAGACTCTGCTTTCAGCGGCGCAACCGCTCCTCACAAACACAGTCTCAGTTCGCTCAAACCATCGAGCAAGCTCTGTCACTCCTTCAGTCCCTTTGAAGTGAGATGGTTTACAAGCTATGAAGTCCTTATAGGTACACTTCCGAGTCGCAGCGGACTCGCTTTCTGCAGTGGCTCGATTATTGCTACTAGTTCGTGCCATTGCAGCAGCCTGCTGTTCCAAAGCTGCAGCAACACTGTCGGCAACCAACTTTCTGATAGCAGCCTGGGTCATAGCGGGTGACGAGGTAGCAGTAGCGGTTTTCCTTGGGGCCATAACTCTATAAAATCGCAAGTGTACAAGTACAAATCGCAAACATCAATCAATAACAAGAGAAATAATGTAACCAAGCTCATAATAGTCGAGATCATCACAAAGTACATATCACAACCACACCATGAATACATACATCAATATAAACCATATCATTCATAAATAATCATCACGACATGTAACAACACACATGGAAATTATAATGAATCTCAATATGGGAGCAAAAGATCAGACAACTAGAACATCATAAATCAATATCAATACAGTACAATCATAACCAACATAAAGTTTTAATAATTTTGAATTCATTGTTACAAACAATAAGATACAACATTATTAATGCCACAGGCGGCAAGTTAAGATGTCTCTGAATGTAATGACATGTCATAGATCTATGAAGGTCCAGGTGCGCCTCCTGATCTCCTCTTCAGCTCTCTGATGATCCTGATCATTTCTAACATCTCCAAATCCCTGGATCTCTCGCGGGCCTGAATCTCCTCGATAGTGGCTGAAAGAGTGTGGATGGTAGTACTAGATGCGGCTAACTCCTGTGTCTGATGCTCTAGCATCTGCTGCGTGATGATCGCTATCGCTCTCAAATCCTCCATCTCATGCCTCTGAACATCTAGTCGATGACCAAACTCAGTGATGGTAGCCTGTGCCTCCTCGATCTCTGTCCCCATCATCTCAAATACCATCTCTAAAGCTGTCCTATGTACTACGAGACTCTCGACCTCCTCCTGTATACCCTCAATCCTCTCCAAGGATATCTCCTCAATAACGCCCAGTAGCTCATCAAGACGATCCTCATGTCTAACTAACCTAGCAGCCAAAAGAGGGATAGTATGGTGTATCAGCTCCTCAGTAACCGGTAACACCGCTGAAGAGCCATCTCCAAACTCAACAGCCCTAGGCGATCCCTCAACCAACCTCCATCTACGAATGTAGTCTAACAAAAACGACCATCGGCGAGCATCAACCAATCTATGAATGTCGGGTGAGGTGGGGGTCTCAGTGGGAACAGGTGATGCTGATTGAACAGGTGATGAAGTAGGTGATGGTATCGATACGGTAGTAGTCTGAGAGTAGAAAACTGTAGGTGGTGGCATGGGTGGCAAAACCTCAGAGGTGTGGGGTGCGGTGTAAGTAGGTAGCATGTAGGGATGAGGCTCAGGTGGGGGTGATACGGGTGATAGTGGAGGTGCTGGTGATGCCACAGGTATCAGCTCTGGCATAGAAACAAGTAGTAGTACAGATGTGGGTGATGGTACAGGTGTGGTACAGGTGGTGTAACAGTAGAAGCAGGCAAAATACAGACTCGTTTCCGAGCCGTGCATTTGCGGGTAAAGTCTCCCTCATGATATCGAAACAACTCTCTGAAAGGCTCAGGCTCATAGGGCTCAAGAATCCTCACTTGCTTGCGCTGACGAATCGGTGCAGGTGGGGATGGTGGTGGAATAGAAGCAGCAGTGTCAGAAGTATCGGAGTCAGAAGACTCGTCATCAGCATCTGAACCGGTGTGGTGACTAGCAGGTGGTGTAGGACGGTCATCAGCCGCAAGAAACTGCTGAGACATCAGGTACTAATCATAAATGTACTGCCCCTGTGTCATAGGTCCACAGACAGGACGAAAAAGAGGTTGAATAGCAAAAGAATCAATGGGTGTAGAAGCAACCTCACCCTCCTCAAAGGGCTCAGTATCAGCAGATGGGTCTCCAGATGGAACAGGAGATGGTATGGCAGGTGATACAGGTTGGGTTTCATGGTCAGAATCATGGGTGTCTCGGGTGTCATGGGTGTCATAGTCAGATAGGTCAATAGTAGGGTAGGTGGATGATGCCGGCACGACGTCGTCACTGTCGGACAAAATAATAACCGGGGGCGACATGGTACCGTAATATCCCAAAATAGCAGTAATATAAATTATTTAGTCTACATAATGCTATATGCACAGTGATCATAGTGTCATAGGGAACTAAATGCAATGGGTGCTAAAAATCAAACCTTAAAACATGACATTGGCAAGCGCTGGCACGAAAGGCACTTTGGTGATAAATAGTTTGTTTAGAAATCCGGTGAGGTTATAGTCCAATGTTTTGAAAAATCATTTGGTTCTCTATAACTATGGCTCTGATGCCAATCTGTAACACCCCAAAAATTTGATAAGCAGCGGAAGTCTAATCGGGGTCATTACAGTTTAGTACACAGTCATACTCATAGAAAACAATTCAAAAGATAGTCAATATCATTCCATGAAAACTCAAATAGTCAGAGTTACAAACATTTTTCCAAAATATTAATTGTTTCGCAAAAGAAGTGATGAGTTTGTAAAGAATGATATATTTATTGAAATAAAAAGGGAGGTCCTGTGTGCCCTTTTGCCAGCTCCGTGCCGCCATGCTTGCTAATTTCCTGAGATAAACATGCTTAAAAAAGTCAACACAAAGGTTGAGTGAATCAATAGTAGTTTAAATAATAATAGTGTGAACACAAGTCAAGCATTTGAAATAAACAAGCCAAGATAGACAGGTCTTGACTAAACTGGTGAATATTGCTCCTAAGCCTCACGAAACGCAAGCCTTAACATTGATTCGACATATCATAAAGATAAAAACAATCACCTACACCACAGAGGATGTAAATGACAAGGGGCCCTCGGTGACAGGAAATGTGCCAAATTTCCATAGTACCTCGAATATAGCACACCTCCTGCCAAGTGATCACCTTGACAGAGGTGGGCTGCCATTCCAATAGATCTATCAACTATATTCGCGCTCACTCGCAAGTGATTAAGGTTCGTGATATGAGGGACTTGTAGCACTGGTGTCAACTTAGGCAATATCAGGTGATAACAGCATACAGAAAATACTTGTGTACGATTTATAGCATGTATCTCCCCACGAGGTTTAAAAACAATTAAAAATGTGGGACCATGAACTCACCAGACAGGTGGGTGTGAATCACAACGGTGCTCAAAAGTGATGGTGTACTGCTATGTCTAGCAATGAAATTCCTCCGACTTGCGACCTAAATAATACATTGTCATCGATGTTTTAGATTCGTTTCATAATTGACATGTGATATGTCTCGTGTACGGTGATATCCATTCGGGTGTCTTAATATATTCCAAAATAACTTTACGTAGTTATTTGTAACGTTGTTTCAAACCGGTGTCTATTAAATATTAACTCATTGGTAATAATAATAACATTTAGTAAAAATATATATAATTAAATATTTTTAGTAAAATTATATATTTACTTTAAAGTTACAAAATATATACATACATACATATATATATATATATATATATATATATATATATATATATATATATATATATATATATATATATATATATATATATATATATATATATCAAATTATACAAAATTATTAATTAATAAATTACCTTTGTCATATTTGACCCTTAACTTTAATAAAGTTACACTTTTTACCCCTTGGTCAAAAATAATTTCTTTTTAGTCCTTGGCATAACTTTTTACACTTCTACCTTGATCTTTCGAAATTTACAGTTTCTACCCTTTGTTTTATTCAAAATTGACAATTTCTAAACTGGTCCGAAAGTTTAGTGGTTTATCACTTTTAGTCCCTTAACGTGGAACTTTGCAAAAATAGTCCAAAATCTAGTTTTTGAAAAGTTAACTTTTATTCTTATAAAAGTTTACCATTTTTATCTTCTAAATTTATAAAAATCAGTTTTTATAAATTAAATATCATTTCAAAAATCTTAAATTTTCAAATCGAAAATCCTTAAGGAAAATCTGTTGGGCTTGTTAGCCCGGTTAAGGCCCAAAGTGGGTTTTACTTGTTTAAAAAATAATGCTCGACACATATTTGGTTTTGGTCTAGTTTTCATAGTATATGATCGTGTATAGTTTGCATGTTAAGTTGGTTTGGTTAAGTGTGAGTCGATGATTTAGGTTGTCGAAAAATATAAATGTATCGTACGTGTATAAATGAAATGGCGAGGCCTTTCTTCAAGGGTGTCGAGGCATGTGATATATAGTTATAAGTGTAACGAAAATTTATACTTAGAAAATAGTGTGTGTCGTGTGATAAGTAAACGTGGTATGCATGAAACGATTAAGAGTAGAATATGAAAAGGGTGATGATAACTTACAACACCAAAATGGTGGTGAAGAGTTCGTGTGGTATAAGCAACCGAGAACAAGCAAACGTTGCACCCTCTTCGTTTAACGATCCCTTATCCAAAATAGTTACCCAACTCGTTCCTAACCCAAAACCTTACTCGTACGCCTTCCTTGGTATCGACAGCAAATGAGAAAGAAGAGTTTTGTGATATGAGCTCTTGTGGATTCTTGCAAGTGTGAGGAAATGCATTAAATGTGGTTTATATAGGATGGTTTTGGGTGGTTCGAATGTTTCCATGCGACACAACACACACCGAGTGGTCACTTCCTTCTCGACAAAGTTGTCTAGCTTGTTGAGTGTTGTCATGTCGAGTGTAAAACTTTGGGGGCTATAAACTCATGTCAACTCTAGGGATTTAGAAAGGTATTAGGCATGTGTGAACTAATTGGATTTGTTTAAGGTTTGTGTTAGTGGTTTAAGAAACACAAGATTTAGTGGTTAAAGAGTTTTAGTGGTTAAAGACTTTTATCCAAGGGTTTGATGGCTCCAAATGGTGGCTCCTTGTCGCAAGAAACAAAGTCAAAGGGAGATTGCATGCTTAATGTCGAGCTTGAAGGGAACCAAAGAAATAAAACGTGTATATTCATGTTGCCCTTATCCTTGTTCGTTTGAGTTCGCATGAAGTGCAAAGAAATAAACAGCCACATGGGCTTGAGATCCCAAGGCCCAGACGTATTCAAAATGAAAATGTATTTGGTGTGGTGGGCTTGAAGTGGTGCTCGGCCCAGCAGTGGGGTAAAAGAAAGGGTAGCTTTGGGCTTATGGTGATATACGGCCCAAACAAAGAATAGGGTGTCGGTGACTAGATCGTTCGTAACTTTAGTTTCGGTATCGGTGTCGTTTCGTGAAAACCATGAAAATATAAACGGTGTCGTCATACGTATATATATACTTATATATACATAGTGATAATAATTCGTAATAATTAATATATATATCGTTATATATATTAATAATATATCGGTGTCCAATTAGGGTGTCAGGTCGCAAGTGGGAGTTACCGGTGTTAACCTCATTGGGTGGCATCCAAGAGTGACAATCGAGTGATATCAGGTGACAAAACATAATCGGGTGTCAAACAAACGGTGATAAAAAATAATCGGGTGTCAACCAAACGGTGTCTCATATAAAAATTTCAAATTAGCCCGCAAAAATGGCTTCGTTTAGAATAGTGTCGATAATTAGCATTAATAAATGACCTGGGATTTTACGGAGTATTACAATGTATAACATGAAGGACCATTTATGTAAATTATGTGAGGATTAAATTTGCAATAAACCGTTGAGATGAAGGACAAAGTGCGTAATTTTTTTTAAATGTTAAAGTAACGGTCGTTAGTTTACAGCCGTTAAATAACTAACGGCTGTTAGTACTGTACAAATAGGACTGAATTTGCGATTGATGTATAACATGAAGGACCATTTATGTAAATTATGTGAGGAATAAATTTGCAATGAACTGCTGAGATGAAGGACAAAATGCGTACAAATTTTTTTTAAAATGTTAAAGATAACGGTCGTTAATTAACAGCCGTTAAATAGCTAACGACCGTTAGTACTTAAAAAAAAATTACTGTACTTAAAAAAAAAATTACTGTAGCAACCACTGTAGCACAGTGGTCGCACCCATCAACCTCCCCACATTTAGTATAAACGAGTGTTGATACCCGCGCGTTGCTGCGGAATTCTTTTGTTGCCGTTAGTTACTTAACTTGAAGTTAGTTACCTAGTACTGACTTTGCAATTGATGTATAACATGAAGGACCATTTATGTAAATTATGTGAGGATTAAAGTTGCAATGAACCGTTGAGATGAAGGACAAAGTGCGTAATTTTTTTTAAATGTTAAAGTAACGGTCGTTAGTTTAACAGCCGTTAAATAACTAATAACCGTTAGTACTAAAAAAAAAAAAAAAGTACTGTAGCAGCTACAGTGGTCGCACCCATCAACCTCCCCACATTTAGTATATATATATAATTACATAGTGTATCCTTCAACTTTTCTTATAGTTTTAGAAAAGTCCCCATACAACTAGCTTTTCAACAAATCAATACTAACTTTTTTCATGTGTAAAAAATCTTGAGTGAATCTCGTCAAATATTTTTCAACTTATATTCATTCGTATTAGGGAAGTTAATAACTATTATAAAACACTACTTAAATAAAACTCCTATTTTAACATATAGTATATTATGTTAAAAGAAAGTATATTCTAAACTTCTATATGATTATCTTACCTTTTATTTTTATTTAGACTTAGAATTTGAGTTTACTTCTATAACAATATTGTTGATGTTTTGATAATTTACGATTAAAATAAAATCAAAATTAAGAAGAATCTAGAAGAAAAAAAGTATGATTGTTAGTAGAGTAATGCTAATATCATTTAAATCTGTAATTATGAAACGTATGATTGTTACTCATCACTGAATTTGGGTTTTAAAGGAATATCTGTAATTATGAAACGGGTTTGGCAATAATGGAGAAGTGGAACAGTTTATTTTCTTTTGGGGAAGCTTAAAAAAACAAAAAACAAAAAATAAACGAGACTCACGATGTAAATGGTAGTAGTGTTGGGCGTTGGCCCATGTTTCAATCAAACACAAATTTATATAAAAATTTATTTAATCAAGAATAAATGTATATAATCACTGTATGTTTTTTTTACAAATATTAATCAATACTAACTTACACAAACATTTTGACAAATTCTTCCATGTGTAAATCCATGCTTCGTATGTTTATTTTTTATACTAATCTTAAAATTCACATATTTTTTATTTGCACATAAATTTTAAGAAGCATTAAACAATGACAATTTTATTTTTGTTTAAAACTTCAAAATACTAATTCAACTTGTGTGTAAACAAGATTATTACTGAATAGTTTAGTTTGCATATCAAATTATATATTCTACAAAAAGATGCATATGTATTGCTAAATGATAACCCTTTTTATTTTTGTCATAAGGAAATTACATCTCAGTTCATTTTATTTTCTTAAGTCAACCACACTAGGTTAGTCTTTTATTTATATATTATAACAGTAGACAATTACTCGCATATAGCGGTGACGTGTATACTTTTTAACAAATTTGATTGCGTCAATTTGTGTGCACGTGGTTTTACTGGTAAAATGATATTTCCATGAAGCTGGCGTAAAAGAAGGGAAAAATTAACGAAGTTGATGAAAGTTTAATTTGGCTATCAATATTGAAAAAATAAAAGTATGATGACGAAGATTAAGCAATTATAGGTGTTTGTTAATTACGTATTAAAATGATTGTTTACAGACAAAAAATGACGTTTACTAAGAAAATACAGTTTATATTACTTTGAGGCTCATCAAAGATAGATAGAAGATGAGGCAATGGCTACCTCAAGACCCAAAGAATTGGTTCTTGCCAACAATCAGGGACAGAACCAGGTGTTACTGCGAGTGTTCGGTACCTTTATTGATTTTGTCGATTTAGTGTTAATTTTTGAAGAAAAAAAATCAATTTTTCCTAAAAGCATCTAAAATGGGAGGTGATTTGTACACTCCACCAAATGATTGAGACACTCCAATTAATTTTGTTTGGACATTTATACCCTCACATGGGTGAAAGCGTAAGGGTAACTATGAGGGTATAAATGTCTAAACACAACAAATTAGAGTGTCACAATCATTTTATGAAGTGTGCAAATCATCTCCCATCTAAAATGTATCATGTCCATCGAATATGTTTCTATATTACGATTTTAAAAAATTTGTGCACTCCGTCATATTTGGTATCGATTTCATCTCTGCCAACAAGTAATGTAAACCCATGACAACACATAAGTGTTTCTAGCCAATAAATATTATAAACCCTATGCATTTCTTGTTTGACCCATGAGCGCTCTTTATGGCATTGCTTGCACGGAATGGTAATATACTAACGTTATGAAGAAAATGTTTGTGCTTTGTTATTATGAATCTTATGTGATTTATCAATTGTACATAAATATCATTTTAAGAGGTCTTGATGTTATGTTTTCTACCTTATGTTCCTTTTTTTGTCTTACGGTTTGAATCGTTGATGTAGATGAAGGGTTTATATTTAACAAATTTAAAGTTTCTACTATCATGTTAATTACTTTGTATACATAATCAATTTTGTATTTCAACCTAAAGACAACTTATGATAGATAAAACACTTCATTGTTGCACTAAGTGACCGATGAAACCATCCATTTTTACATCGTCATTTTCATGTATATGAAATTATGATCCTTTTGCATCAAAACAAATTTCTTTTATCGATTTATAATTTTGTTGAAACTATAAGCTAATGGCTTATATTGTAATTGTGCAAGTTGTGAATAAAACGATTGCTAGAGTTGAGGGACTAAAGTTGTAGCTGAGAAAAACTCAAGGTTATATTAGCTCAAGTCAAGCCCTATATAAGGAGTCATCTCTCATTATTACAAGTAGTTCTGCTAGGGTTTTCTCTGTGTGTTTTTCACACAGTTGATGTTTAGTTGTTAGTAGTTTCTTGTATCAAATCTTTTTCAGTTTTTTGTATTGTAAAACATAATGGATCAACCAAGGGGTGGTTGGTTGGGTTGATTCTAATAAAACCATTATTGTTTAATCTAGTAATTACAACTTGTTTTTTTATCATAACTTTGGAAATTTAACGTGGTGTCGTGGTATCAGAGCTAGGTTGGCTTTGATACCAAGTTTTTTGATCGAAATCGTTTTCTTGAAAAATTAGGGTTTCAAGAAATTTAGGGGTTTTCTGTTTTAAAGTCGGATCTTACTAGATCGTAGTATTAATCGATCAATTCGTGTTTGAATTGATTGTTTTTAGTGTCAATTCAAGGTCAATTGATTATTTTTAATTTTAGGGTTTTTTCTAAAATTAGGGGTTTTTAATCCAGTGGTTGTTAGAGAGATTAACTTGTGTTAATCAGTTAGTTTTGATCAATATCTATAAGATTTTGAGTTTTTTGGTGTGTTGTCAAAAATTAGGGTTTATTGTATCAAACCCTAATTCAGGATTAGAGTTGTTTGTTCTATTTTCTTGATTCTTGATTGATTGGTTATTATTCTTGTTTATGTTTAACCTGATTCTGATTAAGTTTGTTTGTTTTCAGGTTGTGAAGGTTCTGGTTCCGCTGCATTCTAATTGGTTCGTTGATCTTCTTGATCAATATTGTTGGAGTTGCGTGTCTGTAACACCTCTCACACTTTCTTATAGGAAAACTTTTTAGTGTTTTAGATTTGTGGAAGAAGTATAGGTTAAGGGATTTGTTTAGTGTTTTAGATCTGAGGAGTTATAAGGTGTATTTGTTTTTCTTTGATTTTTTGTTTTATCTGTTTTCCTTTAAATCATCATCATGTCTGGTGATGACAAACATAAGGAAAAGGCATCTAGATCAGGTGGTAGTTCTGACTAAGTTGACCAGTTTGACCGATTATTTTTGCATAGTAATGACACTAATGGAATACCTTTAATAAGTTTTAAACTAAAAGGTCCATAAAACTATAAAGTCTGGTCTGCTGCTATTACTATAGCAATTCATACAAAAAATAAACTTGGTTTTACTAATGGAAAAATTAAAAGGCCTGATGAGGCTGGTTTTATGCAAGAACAATGGGATAGGTGCAACTCTGTGGTTCTTTCTTGGATTCTTGGATGTGTTTCATAAGAAGTGTTTATGGGACAAATTTTCTCTAAAATTGCTAAAGATGTATGGGATGAATTAAAAGAAACAAATGACAAACAAGATGCTTCCATAATCTTTAATATGCATGATAAAATACACTCATTCACACAATCTGGAATATCTCTCTCTGAATACTATCACAAGGTTAATGCTCGGTGGAGGCAATATGACTCTCTTGTCAGTTTGCCAGAGTGTACTTGTGCTGGTTCAACAAAACTTAAAGATCATAACAAACTGATTAAATTGATGCAATTTCTCATGGATTTGGATGAGATTTATGCTCCTTAGCAGCATAATCCTTACCATTGACCCTATCCCAGATGTGAAAGGGGCCTTTGCCACATTGTCTAGTGATGAGTCTCACAAAAGTACTACTACTCACACTACTTTTGAATCTAATAACACTGCATTTGTTTCTAAGGCTAATCCTAGAAACTCTAGTTGGTCTGCAAATAAAAACACTTTCACTAATAATACTAATCAGCCCAGAAGGCTGAATAGACCTAACTTGGTATGCAAACACTATAAAATGAATGGGCATATTGCTGATAGGTGTTTTGAGTTAGTTGGATATCCAGCTAGTTTTCAAAAGAAAAATGGTTTTAATCAAAACAATGCTAGTAGCAATGCTGTTTTCAGGGCATGAGGATAAGCCTGCTAGTTCATCTAAATCCTTTACAGATTAGCAGTATCAAAGGCTCATGGCTTTGATCATTGAAAATTCTGGAAGCAGCAGTATTCCTACAAGTGTTGCAGGTATAAACTATGTTATTAGCTTCTATCATTCTAAGTTTTTCATTCATAATACCAATATAAGCACATATAATATCTATATTGGTTGGATTATTGACTCTAGTGCCAGTCAACATATGACTTACACAGTTTTGAATATTCTTAATATTGTTGATGTTTTAAAATTAAATATGACTGTGGGTCATCCTAATGGTACTAAAGCACAAGTAACACATATTGAAAGTTTGAAATTGACTGACAAGTTGATTATTAATGCTATCCAGGTTGTTCCTGGATATCATGTCAACTTGTTGTCAGTTCACAAGCTTAATAAAGATAACAAATGTAGAGTCATTTTTGATGAAGATGTTTGTATTCTTCAGGATTCTGTTCTAAGGACCCAGATAGGGACTGGTAATAAAAGTACTGGACTGTATTTTCTTAATACATGTAAAAAAATTAACCAATCATAATATTCAAGCTTGTTGTTTATCTAAGTGTATTTGGAATAATAGACTTGGTCATCCTTCTGATCAAGTTCTAAAAATTCTTAAACACAAACTTAAAATAGAAAATGATTCCAAAGGTGATCCTTGTAATGTGTGTCACAAGGCTAAACAAACTAGGGATCTTTTTCCTCTAAGTGAACATGAAACCACTGAAGTTGGACAGATTGTTCATTTAGATGTTTGGGGTCCTTACAAAATTCAAAGTAACGAAGGGTATAAGTACTTTCTGACTGTTGTTAATGATTTCTCTAGATCAGTTTGGGTGTTTCTATTAAGGGGGAAAATTGAGGTGCTTTAATATATTGTTACCTTCTTTAATCTGATTAAAAATCAATTTGACAAAACAGTGAAGACTTTTAGAAATGACAATGGAACTGAGTTTGTGAATCATAACACGGAAAAGTTTTGTAATGATAATGGTATTCATCAACAGACTTCATGTTCTTATGCCCCTCAATAGAATGGCTTAGCAGAAAGAAAACACAAACACTTAATAAATGTAGCTAGAGCCCTCATGTTTCAGGGGGGGGGGGATACCTTTGAACATGTGGTCTGAATGTGTTCTAACATTTGTTTACTTAATTAATAGGACACCTAGTTCAGTGTTGTCTGGGAAATCACCATATGAAATGATCTACAATTGTGAACATAATCTCTCTCTTTTAATAGTTTTTGGGTGTTTATGGTTTTCAACTGTTTTAAATAATTCAGATAAACTTTCTTTTAAGTCAGAAAAATGTGTTTTTATTGGATATTCTTTTAACAAAAAGGGATACAAATTGTTTAGTCTTGAAACAAAAAAGGTTTTGTATTCAAGAGATTTGAAGTTTTATGAGACTGTGTTTCCTTTTAAACATAGTTCTGAAAATAAAGATTTTCAGTTTGAATTTCAAAATGTTAACAATCAAAACTTTTTTAGTTCTGACCTAGGATCAATAGATGATTCCTATGATGATAAGAGAGAGAAAGAATATGTTAAGATTCCTGAAAAGAGTGAAGGCATAGACCAACCTCCATTCGGAGGCTCATCTGATGACATCTTTGAGGATGAGGTGGTGCATCCTAATATGACATTTGATGTCAACAGTGAAGATTTGGAGAATGCAACACTTGAGGACAATGATAAAATATCTGAGGGTGATGATGATTATTATCAAAATTTTAATGATATGTTTCATGAAAGTGTTATAATACCTGTGGTGACACCAGACAGATAAGCTAATATGAGAACTTAAGTTATGAAGTCTAGTAGGAAAGCAAACCCACTTGTTAAGTTGAGTGATTATGTGTTGGATGGTAAGGTGAAATATGGTATTGATAAATCTGTTAATTATAGCAATCTAAGTAAAGAAAATTATGCTTTTTCTACTGGTCTGAATAAGGTGAGTGAACCTAAAACATATAATGAAGCTATAAAAGATAACAGATGGACTGATGCTATGAATCTTGAAATAGAAGCTCTTACCAAAAATAATACTTGGGTTATTGTTGAACTTCCAGCTGGGAGAAGAGCAATAGGCTGCAAGTGGGTTTGGAAAATCAAATATAAGTCTAATGGCAGTGTTGAAAGATATAAAGCCAGGCTTGTTGCCAAGGGCTTTAGTAAAAAAGAAAGAATAAACTATTAAGAAACTTTCGCACTAGTAATTAAAATTGTTACTATTAGAATCATAATTAGTCTTGCTGTGCAAAATGGACGGCCATTGTTTCAACTTGATATAAATAATGCCATTTTGTATAGTGAGCTAGAGAAAGATGTTTATATGCAATTACCTCAAGGTTTTTGATGAAAATGACAAGATGAAAACGACAAGAGAGTGTAAAAATTAAACAAGTCTTTATATGGTTTAAAACAAGCTTCTAGAAAATGTAATGAGAAACTTGTTTCTGTATTAAAAGAGAATGGTTTTTGTCAAAGTAAAAGTGATTTTTCTTTGTTTACAAAATCTGACAAAGATGTGTTTCTTGTTTTACTTGTATATGTGGATGACATTCTTATTACTGGAAACAATGTAACTGAGATTGAAAAGGTTAAAAATTTTCTAAGAACTAAGTTTCTTATTAAAGACTTAGGAAAGTTAAAGTATTTTTTGGGTATTAAGGTGTTGGAAGATAACACTGGGTTGTGTCTTACACAAAGAAAATACTGTTTAGAGTTGCTTGCAGAATTTGGTATGCTTGCTTGTAAACCAAGCAAGACTCCAAATGAATCTGTGAATGTTTCTGATAAAAATAAACAAAAAGGTGTTGTGAAAGATGAACCTTTACTTGTTGTTAATAATTACCAAAAGCTTGTTAGGAAACTTATTTACTTAACATTAACTAGGCCATATTTGTCTTATGCAGTTCACTGCTTAAGTCAAGTAATGCATAGTCCAATGCAATCTCATTTGAAACTTGCTTTTAGAGTTTTAAGATATCTTAAAGAATCACCAGGCAAAGGAATTTCTTTAAGTAAAAGTGAAAGTTGTAATATGAAAGTTTTTGATGATTCTGATTGGGCAAAGTGCAAAACTCACTAGAAAATCTATGACTAGTGGGTAACAATCTTGTTTCCTAGAAAAGCATGAAACAATCAGTGTTGGCAAGGTCTTCTACTGATGCAGAATTCAGGGCTATGTGTAATGTAACTTGTGAGATCATGTAGATCTTAAAGATTTGCAAAGATCTTAGAATGCAGGTTGATACACCTGTTGAGATTTGAGATTGACTTGTTCTTTATAAGGGAAAAAATTTCTGATAGGATTATCAAAAATATTAAAGTCAAATCTGAGAATAATATTGCTGATGTTTTCACAAAAGGGCTGAGTATGTTTGAGCACAAAAAATTTTGTGACATGTTAAAGTTGAGGGATCTTTATAAGCCTTAGCTTAAGGGGGAATGTTGAAAGTATAAGCTAAGGGCTTATATTGTAATTGTGCAATTCTTGTTTTCTCTTTGTTTTAACTGTGCGGGTTGTGAATAAAAGGATTGCTAGAGTTGAGGGACTAAAGTTGTAGCTGAGGAAAGCTCAAGATTATATTAGCTCAAGTCACCAAAGATTCAAGTCAAGCCCTATATAAGAAGTCATCTCTCATTATTACGCGTAGTTCTGCTAGGGTTTTCTCTGTCTGTTTTTCACACAGTTGATGTTTAGTTGTTAGTAGTTTCTTGTATCAAATCTTTTTCAATTTTTTGTATTGTAAAACATAATGGATCAACCAAGGGGTGGTTGGTTGGGTTGATTCTAATAAAACCATTTTTGTTTAATCTGGTAATTACTACTTGTTTTTTTATCATAACATTGTAAATTTAACAAACTTTATTAAAATAATATCATTTTTCTCGATATAGATATATAAGTGTGTCAGTGCCTTTGGTCCTATATTTTGTTGTTGTTGTTATTGTTGTTGTACGAGTTTATAAAGGTACATACGTATACTAAAAAAATTCAATAATTTCATAACAACAAACGAGTTCATAAATACAACACTTAGGAGTTAAACCGGGCAGAGAAATGCCCAGGTCAGGTCGGGCTTGAACCGGGCCGAGAAATGCCCTAGCTTTAATTGTTCAAAAATGCCTGGGCCTTAACCAAAATATTAAGCCTATTTTGGCCTAAATGATATGGGCTTGGCTTAGCTCAGCCAAGGGCATTTTTTATATTTTGTATTAATAATATAGTTATTATATATGAAAAATATTTGATCAATATTTTGTAAAAATATCATAAAATTCAACCCCTTCTTCTTAAATAATGTCATCCTCTATTTCCATGAGTGGATTTTTCAAAGATGTTTTGTCTTGTTGTTGTTTTACACTATCAAAGCAATCTATCAAGAAAGTGCAAATCTTCGTTGATTGATTCCGAAGATTCCTTCTCCTTAAGCTTAAAATCCTACCGCTTAATAAAAAACAAGATTCTAAAGTTACAATTGAAGCTTGGACTGTTAGTATATCTCGTGCCATGGTGAACAAAATTAGATATTGTGAAGATTTTCCTTTCCACCATACCAACATATCAAAAGACTCAAAACTAGAAACATTCATAAGTAATTATTGTATGTTAATAATATGAAAATAACACATAATTTAGACCTTCTTTTAAAAAGATAAGTCTTCAATGTGAATTCCTTAAACTTTTTATATTTATAAAGTAAAAACTTATTTTGACATTGACAATATAGAATATTTAGCATCGTATTTTTCTAAAGCGGCAATGCCAAATAATTAATATGGGTTTTATTATATGGTTTCTCCTATATGAGTGGTTTATGATAGTGGCTTTTCCTGTTTCGACCAATGATTTTGTGTGGTGAAGCGAGAGAGGTGGTAGTGATAGAGGGGAAAAAAAATACCGTGCTGTGACACATTTTTATTAGGTAATAAAAAGAGGGTGTTATCTGATAAGTCTGGAGTAAGGCGTGTGTTGCATATACCTTTGACAAGATCATGTATAATCGGTTCGGTCCATATTGCTTCTCTTTTAGTTCGCTACATCAGCTTTTAAATGCATAAATCGAATGTTCTCACCTCGTCTATATATATATCATTGTCATTTGGTAAACTTAAATCTTTAACGTGTTAATAACTTGGGTAAAATGCAAAAATAGTCCCTAAACTATCACGAAATTGCAAAAATGAGACCGAGACAAAAAGTCACGCAAAAAAGCCACTAACGTTACGTAAATTTGCAAAAAAGCCACCGAGAGCCATTTTACGTTAGTTTCCTCATTAACTGCCTAGTCATCAAGGGTAGTTTCATCTTTTTACTGTACATACTTATTAAATTTGCCGCAATAATCAGCTCTGTGCCTGGGCATCGATTTGACATGATTTCAATGGCTAAATTTGCAAAGCAACTAAAAAGTTTTAACCCCATAAACCCCCCGACAACCCACACTTGCAAATCACGACTCGAGGTAAAAAAAAATCACGATTTGCAGAAAATGGAAGCATCACCAAACACCGCAATAATCACCACCACCACCAACACACACCAAGAAACTTCAACGTTGGTGACCACAACAACTCTAACACAACCCCCACATCAAAGGCCATGTCCACGTTGTTTCTCAGAAGACACTAAGTTCTGCTACTACAACAACTACAGCACTTCACAGCCTCGTCACTTTTGCCGTAGCTACCGCAGACACTGGACTCATGGTGGCATTCTTGGGGACATCCCTGTTGGAGGTGGTACTCGAAAAAACAACAAAAGGAAAAAACCCATGAACCCGCCACCACTTCGGGTTATTGTGATACCACTTTTGCTCCGCCGGAGAACCAGAAGTACCAGGCATAACCAGTGCCATCTGACGCCTCCACCTGTGGATGATGCCGGAAATGTGATGGTTCTGTTTGAACCCAATGTGTTTGTGCCATCGTGTTTGAGGGTGTTGGGTTTGAGGATGGTGTCTGGCCATTTTGTGGCACTTAAGCTAGTTTCTTTGTTTAATGTTTGTCCTTTGTTGGTAGTTTTTTATTTAACCGATCTGATCTTTTGGTGAATGGTAAAGTCTGGTTTGTAAAATATTGGCGTGAAACTAAAACTAACCAACTAATAACTAACTGGGCCTTCTAGAACTACTTAGCTACAATGGAGTGTTTGGTTCTGCAGTTATTAGCTTGACTTGACTGTTTTGACCCATGTTGAGTAGCGTCCCATTATCCCCCGTGCAAATTGGCAATGTGTAAAGGGTTACACAGAGCCAATTTGGATAAACAATTGTAGTGCAGAGGTTTCTTTAGGCCCTTTGTGAGAATATCAGCCAATTGTGACTTGGTTGGTATGAAAGTGGGTATAATTTGATCACCTATAATCTTGTCTCTCACAAAGTGGCAATCGATTTCTATATTCTTGAACCAGTTTGGAAGGTTTATACAAAAGAGTGTTTGTTTCTGCAGTTATTAGGTTGACTTGACTATTTTGACCCATGTTGAATAGCATCCTCATTACAAATCCGTGTAACCATTGACTATCCATGGAACCTTATTCGAATGAATGTGCAGGCACAAAAATACCCAAAATGACCCAAATTGACAATCAAGTTTGACTTTTGTAAATGACAATCAACGTTGACAATCTTTGTTTTGACCTTGTAACATAGCATCATAACATAAGTAACAAAGCAAAATAAAATAATAAATCAACAAACAGATAACATAATTGATAATATAACATTAAAATTGATAAAAAAAGACATAACATGCCATTAAAATTCAAAACATAACATTGATAAAACATAACGGGTAACATTAAAATTCAAAGGAACATAACATGGTTGATAAAAGAAACATTGAAAGAAACTCTAAAGTCCCATGACAAATGCGTGCTTGTTGAAAAGCTTGAGCTTCGCTTCGGAAATCTTCTTCTTCAATTCCAAAAGCTCGATAACGTTGGACTTTTGAAGCTTCTTAAAGTACTCCAAGCACTTGAACATCTGCACCGAGGAACGCACAAGTTCTATTTTAGCCATGTACTTGTTCCTTTGAATAACAATATCAAGCAACTCTTGATATGCCTTAAACAGATCTTTCGCATACTTGACATCATGCTGTGTCTCCCTATCAAAATACACCGTCATCTGGTATGGTAACTCACTTGAGTTAGCAGCCGCTACAAGTTCCTGAAGAAGCACAAATTGAGACATTCTTTTGTTCCTTTGTTTATGTTTTACTGTGTTTGTTTAGTGGATGAATGAGGAAGTTACTTAGGTTATAGCATATAAATAGGCATGGTAAATACATGTGAAAATGTGTTTTAGGCGTATTTGGGTAATAAATGCTAAACGTTTGGGTTACCAACATACACATCCCAAAATTGCCTAGTTTTTTGGCTTCCATTAGATTCGATAAAATGTTATGCAACCATTGACCCTAGTTAAGATTACATAACCGATATATAAACTTTAAGAAAGTAAATATTGTTATAATCTTTTACAAATTATTGAGCTAAACATAAAAGCATAACCATTATTTAGCATCATCCTTGGGTTCCTTGTCAGCATCATCCTTGGGTTTCTTATTAGCCATCAGTCTTCGCCTCTTGATTGATCTTCCTTGGTCTTCAAACTTGTCCTCTGCAAGCACTCCATCTTGCCCAACTCCATTTTTTTCAAGCACTTGAAGTGGCTCATCTCCTTGTTTAGCAACCACTTTGTCCTTAATCACATCTCCTTCAACAACTGATATATATCCCTCATTTCCAACTACTACAACACACTGATCATCTGGTATCACAGCCAAATCACAAACTCTTTGTTCACCATTTCCAACTACTACAGTACACTGATCATCTGGTATCACAGCCACAACACAAACTCTTTGTTCACCATTTCCAACTACTACAACACACTGATCATCTGGTATCACAGCCACATCACAAACTCTTTGTTCACCATCTCCAACTACTTCATCACACTGCTCATCTAGAATCACATCCTCATCATGAACTCTTTGTTCACCATCATCACCATCAACATCCACAAGTGGAAGCAAACTGAAATTAATTGGTTTAGCATAAAGAGCATACACCTCTGTTCCTTCAGGTACATCAACTAAATGGTATGGATCATCATGCCATTCTTGAGCAACCTCTTCATCACTTGTGTCATCATAATACACATCATCAAAATTGAGATCATAAAAATCAAGAAAACCTGTAGACTCCTCACTTGAATCCTCCACAGTAAAGTCTTGGTCAATCTCTTCCAATAACCTTCTGAATTGAAACTCATCACTCATCCTTTTTGTATGATCTGCAATCATTTTTTCGGCACAAAATGTTGGTGGGAAATCATTGTCAGAATCAGTATCAAAAACAGGTCCAACCTTCTCAGGTTGTCTTGTCTTATGCCACTCTTTATGCCATTCTAACAATAGTAATTTACCACTGTTTCCAGTCTCACCATCAACACCCTTTCCAGCAGCCTCATTCATATCATCATCCACTATTTCTTCTATCACCACACCCTTGCCCTTAGTCATCATTCGATCCATCATCTCACACTCAACAATTGAAACACCGGTTTCAATATACAACTCCAATTGTGTAAATATAGGAACATACTTCACAAGTTTCTTCACATCTTTGTCAGACTTTAGTGGTATCAAACCATCATCCAGTGACTCCCTAGGTATCCTAAAGTGAGTAAACATAAGGGTACTATCCGAGTAACCTAATCCTCTAACATTTCGCCCAATAATTCCATGGAGAAAACGTCAGAGTGAATTCCGTCAAACCAATCTGTATCTTCAAAGAGATACCTTTTTCCTGGTTTTGAGGTAAATTCACCATTGTGATGGATTTGCAAAGAAAACACCTTTTCATTCAAATCTGTGGAACACATAAAACATCAATTATTTCCGCCAACAATAACAAGTTTAAATGGAAAACATTAAAATGGAATAGAGTATTCTTACTATAAAGGATTCCTAAATCAGGTATCGGGGGTACTACGTGCACGATTTTGCCAATGCTTAACCATTCTCAAGATCTTTACTTGTGAAATTAATGTTCTGCTTGGAAGAAATTGAGCCACGTATATAACGTATGGTTCTAAAGGACTAAATTTGTAAAACAAAACACTGCCAATTGAAGTTATCGGCGGGAAAGGGATAAAAAGACGAAACTACCCTTGATAGGCAGTTAATGAGGAAACTAACGGAAAATGGCTCTCGGTGGATTTTTTGCAAATTTACGTAACGTTAGTGGCTTTTTTGCGTAACTTTTTGTCTCGGTCCCATTTTTACGATTTCGTGATAGTTTAGGGACTATTTTTGCATTTTACCCTAATAACTTCATATTACACTCATTTTAGACATCAACCTTCATTTAGAGGTTAACCGTGTGTTTCATATAATATATATTTGATTACCAAAATGCCCATTTATCCACAAATTTGCGAAATTTTTTGTCAATTTTCTGAGTTTATATTTATCTTAAATCTAAGATTTTATGCGTTTTCTTTGGGGAATTTTAACATGCGTTTAGTGACGTAATTTTTACTTTTAGTGACACTTCTTATAAATAATCAACAAAATTTTAAAATTATTAACAGTTGTATTAAGAGTATAGTGAAACCTTATCAACAACTTAGTTAACTTTTTGATATTTTCAATTTGGCTTCATAGTTCGAAATTCCGTAGTTTATTTAAAAACCATAAAAACCCTTGAAACATCTCAAATTTGCGAAAAAATGTTTTTCCCGTGAAACTTGAATTTTTTTCGATTTTTTATTTACATTTGTGATATAAAGGTTGTATTACAAAGTGAGAGAAGTGAGTGAATTGTAAGAAAAATGTATTTCATTCAACTGATTTGAAATGACAGAATACAAGAGTATATATACAACTTGATCAATACTACTGAACTAACTAGTTTACACTACAGCTAATTGTACATTGAATCTAGACTATATTACATCACACTCAATTAAATATCTCTGATGCTTTATACAGTGTGGAGAAGTATATTGAGCTGCACTTGTATCATTTCTTCCTTTGTTTGCTCTGTTCTCATCTTCACAGAACATTGTTTCTTTGACTGCAGAGTTGACTTTGGTCTTTATATCTTTATCCCCCCCACAAGTTGGCAGTGTGTAAGGATCACACATGCCTAACTTGGATAAGCCTTGGTGAAATGCATAAGTGGGAAGAGGTTTGGTTAGTAAATCAGCTGCTTGTTCTCCAGTTGGTACATAAGAGAGTGTAATGAAACCAGCCTTGATCTTGTCTCTCACAAAGTGGCAATCCAATTCAATGTGTTTGGTTCTGGCATGTTGAACTGGATTGGATGCTACAGCTATTGTAGAAATATTATCACATAAGATTCTGACTGGAGTTGGGATAGATACTTGTAAATCTTTGAGAAGAGAATATAGCCAAGTAATTTCACAAGAGCAATCTGCTAAGGCTCTATATTCTGCCTCTGTTGAAGATCTTGAAATGACAGGCTGTTTCTTTGAGTACCATGATATGAGACTTTTGCCAAGGAAGATACCAAAACCAGAAATAGATCTTCGTGTTGTGAGACAGTTAGCCCAGTCGCTGTCACAGTAGGCATGAAGAATAGTATGATTGTATCTTGGAAAGAATAAACCTTGACCTGGACTAATTTTGATGTATCTTATGACCCTGTGTAAGGCTTTTAGATGAGAGGTATAAGGATTTTGTGAGAACTGACTGAGTAAATGAGCTGCAAAAGCAAGGTCTGTTCTACTGATGGTCAAGTAAATTAGCTTTCCTACAAGTGTTATGTAATGAGAGGGGTCTAAGAGAGGTTCACCATCTGTAGGAGTAAGCTTGTTTCTTGAATCAAGAGGAGTCTTAGCAGGCTTGGCATTTTGTAATTGTGCACATTCTATGAGCTCCAATGCATATTTTCTTTGAGTCATGGTGATACCTTTGGAATTTCTCAAGAATTCAACACCTAAATAATAATGTAGAGGGCCAAGATCTTTGATAGTGAAGGCTTGATGAAGTTGTGTCTTGATGTTTTGGATGAGAGTTAGATTGTTACCTGCTAGTAAAATATCATCTACATAGATAAGAAGAGTGAGAATATCTGAATCCTTTGTATATGTAAAGAGAGATGTGTCTGAGTAACTTTGAGTGAAGCCAAGGGAGATAAGAAAGTTTGTGAGCTTGAGGTGCCATTGTTTGTTGGCTTGTTTCAGACCATAGAGTGATTTTTTCAACATGCATACTGAGTTTGGTGGAAAGGATTTCTTGTAGCCACTTGGGATGGTCATGTATACCCCTTCTATTAGATCACCATGGAGAAAGGCATTGTTGATGTGTAATTGATGAACAAACCAATTTTTTATTGAAGCCAAAGCTAATAGAGTCCTGACAGTCACCATCTTGGCAACTGGAGCTAATGTTTCTGTGTAATCCACTCCTTCTTTTTGATTGTATCCTTTAGCCACCAACCTAGTTTTGTACTTATCAACAGAACCATCAGCATTGTATTTTATTCTAAAAACCCATTTATAGCCTATAGGAGTCTTGTTGGGTGGGAGAGTGGTGACTTCCCATGTGTGATTAGACTCTAGTGCAGTGAGTTCATTGTCCACAGCTTCTATCCACTTAGGATGCTTAGATGCTTGAGTGTATGATGTTGGTAATTTTTCATGAGTGATGGAATTAATAAAGTGTAAGACTTGTGGATTATGGATGTTATTGTAGTTAATGAAGTGGGAGGTGTGATGTTTTGACTTGAATGAGTTGGCAGCAGATGGTTTGTAGTAATGAAAATCTTGAAGTTTGGTAGGTACAGTTTTGGTTCTTTGTGATTTTCTTTGTGGAGGTGGTGGTGGTGGTGATGGTGATGGTGGTGTAGGTAAAGATGAAGATATGTTGGTTGGTGGATCAGTAAGAGGAATTGGCGTGGTTGTGTAAGAAGGTGTGGTGGAGTTTGCAGGTGTGTGAGTATGAGGTTCTGATGAAGTTGTAGGAGAGGGTGGAGTGTTGATATGAGAAGATGGTGTAGTAGCATTGGTAGGAGTAACATTGGTGGGAGGTGGATAGAAGGTTTTTGATTGGTCCGAAAGCAGTCAGATATTATTGACCAAGGTCAACAAGTCAAAGACAGCCTCGTTCCAATACTCCGGTGATAGTATAGTGTTTTCCCGGGTCGTTAAAGTCCCAACGAGATTGAAATGGTGTCGTTTGAAATCGTTTATGAGTAAGTGGCACTGAGGACAGTAGCCCAGATGATGTGGAATTGATATTGCTACTGTTATTTTGGTATTGGTACACAGATATAATATTCACAAAAATCAAATACCAGATATATGCAGAAATTCACAATCAGGATCACGTAACAGACAGAAATTGGGATTTGGTAATTAACAAACTACATAGGGTGCTTTTGAAACTTTTTGAAACTTAAAATTAAAAAGAGAAATGAAAATGAACATAAAATTATAAAAAATGATTAAAATATTATTTAATTAATAAACTATTTAAAATCTAAATTAAAACCTAACTTAAATTAACTAAAAATGACAAATGATATAAATTAAACTAAATATTAGCAAAAATATTTTCTAAACTTAAATTAGAACTTGAAGAAAGTATAAAAAATAAAAATAAATATTTTTGTCTTTTTATAGATTTTTTTATTAATTAAAAACTATTTAACTTAATTAAACAAATTAAAATAATTTTAATTAATATTAATACTAAATTAACTTAGAAAATTATGAGAAAATTTATAAAATTACTTAACCATCACAGGAATCCTACAAAATTATAAAAACTTTTAAAAATTATGTTTAAGATTAATCTACTAATTAATTACCTTTTAATTACTTTAAATCTAATTTAAACAATTAAAATAAGAAAAATGGAAAATGAACAGTAGAAACTAAAAATTTATTTTCTAAAAGACTATTATACTATATTAGAGCTAGGAAAAATATAAAAACAAGGTTTTGATTTATAAAAACTAAATATGCTATTTAATACTTAATATTAATTAATAATTAATAAAACTAAAATTAAATCTAATAATTACTAAATTATAGAATAAAAATCTAGAAAAATTACTGAATTTACTTTAATATAATAGGTAATTAATAAAAATTTAAAAATACTAAATACTTAATAAAAATCTAAAAATGAAAATTAAAATTGAATTGAATTAAATAGAAACTATCACTTAATTTAAACTTGGTTTTTCTTGGATTTTCTTTTGGAAACTTACTTTAGTACTTAAAATGGAAAATGTTTGTGAAAACACTTTAGAAAATAGCTTATTTATAAGCTATATGCACCCCCTTTGGCTTATCAGTTGACTTATGTTGACTGGATGGGCAAATAAGCACAATTGACCTTGGGTGGGGTCCACAATGATGGAAATGGGTACAAATAAGCTATAATGACTCAAATAAGCCAAAAACAACTAGCAATGATCACAAATAAGCAGTATGAGAGCAAATAAGCACTTGAGCAAACTGAATACAAACACAGAATAGGGACAGACTTAATGGTGGATTTCAGGTGGGGTCCACTTGGTCCTAGGTCAAACTAAGGGTCAATCCTTACTCCCTGGTAGGAGGGGGTTGGGAAAAACCAATTGGAACCACTAGGGCCCACTGGGGAGGTCTACAACCACCACCAAAGTTGGTGGTGTGGTGGAGGTCTGCTGGTGCAGGGGAAGGCTTCTTCCCTGCAACTCAGTTCAAGGGCTTGTGGAGCCCACACACAAATTCACAAAAATCAAGCTAATGTGGGATTCAAAAGTTGAGGTGGTGGTGTATAACTACAACAAGTTTCAGCTCCTCAATCCAAACACATAAATCACAAATAATCTTGTAACTTTTACAAAAATCTGAGAATGGGCAATTTGACTTTTTGAGCAAAACACAAGAGTTGACTTATTTGAATTTCTATTAAGACCTACTGATTAAAAATGATGTTATAAGATATAATTAAGCTAGTTTACTCTATACTAACTACTTATGAAGCTAATGTGATGGATTTAGAACCCTAAAACTCTCACAGTTAACTGTGAGAGACAAATTTTTGAGATTTTGACTTTGGACCAAAACAACAACTGACTTAAGACTTGTAACTACCAAATAGGACTTATAGTATGATGTCTACACTATTGTTGCCTTCTGGAATCCACAACAACACACCCAAGCAGACTAATCCAAACACCCCTAATGCTCAACTGTTTTGAGATTTCCAAATCAACTAGGTGTTAGAGTTCAAGTTCTTGATTCCAATCTACTAATTATGACTAGGTGAGCTTGTTTAAGTACTTAAAAACAGATTATCACTACAATAACACAAGTTTTACTCTTAAGCTAAATTTGACAGTTAAACCTAAAATTTAAATAGCTAATTATTCTAACAAACAAGCAATGATTATTAAGCTAAAAACTACTTAAACAACTATCAACTAGCACAAAATCAAACACAGAAATGCAATAAGCAAACAAGCAAATCAGAAGCTACTATTAACTAAATTTTTAGAGGAATTTCAAATGAGTAAAAGCTTACAATAAACCCCTAGCTTGAACAAGGGGCTTCTCCACAGAAGCCTATCTTTAGATAGGCTTAATCCAATTCTCAGCTTGCTCCTCAATGATTCTCCAAACCTAAAAACAAGAACTAAACACCACAGTTGACTTTATTTGACTTTTTAGATTTTTTTTATGTTTTTCTAGTTATACTGAGTTTTAGAGTCTCTAAAAGCTTAAATAAGCTTAAGGGATCCTAAATGAGCCTAATTCAGTCCATTGACCTTGGTACATTTGATCAATGAAGTTGTTTAGAAATTCAAAAAGTAGAGTAAATTGCAAAATCATAAAACAGAACTAAACCTTGAGATTTTATAACTTCAAAAGATTAAAAATACAATAATTAAGATGCTACAATGCTTGAATTAGAAAGATTACACTGAATTTGAAAGATAATTTAAATTCGACACTAATTAAAACTAATTAAAACTACACTACATAATCCTTGCATCTTCTTTCCTTTTATAGCCTTCCATTAGGGTTTTCCCACTGCTCTGATCAAATCCCACTTCAAATTGGGTCCGTTGGATGTCTGAGATGCCTCAATTGGGTGCCACGTATTTTGGCGGGAAAAAACTGTTTTGGACGTTTATAGGCAAGAGGGGGTGGCAGCATTAAATGTGATGTGAGGGTAGGTGCAGGGAGGTATGGGGATGTGATGATGATGCTGCAAGTGGTGGTGGTGGTGGGCAATACCAGGGGAGAGGGAAGGTGGTTTGGCGGTTTGGGGTGGTTTGACTGGTATTTGACCAGGGTCAACGTTTGACCCTGGATTTATATAAAACGGGGGTGTGGTGTGGGCTGGTTGTATTTTTGGGCCCA
Source organism: Artemisia argyi (assembly GCA_030686995.1). Lineage (NCBI taxonomy): Eukaryota > Viridiplantae > Streptophyta > Magnoliopsida > Asterales > Asteraceae > Artemisia > Artemisia argyi. Next base: position 117,767,266 of record CM060709.1, on the reverse strand, counting down.
AGTGAAAAGGGAAAGGGAAGGTGGGTTTAGGAAATGGATTGTATTGGATTTATTTTTGGGTAATAGTTTTAGGTCCGGTTTTGGTTAAGGATTACACAAGGACCATTTTTGTAATTTTATGAAAGTTGAGGGGTGGGTTTTGGAATTTTTCCAAATTGTTTCCAAGGGTGTATGATGCCAAGTTATGAATAGTGCAAGGTCCTTTGTTGATTTTTCCAATTTATTTTCACCAGGGACTGAAACCGCCAAACTTTCAAACTTCAGGGACCATTTGTGTAATTTTCACCAAACTTTCCACCAAGGACCAATCCTGTCATAAAAGGTTAGTGCAAGGACAAAATTTGTTTTTCTCAAAGTTTTTCATATCCCAGGGACCATTTTTGACAATTTTCAAAGTTCAGGGACTAAACTTGACATTTTGTGAAAGTTTGCACCAAAGGACTAAATGTGTAACTTTTTGATTTAAAAGGACCTTTGGTGACTTTTTCAAGTTTATAGAACAACCAGGGACTAGATTTGACAACTTTTGAAAGTTGAGGGACTGAAACTGCCAATTATGCAAACTTTGTGCGTTTTTCATCTGTTTTTGATATTTTTGCATTTGAAACATGTAAAACACTTTTCTGGGATATTTTCACTATTTTGATTCAATATTGAGTGTTTTTATATGTTTTGGCAGCTCAGAAATGGTAAAAATGATGAGTATTTGCACACTCATCAATCCCCCACACTAAAACATTGCTAGTCCCTAGCAATCTTTTGAGAAAAACCTGATGGATTTGAAATTCTCTTTACCAAAAGCCATCACTTCTGGAGTAGCCAGGTGTAACTGTGTAAGAACTGTGGCACACCTGATAACCGTGTGATTTTGAGCAAACCACCAGCTGTTAACGGATTTGATTAGTCTTTACCAAAAGCCGTTTGCTTCTGGACTAGCCAGCATCTTGATGGACTAAGTCAACATCTTGGTGAGCTGATTACCAATTATGGATTTTCCACGGCCTTTACCACAAGCCATAATCTTGCGGGCTAGCCAACTCATTTGTTTTTGGAGAGTTGAGCAACCATACAATTTTTGGCAAATTGCAAGCCATCAACGGGTTTGAGATGTCTTTACCAAGAGCCGTTTGCTCCTGGACTAGCCAATCCATTTGTCATTTAGACTTTGGCGGACTGATTACCACAAAAATTTTTGAAATAAAGTGAAAAATTTTTGAAAAATTTAGGCCTAAAAATGGGGGTACTTAGAAAGTTTTGTGATAAAATTCGTAAGAATTCCCCCCCCCCCAACACTAGAATTGAATATTGTCCTCAATATTCAAAGTCTCGGCTATTATGCCGAATCTCTGAACGGAAAAAGCTAATATTCGAATCTAACTGTGGAAATATTGATTTTATTTTTCACTTTATTTATCTGTACATACAATTACATTTTTTTTAACAAGACTTATATACATATTTACTTTTCAAATGGTGGGGGACGGCCACTCCCCCAGACTAGGGTGGTAGAAAGTAGAAAGAAGTCAGAAATACGGGTGAAAACCCATATATGTTGCTAATTTTTTGTTCACCGAGTCACTAGCTTGACTCGATCCCCGAATTCATTGGTCCATGGGGAAAGTTTGGAGATCCGGGACAATCATGGGTGGTATGTCCTCTCCAAAATAATGTTTCAATCGATGACCATTCACTTTGAAGTTGGGATCTTCAGGTTGAGATAACTCAACAGTCCCGTATGGATATACTTTAGCAATAGTGAATGGTCCAGTCCATCGGGTTTTTAATTTCCCCGAGAAGATCTTTAATCTTGAATTGAAAAGAAGGACTCTGTCACCGACGTTGAAAATGCGGTTCTTAATCTTAGAGTCGTGAATCTTCTTTGTCTTTTCTTTGTAGATCAAAGAGTTCTCGTAGGCTTGATCACGAAGTTCGTTTAACTCATTGAGTTGAACCTTACGATGATCACCCGCTTTATGAAGGTCGTAGTTAGCATGTTTCAAGGCCCAGTAGGCTTTGTGCTCGAGCTCGATCGGTAAATGACACGCCTTCCCGTATACAAGCTTGTATGGAGTACACCCGATGGGTGTTTTGTAAGCTGTACGGAAGGCCCAGAGTGCATCATCTAGTTTATCCGACCAGGAAGCTCGGTTTTCACCTACTATCCTCTCAAGAATCCGTTTTATACCACGGTTGGAAACCTCCACCTGCCCACTTGTTTGGGGGTGATATGCGGTAGAAAGACGATGAGTAACACCGTATTTAAGCATGACTTTTGCAAATTGATCATTGCAAAAGTGAGTACCGCGATCACTAATGATGGCACGTGGAGTTCCAAAACGAGCAAAGAGGGATTTCAAGAATTTCACAACAACTCGGGCATCGTTAGTGGGTAAGGCCTTAGCCTCAACCCATTTTGACAAATAGTCAACAGCCACGAGGATATACTTGTTTCCACGAGAAGATGGGAATGGCCCCATAAAATCAATGCCCCAGACGTCAAAGATTTCACAAACTTGAATAGCATTTTGTGGCATTTCGTTCTTTTGTGAAATATTCCCGTGACGCTGACAAGCATCACAGGCTTTGACTAACTCGTGGGCATCCTTATAGATCGTGGGCCAATAGAAACCGGAATCAAACACCTTTTTGGCGGTGTAGTTAGGACTATGGTGGCCCCCGATGGGTCCAGCATGGCAAGCCTTGAGAATATCAGCGGCTTCCTGTCCGTATACACCTCGCCTGATGACTTGATCGGCACAGATTTTAAAGAGGAAGGGGTCGTCCCAGAAGTAATGTTTAACGTCTTTGAAGAATTTGTTCTTCTGTTGGGACGTTAACCCCTTAACGATGAAGTTACCCGCATGGTAATTTGCAAAGTCGGCAAACCATGGGGTAGTAGAGTCACCACGAAAAGCAACCGCATTGAGTGTTTCGAGAGGAAATGTTTCATTTATTTCCTTTTTCTCGAACATATCCTGATGAGTTTTTCTAATCGTGAGAGATGATCAGCAGCAAGGTTCTCAGCTCCTTTTTTATCACGGATAATGATATCAAATTCCTGAAGGAGGAGAACCCAACAGAGAAGTCTCGGCTTTGCATCTTGCTTTGAAAATAAGTACTTCAAAGCCGAGTGATCCGTATACACCACGCATTTGGTCAGGATCAAGTATGGCCGGAATTTCTCAAAGGCATACTCCACAGCTAGGAGTTCTTTTTCAGTGGTGGTGTAATGACCTTGAGCCTCGGTCAAAGTTTTACTTGCGTAGTGTATAGGCTTAAAGTATTTTGCTTTACGTTGCCCCAAGACCGCACCTATGGCAAAATCACTAGCATCGCACATAAGCTCAAAAGGTAGGTCCCAATCGGGGGCAACAAGAATCGGTGCCTCGGTAAGATTTTTCTTTAATGTTTCAAAAGCTTCGATGCACTCAAGAGAGAAGATGAAAGGAGCATCCTTCTCGAGGAGATGGGTCATAGGCCGGGCAATCTTAGAAAAATCTTGGATAAACCTACGGTAGAAGCCGGCATGACCCAAAAAGCTCCTAACACCTTTTACGGTGGTTGGATGAGGTAATTTAGCAATGACATCGATTTTGGCTCTGTCAACCTCAATCCCGTTTTTTGAAATTTTATGGCCGTGGACAATGCCCTCCTTGACCATAAAGTGGCTCTTCTCCTAGTTGAGACTTAGATTCGTTTCTTTGCAACGTTTAAGCATCTGTTCCAAGTGGGAGAGGCAAGACTGGAATGAATCCCCGATGACTGAAAAGTCATCCATGAATACCTACATGGTTTTTCCGATCATTTCGGAAAAGATAGACATCATGCACCTCTGGAACGTGCCTGGTGCATTACATAAGCCGAAAGGCATACGTCTGTATGCAAAAGTTCTATAGGGGCATGTGAAGGTAGTCTTCTCTTGATCCTGGGGATCAATGGGGATTTGGAAGTAACCCGAAAATCCATCGAGGAAGCAGTAATATTCATTCCCCGCAAGTCTTTCAAGCATCTGATCCATAAAAGGGAAAGGAAAATGGTCTTTACGGGTGGCTTCATTTAACCTTCAATAGTCAATACATACTCGCCAACCCGTGACCAAAGGAGTTGGAATCAACTCGTTATCCTCGTTGGTGACAACGGTAATGCCACCCTTTTTAGGGACACAATGAATTGGGCTAACCCAAGGACTGTCAGATATAGGATAAATCAATCCCGCATCAAGAAGTTTAAGAACTTCTTGTTTGATAACTTCGTGGATTTTGGGATTTACCCTTCTCTGTTGTTGCACTGCTGGCTTAAAGTCATCCTCCATTAAGATTTTGTGTGTACAAAAGTCCGGGCTTATGCCCTTAATGTCGGAGAGTTTCCAAGCAATTGCTTGCTTGTTTGCTTTAAGAACCTTTAGGAGTGTTGCCTTTTCCTCATCTTTTAAGTCTTTAGCAATAATGACGGGCAATTTATTATCACCCTCAAGAAATGCATATTCTAGATGAGGAGGCAAGTCCTTGAGCTCAACCTCGGGAAAGTCTTCAGTTATTTCAACATTTTTGACTTTCGCTTTATGAAGTATTTTTGGAGACGGAGAGGGTGAAGGATCGTCATTTAACAATCTTTCAAGGAGAAGAATGTCCCCCTCCGGGTCAAGATAGTTTTCATCAACCCCACTTGGGATTGAGCTATCTTGAGCAAGAAAAGCCTCGACCTCTTCCAGAAGGAAGTCACTTCCCTCAAATGGAGTGAGGGAAGGGGAAGAGTCAGAAATGATAGGGTCAGTAGAAAGACTGCCACTGGATGAGAAACCAAGGACTTCTTGAGAATACTCCTTAGACGCAACATCGATGATATCAATTCGGTTAAGCGTTTCAGCGTCATAGTTGGAGGAGTATCTTGAAGTCTGATCAAGATTGAATGTGATGGCCTCGCCACCAACACGTAGAGTGATTTCTTCCTCGAATACATCGATTAAAGCACGACCCGTTCTTAAGAACCCCCTCTCGAGAATGAGAGGAACTCTTGGGTCAGCATCGAAATCAACAATCACGAAATCTGCCAGAAAATGGAACTTTCCTACTTTCACGAAGATATCTTCGGCAAAGCCGAGAGGACGGGATATAGTACGGTCTGCAAGCTCGAGTGTCATGCAGGTCGGAGTGAGACCAGGAAGTGAGAGTCTTTTCCAAACTGTGTAAGGCATGAGGTTAATGCTTGCACCGAGATCGGACAAGGCAAAGCATTCAACCATCCCCGGGAAAATACAAGGAATGAGAAATTTCTCGGGATCTCCAAGCTTTTCGGGAAGATTTTTCAAGAGCACTGCTCATTAAGAGGAGTTTTTGCCATTTCACAAAGTTTTTCTTTGTTGCTTATCAGATTTTTGATTGTCGAAGCAAACTTAGGCATGAGAAGAAGAGCGTCCGCGAAGCTAATATCAAAGTGTAATTCTTGGAAAATTTGATAAAATTTTTCCATCTGATGGTTAGCTTTTTCGCGGTTCTTTTGATCATTCAAACGTGAAGGATATGGAATTGATGGCTTAGGATCATTCTTTGGGATTTCATCAGAACTCACAGGAGGATCAAATACAACTTTCGGCTTACGAGCTGGGACCGGGACAACTTGAGGGTGGACGTTGTTGATACCTCCGTTATTAGTAGGAAGTACCGTGTCCGTGGTAACCTCAGGTTCACATTCCGCTACCTTAGTAGGAGGAAAAGAAGAGGTAGAAGGAATCGAGGGTCCATTGTAAGATGCCCCACTTCGGGTGGTGATCGCTTTGACATCGCCCCTCGGGTTAGCGATCGTGTTGCTCGGTAATGTACCCGGGCCCGAGGGTCGATCATTTAAAGACTTCTGAAGCTCAGAGATCGTGCTAAGCAATAACCGATTCGTTTCCTCTTGTGCTTTCATGAATTGTTTAAATTCAGCATTGGAGGAAGACGAGGGTGGAACAACGTTTTGATTTTGAACAGGAGGATTTTGAACACGGTTGTTTTGAAAATTCCCTTGATTTTGATTGTTGTTACCCTGAAAAGTGTTTCTCTGATTGAAATTACCCTGATTGTAATTCCCTTGATTCTGGTTTCTTTGAAAATTTCCTTGAAAACCTTGATTTTGATTGCCATTTTGAAAATTGTTTTGATTAAACTGGCCTTGATTTTGATTCGGGTTTTGGAAATTTGAGTTTTGACCTTGGTTAAAATTCTGATTCGCGTTACGGTTTTGATTTTGGTTAAAACCTGGAGGTTCGAGAAAATTGTTGGAACGATAGCTTAAGAGATTACGGTCCCCTTGCGGTTGGTAAGAATTACCCCCCGTATTGTAGGAACCGTGAGCAGCATACACGTTCTCTTGAGGAAAGCCAGCAGTAGCTGGACACTCGGAATACAGATGAGGGCCCCCACAAGTTTCACAACTTCGGGTCACGGCTTTCACTTGCTGATTTTGAACCTGATTTTGCATCGTTTGGCTCATTCTCAACACAGCCATAAAAATATCATCCATCTTTTTGGTAAGAGCAATTATTTCAGGAGATGATGATGAAGGAGTAACGGAATTACATGATGCATCCCTCTCCGTTGAGGAATCCCAAAAGTTATGGTGGGCAGTCATGTTCTCGATGTCATAGCACTCCTCGGGACGCCTTTTCATAAAGGTCCCACCAACAGCAGCATTGAGAATATCCCGGTGCCTCAATGTCAGACCATTATAGAAGGTATCTATGATGGTAACCTGCAACATATTGTGGTTAGGGCACCGATCAATAGCTAGCTTATAACGTTCCCAAGCCTCAAAAAGAGACTCATCGGGACGTTGCCGGAAGTTGCTGATATCATTTCGTAACTTGGTAACCATGGAAGGTGGAAAATATTTTGCTAAAAACTTGGTTACCATTTCATCAAAGGTGTGAATAGAATTCTTTGGGAGTCGGTCAAACCATGCAGTGGCATGATGAGTGAGAGAATAGGGGAAGAGGTACAGCCTGAGGGCATCATCGGTGACACCATGCTGTTTCATGCTTTGGGTGACCGTGAGATATTTGTCAAGATGCTTATTGGCATCGTTACCCGGTAATCCGTGAAATTGACACGAATTCTGGACTTGTTGGATCATGTGGTGCTTGAGGCCAAAGTCCGTAGCCTCAATAGTGAGTGGTGCAATAGGCCCACCCCGCCCTTGCATGGTAGGCTGGCACAGCTCCTCCATCGTTCGGAGATCGGGAGCTGGCACATCCCTAGGAGGGTCAGGGGGTGGTAAAGGTGGTGGTGGCCCAGCGGCCATTTCGGTTTTTAGTTCTTCTGTATTAGAACGTAGCTCGGGTACGTTTTTCTGATTTTTACGTTTTGTTTGTGACCGAGTGCGCATGCACTAAAAACAATTTTTCAAAACAAGATCGAAGCAAAACCACAGTGAACTTAAACCAGAAATCACAAGTGAATGGCTTCTTTGAAAAAGGTACACCACTCACAGGGATATAAAGGCAAGTTTTAATCTTAAGTTTGGGAACTTATTATGGGTTTGTATTTATTAATTTGAAAAACTGCTTTAGGCTTATGGGTGTGTGTGCATAAAACTTGGGAAATATTTTTGGAACTGATTCGTTAACCGAAATCGTCCCTTTAAGATTACTCGCAGGCTGGCGGGAGGAAGTAAATAGGTTTCCTCTTCAGTTCTCAATTTAATGTCAGAACTTACCTTAAATCAACTGTTTCAGGTTGTAATCTTAAAGAAAACGAAGTAATTTAAATTCACAGTTTGTTTTGTTGTTTTTAATTTTTTTTGGTGTTTTCAACACTTCAGGAGAAGTGTTAATGAACTTTTTTTTTTATATGATTATGTTTTTACAAAAACTTTTTACAAATTTGTGTGAAATTTGTACAGGGAGGGTTTTGAAAACCACTAAACTTAAAAAGATTTTGTAAAACACGCAACAACCTCCCCGGCAGTGGCGCCAAATTTTGATTGGACCGAAAGCAGTCAGATATTATTGACCAAGGTCAACAAGTCAAAGACAGCCTCGTTCCAATACTCCGGTGATAGTATAGTGTTTTCCCGGGTCGTTAAAGTCCCAGCGAGATTGAAATGGTGTCGTTTGAAATCGTTTATGAGTGAGTGGCACTAAGGACAGTAGCCCAGATGATGTGGAATTGATATTGCTACTGTTATTTTGGTATTGGTACACAGATATAATATTCAAAAAAATCAGATACCAGATATATGCACAAATTCACAATCAGGATCACGTAACAGACAGAAATTGGGATTTGGTAATTAACAAACTACAGGGGGTGCTTTTGAAAATTTTTGAAACTTAAAATTAAAAAAAGAAATGAAAATGAAAATAAAATTATAAAAAATGATTAAAATATTATTTAAATATTATTTAATTAATAAAACTATTTAAAATCTAAATTAAAACCTAACTTAAATTAACTAAAAATGACAAATGATATAAATTAAACTAAATATTAGCAAAAATATTTTCTAAACTTAAATTAGAACTTGAAGAAAGTATAAAAAATAAAAATACATATTTTTGTCTTTTATAGATTTTTTTATTAATTAAAAACTATTTAACTTAATTAAACTAATTAAACTAATGTTAATTAATATTAATACTAAATTAACTTAGAAAATTATGAGAAAATTTAAAAATTACTTAACCATCACAGGAATCCTACAAAATTATAAAAACTTCTAAAAATTATGTTTAAGATTAATCTACTAATTAATTACCTTTTAATTACTTTAAATCTAATTTAAACAATTAAAATAAGAAAAATGGAAAATGAATAGTAGAAACTAAAAATTTATTTTCTAAAAGTCTATTATACTATATTAGAGCTAGGAAAAATATAAAAACAAGGTTTTGATTTATAAAAACTAAATATGCTATTTAATACTTAATATTAATTAATAATTAATAAAACTAAAATTAAATCTAATAATTACTAAATGACAGAATAAAAATCTAGAAAAATTATTGAATTTACTTTAATATAAGAGGTAATTAATAAAAATATAAAAATACTAAATACTTAATAAAAATCTAAAAATGAAAATGAAAATTGAATTGAATTAAATAGAAACTATCACTTAATTTAAACTTGGTTTTTCTTGGATTTTCTTTTGGAAACTTACTCTACTACTGAAAATGGAAAACTTTTGTGAAAACACTTTAGAAAATAGCTTATTTATAAGCTATAAGCACCCCCTTTGGCTTATCAGTTGACTTATGTTGACTGGATGGGCAAATAAGCACAATTGACCTTGGGTGGGGTCCACAATGATGGAAATGGGTACAAATAAGCTATACTGATTCAAATAAGCCAGAAACAACTAGCAATGATCACAAATAAGCAGTATAAGAGCAAATAAGCACTTGAGCAAACTGAATACAAACACAGAATAGGGACAGACTTAATGGTGGATTTCAGGTGGGGTCCACTTGGTCTTAGGTCAAACTAAGGGTCAATCCTTACTCCCTGATAGGAGGGGGTTGGGAAAAACTAATTGGAACCACTAGGGCCCACTGGGGAGGTCTACAACCACCACCAAAGTTGGTGGTGTGGTGGAGGTCTGCTGGTGCAGGGGAAGGCTTCTTCCCTGCAACTCAGTTCAAGGGCTTGTGGAGCCCACACACAAATTCACAAAAATCAAGCTAATGTGGGATTCAAAAGTTGAGGTGGTGGTGTATAACTACAACAAGTTTCAGCTCCTCAATCCAAACACATAAATCACAAATAATCTTGTAACTTTTGCAAAAATCTGAGAATGGGCAATTTGACTTTTTGAGCAAAACACAAGAGTTGACTTATTTGAATTTCTATTAAGACCTACTGATTAAAAATGATGTTATAAGATATAATTAAGTTAGTTTACTCTATACTAACTACTTATGAAGCTAATGTGATGGATTTAGAACCCTAAAACTCTCACAGTTAACTGTGAGAGACAAAATTTTGAGATTTTGACTTTGGACCAAAACAACAACTGACTTAAGACTTGTAACTACCAAATAGGACTTATAGTATGATGTCTACACTATTGTTGCCTTCTGGGATCCACAACAACACACCCAAGCAGACTAATCCAAACACCCCTAATGCTCAACTGTTTTGAGATTTCCAAATCAACTAGGTGTTAGAGTTCAAGTTCTTGATTCCAATCTACTAATTATGACTAGGTGAGCTTGTTTAAGTACTTAAAAACAGATTATCACTACAATAACACAAGTTTTACTCTTAAGCTAAATTTGACAGTTAAACCTAAAATTTAAATAGCTAATTATTCTAACAAACAAGCAATGATTATTAAGCTAAAAACTACTTAAACAACTATCAACTAGCACAAAATCAAACATAGAAATGCAATAAGCAAACAAGCAAATCAGAAGCTACTATTAACTAAATTTTTAGAGGAATTTCAAATGAGTAAAAGCTTACAATAAACCCCTAGCTTGAACAAGGGGCTTCTCCACAGAAGCCTATCTTTAGATAGGCTTAATCCAATTCTCAGCTTGCTCCTCAATGATTCTCCAAACCTAAAAACAAGAACTAAACACCACAGTTGACTTTATTTGACTTTTTAGATTTTTTTTATGTTTTTCTAGTTATACTGAGTTTTAGAGTCTCTAAAAGCTTAAATAAGCTTAAGGGATCCTAAATGAGCCTAATTCAGTCCATTGACCTTGGTACATTTGATCACTGAAGTTGTTTAGAAATTTAAAAAGTAGAGTAAATTGCAAAATCATAAAACAGAACTAAACCTTGAGATTTTATAACTTCAAAAGATTAAAAATACAATAATTAAGATGCTACAATGCTTGAATTAGAAAGATTACACTGAATTTGAAAGATAATTTAAATTCGACACTAATTAAAACTAATTAAAACTACACTACATAATCCTTGCATCTTCTTTCCTTTTATAGCCTTCCATTAGGGTTTCCCCACTGCTCTGATCAAATCCCACTTCAAATTGGGTCCGTTGGATGTCTGAGATGCCTCAATTGGGTGCCACGTATTTTGGCGGGAAAAACTGTTTTGGACGTTTATAGGCAAGAGGGGGTGGCAGCATTAAATGTGATGTGAGGGTAGGTGCAGGGAGGTGTAGGGATGTGATGATGATGCTGCAAGTGGTGGTGGTGGTGGGCAATACCAGGGGAGAGGGAAGGTGGTTTGGCGGTTTGGGGTGGTTTGACTGGTATTTGACCAGGGTCAACGTTTGACCCTGGATTTATATAAAACGGGGGTGTGGTGTGGGCTGGTTGTATTTTTGGGCCCAAGTGAAAAGGGAAAGGGAAGGTGGGCTTAGGAAATGGATTGGATTGGATTTATTTTTGGGTAATAGTTTTAGGTCCGGTTTTGGTTTAGGATTACACAAGGACCATTTTTGTAATTTTACGAAAGTTGAGGGGTGGGGTTTGGCATTTTTCTAAATTTTTTCCAAGGGTGTATGATGCCAAGTTATGAATAGTGCAAGGTCCTTTGTTGATTTTTCCAATTTATTTTCACCAGGGACTGAAACCGCCAAACTTTCAAACTTCAGGGACCATTTGTGTAATTTTCACCAAACTTTCCACCAAGGACCAATCCTATCATAAAAGTTTAGTGCAAGGACAAAATTTGTTTTTCTTAAAGTTTTTCATATCCCAGGGACCATTTTTGACAATTTTCAAAGTTCAGGGACTAAACTTGACATTTTGTGAAAGTTTGCACCAAAGGACTAAATGTGTAACTTTTTGATTTAAAAGGACCTTTGGTGACTTTTTCAAGTTTATAGAACAACCAGGGACTAGATTTGACAACTTTTAAAAGTTGAGGGACTGAAACTGCCAATTATGCAAACTTTGTGCGTTTTTCATCTGTTTTTGATATTTTTGCATTTGAAACATGTAAAACACTTTTCTGGGATATTTTCACTATTTTGATTCAATATTGAGTGTTTTTATATGTTTTGGCAGCTCAGAAATGGTAAAAATGATGAGTATTTGCATACTCATCAGTTTCATGAGTGGTGAAAGGTATTGATGATGGTGTGGTGTAAGGTGTGGTTGAGTGGAATGGAAAAATGTGTTCATGAAATGTTACATGTCTACTGATAAAAATCTTTTTGGTGTCCTGAGCTAAAAGTAAGTAACCTTTTTGGTGTTGAGGATACCCAAGAAAAATGGATAGAATGGATCTTTTTTCAAACTTGTCTGGGGTGTGAAGGGTAGCATAAGCCTGACATCCTATGACTTTGAGGTGAGTGAGATCAGGTGGTGTGTTATACAAGATTTCATAAGGTGATTTGTTGTCTAAGGTTTTTGTGGGCAATCTGTTAATGAGATATGTAGCAGCCATGAGACAATATCCCCAAAGATGTATAGGAAATTTAGCTTGAAATTGTATTGACCTTGCTACTTCTAGTAGGTGTTTGTGTTTTCTTTCTGCCCTTCCATTTTGTTGAGGTGTGTTTGGACAAGATGTTTGATGTATGATGCCTTTGTTTTGAAAGAAGGTTGATAATGTGTTATTGATAAACTCTGTACCATTGTCACTTCTGAATATTTTTATTTTGGTGTTGAATTGTGTAGTAACATAGTGATGAAAATTTTTGATTGTTGAGGGAACATGTTGTTTTGATGGTAATAAGAAAGTCCATGTAGCTCTAGAGCAATCATCCACCAGTGTTAGGAAATATTTACAATTATTGAGTGTGGTGTATTTGTATGGTCCCCATGTATCAGCATGTAATAAATCAAATAAACCATGAGCATGAGATTCACTGATAGGGAAAGGTAAGGCAGTTTGTTTTGCTATTGGACAAATGGTACAATGAAGTTTGGATACATTTGTTGTGAAAGCTGGTAACTGTTATATTTGTTTAAGTACATGAGTAGAAGGATGGCCTAATCTAGCATGCCACAAATGTAAATTGCTAGTATGAGATAGAACAGTAATAGGATGTGTAGATGATGAAACTGTGGAAGATGGTGTGTGGCTGTCATCTGTCTTGATGATGTAGAGACCTTCAGACTGGATTCCATGGGCAATCCTCTGGTTGTTGCCCTGAAATATGCAAGTTGAGTGATCAAATACAACTAAGAGACTTGTTGTTTTGGTTATTTGGCTTACTGAGAGAAGGTTATAGGCAAATGATGGTATGTAAAGTACATTGTGCAGGATAAGGTTTGGTTTCACTCTTACTGATCCAATGGTGGTGACTGTGACAGTATGTCCATTAGGTAAAGAGACTATGATAGGAATGGTGCAATGAATGATGTTAAGCATGAGTGCTAATGCAGTGCATATGTGATCTGTTGCTCCACTATCCACTACCCAAGCATTTTTGAATAATGAGACACAAGAAGCTATGAACAAATATCTCCCTGCAGCTAAGAGTTTTGGATCACACATACCTTGGGTGTTTTGGAGCATCATCATGAATTGGTTGAGCTGGTTTTGCAAGAAGTCCATCTTTGCATACATTGCATCATTAGGCTTTGTCCCACTTGGCCCTGCTTCATCACTTGTACCTTCTTCTTCTCCTTGTTGACCTGTGACCATATTGACTGCCCTTGGTCTGAAGTTGTTTGTTCTAGTTGACCCATTGTTGCCTGTCTTGACTTTTCCATACAATGGATGACCAATGGGATACCCAACCAACTGATAACATTCACTCTTATAATGTCCCTCTTTTTGGCAATTACCACAAATCACTCCTGGTTTGAATGTGCTTCTTTTGGTGTTTGCTCCTCCATTAGGCTTGTTTTGTTTGTTGTTTGAAGTTTGGTTGGAGTTTTGTGATAGTTTGGATTGGTGAAGGTGTTCATGACTGTTGGTGTTAGATACTTAGGAGTATTAGTCTCTCTTTGCTTCTCTTCCTGCCTCAACATAGCATAAGCCTTGGATGCATTTGGCATAGGCTGCATTAGCAAAATTTGACCTCTTATGTTTGCAAAACATTCATCCAACCCCATCAAAAACTGCAATAATCTCTTTCTTGATTCTCTGGCTCCATTGAGTCTTCCATTTGCACACACACAGTTACAGGTACACATATAAGGAGCTTCCAAAGCATCAATCTCATCCCAAAGACCTTTGAGTTTCTGATAGTACACTTCAACTGAACTGTTTGTTTGCTTTAATTGAGAGATATCATTTGTGAGTTGGTAGATTCTGTGTCCATCCAATTGTGAGTAGTGTTCTTGAAGTTCAAATTACAATGCTGATGCAGAATGCACAAAACTCAAGTTATTGCTGATTTGATCACTAACTGTATTCAAGATCCATGATATGATTATGTCATTGTTCCTTTCCCATAAAGCTCTTAGTGGTGATTCAGTATCTGGTTTAGTGTACTCATTGGTAATGATCTTGAGCTTGTTCTTTGCATTAAGTGCTATCATCATAGATCTTCTCCATGAACTGTAGTTTTCTGATCCCAACAGCTTTTTGGATATTAAAATCAACCCAGGATGATCATTTTGGTGTAGAAAAAGTGGGTGATTGACTGAATTGGTGTCTTCAGTGTTGTTGTTGACTGGTTGAGATGATTCAGGCGTGATTTGAATTGAATTGAGTGATCAAACTATGATATCTTGATTATACGTAAATTGTAGTTGATTTGGTGATAAATTTGATGAATTTTGATGGTGATTTGATGGTTTCTTGATGAGTTTTGAAGGTTTGTTAATGGTGGAATTTTGGAGGGAAAAGTGGTTAGAAGTGGTGGTCAAAGATTGGTTATGGTGGTCAACTGTCAGTTATGACAGTAAGTTATGGTGGTTGTTGGTGATGAAGAGGACCTTTTGGGTCGGCTCTGATACCATATTACAAAGTGAGAGAAGTGAGTGAATTGTAAGAAAAATGTATTTCATTCAACTGATTTGAAATGGCAGAATACAAGAGTATATATACAACTTGATCAATACTACTGAACTAACTAGTTTACACTACAGCTAACTTGTACATTGAATCTAGACTATATTACATCACACTCAATTAAATATATGTGATGCTTTATACAGTGTGGTGAAGTATATTGAGCTGCACTTGTATCATTTGTTCCTTTGTTTGCTTTGTTCTCATCTTCACAGAACATTGTTTCTTTGACTGCAGAGTTGACTTTGGTCTTTATATCTTTAGGTTGTGACTATCAGTAGTTTAATCACGAAAATTAGACATTTCCCTACTATAGGCCAAGCAGCTAGGAAGAAATGTAAAGAACGAGCGAGCATATTGGAAGATCCATTGTCCAAAATACCATGAGCGGCTACGATATTATACGTTTCTTCTTCTTGACCGAACCTGTAACCTTCGTTAGCAATGATATATTTTCTCTTTTTTTATGGCGAGAAGATACATTTATTGAAACTCTAAGGAATGCTAGATCTGAATTACAAACCGAATGTTAATAGCTGAAATTACACGTGCTACGATGGCAATCACAATTTCCAAACAGGAATCACCGAAAGGAAAACTAAGAATCTTAAATCAAATGATAAATCTCGTGTATCAAATAAATTGGCTTTTGAGAAGATAAAAGGACCCCATACATTTTTCTCCACATTACCAGATATATATATAGGTAGCACCAGCCTGTGCACATGGTTGGCCAACCCATCGAAAAGTTGATTTACCACCGGGAAAACTTGCTGTCGAAACAAAGCACAGCCCGATATGGGCCACATTATAAAAGACCTAGTAAATGTATTTTCGGTACGTAGCTCATAAATCACGATATTCAAAATAATTCAATGCAATTATTATCTAGGAGTTCATCTATACAGAATTCATATCGAATAACTTAAACAAAAACTCTATACGGTAAACTGAACTTTGAAATATAACAAAACATTTATACATACAATGTCACATATGATTTATCAATTGTACCATATATTAGTTGCGCAAGAGTGTAGGAACCAATCGACACATGCAGCCATAGACGGAACTTAGGTGAATTGTATGGGAGAACCGAGTGCCATATTTTGTTTGTTTGAGAATGCCAACATTGTATTTCCTTTGAGCAAATATAAGTAAAACCTCAAAGTTTGGGAGGGCCGTGACCCTCCCCGGTCTCCACTAAGTTTCATCCATGCATGCAGCCAAACCAAACACAACTTTACAGGAAATATAATGAAACAATCACATGGAATCTATTGGATGTCATGCTTTACATTAATCTTCCAAGACGACGTCCATGCTTCCCAAATGATTGGGACGACCCAACCATACAAATGCGCACACGCAACATTAGTACTGTGTTGGAGGATTAGACTATTTCTATCCTAGCAACTGTACCAATTATCTATGAATAATTTTGGTTCTTTCACTTTGATGGACAAACATTGTAATTGCATTACAAAATGCCTTAAAAGTGAAAGTATGTCCTCGATTCCCAAAAGTATGCCTTATACTTATCCATAGTTTAACTTTCCTACAATAGATGCCGGCATCTTTCCGGTGGTGGTAGGAATTCCTCATTTAATTTTGTACCATCGTGCGCTATCAGCAACTCTATAAAACCCGTCATACTTCACTGGTTGATCCACACAATCGTCAAGCAAATTAGATTTTTGGAAATTTCAGTTCTTAGCTAGTTTTGATTCATCAATTTATGGCGAGTTTGTTTTCTTTGTGTAGTTTAGTAATTCTAGCATCAATATTGGTAGCATGTGTCAATGTCCCTCTTGGAGCCGAGGCACGGGCATTCTTTGTCTTTGGGGACTCTCTTGTGGACAATGGTAACAATGACTTCTTAGTCACCACTGCTAGAGCCGACTCGCCACCCTATGGCATTGACTATCCCACTCATCGTCCCACGGGTCGTTTTTCAAATGGCCTTAACATCCCTGACCTTCTCAGTTGCGTTTTCTTAATCAATAACTTGTATAGTATTATTGTTTGTCTTACATTATTCTAAGTTAAAATAGCTATGGGAAAATGCAATCAATATGACCACATAATTCTATATATATCAAATCCTATCAATGTAAACTTCACCTTTTTTAAAGTGGTACAACGTTAATGTTGTTTGTATTTCCAATAGAAATTCAATGAGGTTGGTTCTATAGTGATGGGTGCATGTCTTGTGTATAACTTTTAAAAATTATGTATAACTTTTTGAATTGTTTAATTTTTCTTGTAAAGGTGAACATATGGGAATGGAATCACCATTGCCATACTTGAGTCCCTTGTTAAGGGGAAACAAGCTTCTTGCTGGTGCCAACTTTGCTTCTGCTGGAATTGGAATCCTAAATGATACCGGAGTTCAATTTGTATGTCCCATATCCTTTTTAGCTTTTTATTTTATTTATGTCACTATAACATTTAATGCATGTCTACAAATATCTTTTAGTACATGGCATAATATCTTATTTATTTATTTATTTATTTAATTATCAAGAGACAGACCAACACAAGTTTGTTTGTCAAGAAAAAAGTTTTTTTGAGTCATAATGTATACAAGAGATTTTTTTTAAAACGGCATTTATTATAAAAGAGAGCTCGGCAAGTAACTAGTGACACTAAAGTGAATTACTACAATGGACTACAATCATGAATAGGATCATATCATGGATCCATTCAATGCATTTGGGATGAAATTTCCAACATAATATTGATTATCCAGTTAAGAGAAAGAAAACGTTTTGATTTCTTCGTATAACATGTCGACGGCTTCAATTCAAAACAAACCTGGTTTCTTAACCACCAAATGATCCAAGACTTAATTAGTAAAATCAAAGCTTTCCATATTTTATATCACATTCTAATTATGAAATCAATAGGTGTATGTTATTATTATATATACCACTTCCGTCTCAAAATTATTTTCCCCAGACATAAAACACACAATTTAAAAAAATGTGAGACCATTATACTCTCAACTAATCAAATATTATCTACACACTAAATTTCCTTTTGATTGATTAACAGAATAAGAAGATTATTATTTTGATACATCCAAGAAAATAAAAATTGTTATACTTTTAGGACAAAAGGAGTAATTATGACTTTGTTAGATACGTAGTATAAATTTTCACAATTATAGTAATATTAATAGTATCACGTACTAAAACCCATAAACAACAAAATTCTTTTTATTTGACACATTTTACTTGTTAGAATAAACGCAAATTAGATAATCTCATTTTTACTCTTAGAGCACAAGGTATCTTATGATATCATTGGCTGGTGCCGTGGAAAAAGTTGTTGTCAGCTCAACATTTTTTCTATAACACCAGAACCTATCACATCACACGAAACATCTTCTGTCTATTTCTTGTGCCATGAGACATCCCCTTGCCCACACATAACCCACTAAAAAAATGGTTACCACGGCACTAGGCCGATAACGCCAGCCAAGGTACCGGTCTCGCGCCATAGGGTTACGTGGTACCATGTGCTCTTAAGACTAGTGAGTCGAAAGAAGTTGTCAGCTGTACTTTGTCACATTTTGCCTTCCTTAATTTAAATGCGTAACTTCTTACCCGAATCATCTTCGATTACCCAAGCAGGTAGTTAAACGATCTAAATGTTCTAGACTTGGTCATTTTAAGCGTTACGTGGACAATGCTAAGTGATGTAGTATGACCTAAATTAATGCATTTCAGATTACGGTAGCCAAAGATTTAAGTATTGCACATTTGTACGTATTAATAAATGTGTTTATCTGTGACGTACAGTTAAATATAATCCGTATATGGCAACAAATAGAGTATTTTCAGCAATATCAGACCCGACTTGCAGACATCATTGGACGAGATCAAGCTCGTCAGGTAGTTAACCAAGGGATGGTCCTCATATCCCTTGGCGGAAACGACTTTGTCAACAACTACTACTTGGTTCCTTTCTCCGCTAGATCACGTCAATACTCTCTTCCAGATTACGTTCGCTATATAGTTTCTCAATACAGAAATGTTCTTTCGGTAATTCGTCTATCTCATATATATGCTTAATTCTTTTTCTCACTAGATTTGTTTTTGCACAAGGTTTGTTTATGTAAAACAATGTGCACCCAGTGTCACATATTATAAAAAGATCACATATACGCATTTATAAATATATAAAAAATATTACTACGTATCATATAACTTTCTTGAAATTTAACCTTTACAACGTTGTTTTCAAGAACAGTATATATTTATGGTGGATGGCTTTAAATGGAGTATGGTAGATTAAAATTGCCATAACTAAAGGAGTAATGTGGTTGTTGGGATGGTCTAGAATTGGTTACATTTCTTCATGTGGGTATTAATGCACCGATTATATCATATCATTGTTTTTTATCTTACCTTCAATACTCATTTGACTGAATGATAGATTATACATTCATTTAGGAAAACTTACGTTACGGCTTTGATTTTTTTACATGAATATGTTTTCATGATTCAGCATGTCTTTCAAAGATTCGTGTTAGTGCATACTAAAATAGTTCAAAAATTTTAGCCACTCAATTCTATCTAGTATAAGTGAATAGAAATGGCATATTTTTTAGTTTACTTTTATTTTATGATTCTTGGTTTTCATTTTATGGGACTTTAGGATTCCTTCGATCTCTCCATAATTACCACACTTGTAGTCAGACCAACAATCAATATACATCTGAACTAATTAACCAGTTATGATTTTGAACTAAATCTACTATATATTAAACTTTGCAACATTTGTTTTCTTAATAAAATGACATACATATAATCAGTAATAAAATGACGTACATATAATCAGTGTTCTATTTTCTTGAGTGGGTCAACTAACCTATCTAACACATAGAGGACCACATAAAAGTTGACTACAACATCTTCACTAGGTATTAAGATTAGTAAAAAAAGACATTTGTATTTGAGCTGCACGTCATATATTTTTGAAAGATTCACCCAGTATATTAATCGTATATCTATATATTGCAAAGACTAATACTGAACAAGTTCAAACAATGCGGATAAAACATAGTAAGACTGTAGACTGTAGAGAACCGAAATTTTTAACAGCTTTAAACATATGAATCTTATCTATAATATTTGCAATGTGCTATTCTCATAATAGTGAGTAGGTAGTAGTTTTTTATTTATATGGTATATAATATCTTTATGAAAACGTAGAAAATGTATGATGCGGGAGCTAGAAGGGTACTGGTGATGGGGACAGGACCAATGGGCTGCGTACCAGCGGAGTTGGCTCAACGAAGCAGAGCTGGGGAATGCTCGGCTGAGTTGCAACGCGCATCTAACTTGTACAACCCACAACTTAATGATATGTTGAGAGGACTAAACGAGGAAAAAGGAGATCATATTTTCATTGCTGCTAATACAATGAGAATGCACATGGATTACATATCAAATCCGCAAGCTTATGGTACGAAAATCTTCCTCTTCTTGATTTTGAAAATTAGTTTTGTAATTTTTATATGATTGTGGGAGTTTCATGAGTCAAATTAATTACTACCTTCATAGCTGTCTGAAAACGAAATAAATGAAGATGTTATAACCAATAAATGGAGCTTGACCTTGTGAAGTTCTTGTCTAAATGAGTAATAATGCAACTAAATGATCATTAAACCCTAATTAATGCATTGTTTTTATCACCTTTGACCTCTGAATAATCAACAGCGCCCACTACATTTAAATTGTACTAAACTTTTTTCGCGCGAAAATGGCTTAATTATGTTTTTGTCAAGAATATTTGCTTTCATAAATATGAGTATACATATCATGTTACGGGTTCTTTTAGCAAGTGGTTTGGCATGTGTCTACTGCAACTTGGCTGCTGACTACCTTATCATGCTTTAAATCGTCAAGTTGTTTTTACAAGAACAATTTAAATTGAAATAAAAACTTTAAACAATATTTGCAAACCCATGAAATAGTGAAATCTATATACTTTTTAAACATCAGTCTACAATATTGTCTACCCGTTTATTATTTTATTTTTTTTTTCAAAATAATTTTTTCATTCACTACAAGAAAAAAGAGAACATGGGACGAACAATTGGCGAGGACATACATGTGCGAGACCCACTAAACGACAAAAAAAGTTAGGGTTCAAACTTCGACCGTGGCTAGTTTGCGTTCAATTATTGTGTATGGCCTTTGTCGAGGACATGTCCTCGCCAAAGATGAAGGACCAAGTTTGAATTTTATTGACTTTTCATTTCATTTTTCATTTGGCTCGTAATTTTCACGTCAGAAGAATTGGCGAGGACATGTCCTCGCCGATAGTTTGACCATAATTAGACTTATAATTATCGGGTTGTTAACATAGGGTTGCGATGTCTCGTTGTATTTTGCGAAGACGTGTCCTGGCCAAATCTTAAGTCAGTTTGGCTTGTTTTATTTTTCATTTTCTCTAATTGTTTTGGCTCCAAACTTTTTTGCTAAACATTTGGCTCCAAACTTTTTCGCTCTCATCTTTTACTATAAAAGCAACCTCACACACTCTTATCCTCACATCAACCTCACATACTTTTATCCTCAACCTCGCAACCTCTTATCCTTACACTAATTTCACGTACAAACTTAGATAGAACGAAATAATCGTTTTAAAAATATAAAGATGAGAGAATCGCATCAGAAGCATAGCTATGGTATTAAATTAATTGTTGGCCCACTCTAACCATAATGCTTAAAGGGTTTAATTAAATGTAAATATAATTAGTTAATTAATTAATTAATTAATTAAATATAAACATTTAGCGACGAAAATTGGATGATGACTTATTGTCGCTAAAGGTGTGTGAGCCCCGGAAGTTTATTTTTGACTAAGAAAAAAGTGGGGCGCACTTCTGGTGTCTATAAATCGTTGAAAATGCCGTCGCTAAAGCCTTTAGCGACAAGACATTGGCAACAACTTTTTTGAAAGACATGTCAACGTTAATAATATTTAAGAAGGACATGTTCTCTCCGCCCCCCCCCCCCCCCCCCCCCCAACCCCGCCAAAATAAAATAAAATAAAAATTGTCGCCAAATGGCGCGAATATTGGTGTGATAAACTAGTTCTAAAATGAGTCTTGAACTAGGCATAATGTTTACAACAATGTCCATATCTTATAAGCAGAAGATATAGAGAGGAGTATGGATCTAGTGAGAAGAATTATTAAAATGAGAAGAGTGAGAAAAAATTGTAGCCACATATTTCAAATAAGAAAAGAGAAATAATAGGGAGATGCATCTATTTTTATAGATGCATCTAATAGTGGTTGTCGTTTCTTCTCATCTTCTTTATATTTCTTATTTGATCCTACCAGAGCTTGACAGTTTTTTTTTTTCCTTCCTTTAGAACCATAATTTTTATGTTGTCAATTAAATGCCAAGTAAACTCTAATAAAAATGGGGTAATCACCAAAATAGACCGGGCAACCATGGTGAATTCGGTTTCTACCTCCAGATCGGAAAATGTCTTTTTTAGACAGGGCAACTGGGCAACCGATGAAGTGTGACTTTCTGCAAGTGATAAGTGTTGATTGTCTGTCAGTTTTTTGGGCAACCTGTCAGTTTTTTGGGCAACAGCCGCTAATTTTTGGGCAACTGGAAGCACTTATCATCATATGGGTCGAGTTACCCAGTTGCCCTGTCTAAAAAAGACATTTTTAAATCTGGGGCAGGAACCGAATTCATCATGATTGCCCGGTTTATTTTGGTGATTATCTTACAAAAAAAAATAAAATAATAATAATAATAATAATAATAATAATAATAATAATAATAGGTCATTGTTTTTCAACAAGAAAATGAGATGCCAAGTATTGCCCACTCTCATTTGTGACATCATGCTTGTGTGTGCATAAATATGTGATTAATCGGTCTTGTGATACTGTAGTTTTATGAGGAAAAAAAATTAAACACGAAAGCTTAATAATAAATAGCTCTATCTAACTTGCAGGGTTCGTAACATCAAAAGTAGCATGTTGTGGACAAGGTCCATACAATGGACTAGGATTATGCACCCCAATGTCAAATCTATGCCCGAACAGGGACATTTACGCATTTTGGGATGCTTTCCACCCTTCCGAAAAGGCTAGTAGAATTATCGTGAAACAAATGATCGGTGGCACTCCCAACTACATGAGTCCCATGAACCTCACCACTATCTTGGCCATGAATTCCAAGAATTGATCGTTCTCTTTTATCCTATAACTAGTTTTCTGCATGTGTGTTTTCTTGTATTTAGATTTGGTTATTGAAGGTCATGCTTAGGTTGTATCTTTTAAGTCATGTTCGAAGTAAGAGTCGTGTGTATTTGATGTTTAAACTATTGTTTTATGGCATGAGGATTGAGTTATTGTAATAAAAAAGGAAGGTTGCCTAGTTCCGTGAAGATATTTTTTCCATTATACTAATAAAAAGGTCAATTAACTATTAATCTGGTATATACATATTTGTCATTTACTGCTGATACATTCATAAAATTACTAATATAAATATACTATTTGTACAGGTATATATTGCAAAAGGTAAATTGCAAATAACGTCCCTAATATTTTCGGAAATTGCAAAAAAAACCACGTAAAGCAACTTTGTTTCGATTTGGTCGCTGAAGTTAACGTGGCGATGCAAAAAAGCCACCGAATCCAAATGAGCGTTATTTCTCCCGTTAAGTGGCCTCACGTGCTCTGCACGTGAGGGTATTATCGTCTTTACACAACTGCCGCCGAATTTACATCACATACAAACTTTGATTCCAAGAAACTCGAATCTTTGAAGGACTAAATTTGCAATCTACAATTTTACTTACCAAAATACTCGGCTAACTATGATTCAAAGCACTATTGCCAATAACATCACACTCTAAATGCTTTAAAATAAATAAATAAATAAATAAATAAAAAACTGTGAAAACCCCTAACTTTTCTAAACACTTAAATCCACAAAACTGATTATCGTTATCCGCTAATTGGCAAACTAAAAAGGTTTGTTTATATCTTATGGCCTTCACCTCCCGCCCGGCCCGGAAATAGAGAATCCAGCCCCCTTCTGATCCATTCTTTTCCGCAAGCAGGGAGGATCCAGAGCTAAGCTTATCATTCATTTTATTGAACTTTTAATTATTAACATTCAATTTTATGGTTTTGAATTTTGATGTTTGAATGTAAATTGTAGCACGTGTAATGGCTTATCAGGAAGAACCTGTTGTCAACATACACAATAATAGGTTATTTGAATTTGGTCCATTGATGTATGCACAAGGGTATGTTTTTAAACTTTTTACCTTTATTCGTGATATAGATATATATTTAGTACTGGCTTGGATCATATGTTGGCATAAATTCATGAAGAAAAATGGGCATTGTTTTTTTGTTTGCTTGACAAATCATTAGAATAAGGTTTGATGTTTATTCACACAGACAATGATGATACATACATTGTTGGAACTGGCCTCATGGAATGGTTCCTTAGATTTGTTTGTTGCTCACAAGACACAGGGGCTAGCTGCGTATTATTTAAAAAATTAAATAAAATCAACAGGTGCAAATGAGGAAGTTGTGGGATGGGTAGAAGAAAATGGTAGCTTGCGTTACTCAAGTAATTCAATTATTTTTATGACTAGACATAAAAGGAAGAGGTTTGATAGCAACAAAACTCAATGTGGATCAAACAAAAAAAATAATAAGAGTGGTGTACCCTTGAAAAGAAAGGTTGTGGTAACAAAAGGTCAAAAGAGTGTTGGAAAGCGAAAACAAAAAGTGAGTGAGAGTGAGGTTGAATTAGGGAAGAATAAAAAGGTTATGGTATGTAATTACAAGACTTTGGAAAAGGAAAAATCAATTATGGTTCATGATGTTGTGGATGTTAACGAGAAAAAACCAGTTCTACCAAGGTCTACTGGTATTGTCATTAGATAGGGCATGGTTCTATGAATTTCAAAGCAGTTGTGGGTTCTGTGAATGTGGGAGCAAGGACTAATGGTGTTGATTATGTGGGAGGAAAAGGGTTGTGGGTTTAAGATCAAACCTTTTTAACACCTACAAAAGTGTTAGAAAACCAAGAAGTTATGTTAAAATAACTAATTGCATACTAGGTCTAAGAGCATCAAGATTTGTAGGAAACCAATGAAGCAATATTCATATTTGAAGTGATGTTTCTTTGACTAGGTAAGTTTAATGAATTGCATTACATATTTTGTTAATGCATTGCATTGCATATTATACTAACTACATTGTATTGCATATTTTGAGTTTATAGGTATAGTTGATCAGTTGTTAGTTCATCTAGATGACGGTTTCATGTTGATGTAGTTCACCCAGTACAAGTTTTTGAAGTTCTGGAAATGTGTTGATCTTTTGGGATAATGTAATATGTAAACAAAAAGAGTATCAATTAGTTGTATGATTTTCATATAATCATCACATCAAATGTTTTGTTTTTTAGTGAAAATGTGAAATATATTACCACCAACTTCTTAAAGATAACAAGATGCAAACTAGAAGGAATAGTGAACATGCTCATTATCCTTAATACTACACAGACTTTCAATAGTCATAGAACTAAGGAATTTAGTTACTAAGCATCATCATCATCATCAATATTTCACGTTCTCAACAAGTGATCACTACATTTCCTACATCCCCAAAGTGTCTAAATGCAAACCAAGACAGAATAACACTTAGGGCTTGTTTACTAAATTAAGTGGCTCGGACATATTGCCATATGAGTCACTTAATTGAAAGAGAGGTTTTGATAGACCTCCCCATTGAGATGAATTAAGTGATTGGGCCCACTTATTAAGTGGCAAGTAAACACCCCTTTAGACACCTTAATAGCAGACCTCATGATCATGTAGGGACAATCACTAAGGCTACATTTCCTTCATGAAGGCATACTAAAGACCTCTGCAGCATCCACCTCACAGAAACTCAATAGCATGGCATCCATAAGAGGCATCACCCATAGTGTTAATCCTGTAACTTCTGCAAAAGGACTACATTTCCTTCACGAAGGCAACTTCAATATCTCAATGAACCCCCTTCATAAAGATACCATGAAATTGGCATCCATGAGAGGCATCATCCATATGACAGAAGCACTACCATCTCTATAATTTGATCTGCCAAACACCCTATACATTCTTTACAATAGAAGAGAATCTTTGACTTTTAAGATCTTACCATTTAGAATTCTAAGATCCTTCCAAACATGGCTACTAAAAAACTCCATTTATGTCATATTGTTTGACTGACATACTAGTCTATCTTTGCTATTTATATTGATCACTGGTACTGGATATTGCAGCAAAATAGGATGAGATATGTGCCATTCAGGAGGCCAATTCTAGCTATTTCTAGTGATGCGATTTGCCATTGTATCATCATTAGAAAAACCAACTACATAGATTTCTCTTCTTCTTAAAGTAGTGTCTAAAGAAGGGTTCAAACTCCAAGTATCAGGCCACATTGACATATTGCATCCATCCCCTATCTTATACTTTATATGTTTTCTGACCTCATTCCTTATATCCAATAGATTCCTCCAAATCCAACTATCACTGCTCTGTTTTTGCATCTCCAAAACACTCATTCCTTTAAGCTTGACAATACTTATCCACTTTACCCATAATGAATCTTTCTTAGCAACAATATTTAACAAATGCTTAACTAATAGAGCATTATTCCATTGTTCTATAGGCTTAACTCCTAATCCACCATTTTGTTTAGGCTGGCATACATCCCTCTAAGACACTTTGGCTTTCCCTTTTTGAAGATCTCCTTTGTTTTATAGAAAACCTTGAAGAGCCTTTCAATATCCTTGATCACCACTTTGGGCAGCTTAAACACAGAAGCCCAATACACTAGTATTGTAGCCAAAACTGAAGCTATTAATTGTGTTCTTCCAGCAAGAGACAAACTATTATTTCCAATCATTAATTCTTGTCTTCACTTTAGCAACAAGTGCAACTTCAATATATCTAACTGGAAGATTACCTCTTTTAAAAGGCAAGATTTGCATAATAGCCTCAATTTTCCCAATATTCATATGTATGTTTTATGGTTAGATTAATGTCATTTTCATGTTTTAGTTTGTGCTTTCTGTTAGTAATACTTCTAGCAAATGTTTATGTTTGTGATATGACTCAAAAGATTCTAAACGGTAAAATCATATTTGACCACAAAATATAATAAAAGGCTATCCAAAAACAACATATTCTACCATGAAAATCAGGATCAAAAAACCATTCATTAATGTACAATACTAAGATACTACCATAACACCAAACTAGAAGAAACCATAACAAAATAACCCCAACCCCTATCTACATGCATCAACCTTCCCAGCCTACATAAACCAACCCCTTTACGCCTCACAACAAACTCAATCTTTTCAAAGAATCTTGTTGTTAGTTTCCCTAAGCATCCTCATGAACACCCTCGCCCTATGCAAATCAGCAGTCTGAAGTCTCTTAAGCTTGGTCACATTGGCCCTTGCAGCTCTTGATTGTCTGCAGCTTTGGAGCTCAACAATCAGCTCCCCCTACCTGTGACCCTGTCAGTAAGCTTTTGGCACAAATTTATCAAATCTGTTGCTTCCTGTCTTGCCTAATCTCTCTCTGGTAATGGCAAACCATCATATCCGATATCACAAATGAGTTACAGGCAATCACGAGGTTAAGACACCAAGACATATTACCAGTTAAGGAAATGGCAGATTTGTTCTTATGTGTGTGTGTGTGAGAAGAATTAATGTAGTCATAACTGAGTTTTACTAAATAAGATGACTAGTTTGGGAAGTAAAGTTGAAAATTGCAAATTTAGTCCTTGAAAGAAAGTCTAGCCTTGTGAATCGAAGTTTTCCAGGTGAGTAAATTGGCGGGAAAACAAACAAGACGATAATACACTCACATGTAGAGCACGTGAGGCCACTTAACGGGAGAAATATCGATTTCGTTTGGCTTCGGTGGCTTTTTGCATCGCCACATTAGCTTCGGTGACCAAATCAAAATAAAGTTGTTTTCGGTGGTTTTTTTGCAATTTCCGGAACAAGGACATAATTTGCAATTTACCCTATTGCAAATATATATAAGAACCATACCAGTTAGAAACTGGAATGTTGATCTAAAAATAATAAATTTATAGCTAAACAGTAAATACCTATCTCCTCATTGTCAACCCAAATAAACAATTTGCTTTAGAAACTTCTGACTTAGTTATTCACACTTATAAAGGTATACATAATTGTATTGCATTTGTAAGAATTGACATAGCTAAGAAGAGGCTGAGAAATTTTGTTTAATACTTGCACAAAATGTATGTGCATGTGCTTTATAAACATGGAAAAGTATGAATTGTATAAATCAATTCCTGACAAGGAATTCATCCAAGAGGAATTGTGACCTTTATGATCATGCACTTCAAAGTCTAAAGTACGTAAATGTTTAAAAAAAAAAAAAAAAAAAAAAAAAAAAAAAAAAAAAAAAAAAAAAGATTGTGTACTTCTAGCTTATTTGTTGTGGTGGGCAACTTTTACTGCAACAGTCGGTCTAGGTGCTTGCATTGTTGTTGCAAAATATTGATAACCAGCAACATTGACCAGTTTAAACGCCAAACACGCGGACAGTATGTAGAAGACAATGTTGTCAATACGTGCATGCAGGGTTGTGTTTTACATCCCATGAACAATAGTAAAATCACACCTTTGGAAATAAAAACACAAAATCGACAATAATATGTACGGCGTAGAAACTGACTTTTGTTCTTAGGAAGTACCAATAACTAGACATTGGTAAATTGGTAAGACAATCAAGAATGTAGATTTTGTCACAGTAGGGACTGGTAAGTGTCTGTATATGTAATATAGTCTGGCAGATAACTGTCCATTTAATGCACCAGAACCACTACAACCTTGTGTAGTTGGGATTGGCGACTGCTACATTTTTGTCATCTTTTATTCCCAAAATGCATATTTATAGACCTCATTCCCACTCCTTGTTTTTCAGAAACTACCCACAAACACACCTTTCTTAGTGTGTTTTTTCTTACTATTACTAGCTACTTATAAAAGGTAGCTACTTAAATATATCTAGCTAGATATAACAATAATGGCTAGCTTTAAATCATCACTCGCAATGTTCTTGTGCCTGATATTAGTTGTGTTAAGTAATGTCGTTCTTAAAGCTGATGCTAGAGCTTTCTTTGTGTTTGGTGACTCGTTGGTTGACAATGGTAATAACAATTACTTGGCAACTTCTGCACGAGCCGATTCACCTCCTTATGGGGTTGATTATCCCACTCATCGCCCTACAGGCCGGTTCTCCAATGGATTTAACATTCCTGACCTTATCAGTTGAGTTATTTCGTTTTAGCTCTACATATCGATTTTTATATTGTTAGATTTAAACATGCATTAATTCTAAGGTGATCATATTAAATATCAGGTCAAGCCATTGGGGAAGAAGCAACATTACCATACTTGAGTCCAGAACTCACAGGCGAAAAGTTACTTGTTGGTGCCAATTTTGCTTCAGCTGGCGTTGGCATTCTTAATGACACAGGAGTCCAGTTTGTAAGTTCACTAAATTCGACCAAAAAATATATAGCGTGATTGGTTTAAAGTAATTTGTGATTTTTGAAGCTTCCAAAAACTCTTTGTGCATTTGAAAGCTTTTTAAGGTACATTAGGTTTTGCTCAAAAAAAAAGTACATTTAGGTCATTTATATGAAACCTATATAAGCAACATTCTGAATTGATTTTGTATTCATATGAATTTTTATTGTGCAGATTAACATAATAAGGATCACATTGCAAATGCAATACTTTGAACAATACAAACAAAGGGTGAGTGATATAATTGGACCTGAGGAGACTCAAAGGCTTGTAAGTCAAGCTTTGACACTTATCACATTGGGAGGAAATGATTTTGTGAACAACTACTATCTAGTCCCATTCTCAGCAAGATCTAGACAATTTAATCTTCCAGACTATGTTGTCTACTTGATCTCTGAATACCGTAAAGTTCTAGCGGTACGTACATACATTTTGTTCCGTTTTCCCATAATCGTTTCGTTATTTACTCATGCAATTGCTGTAGAACAAACCAAAAAGAAAGATTTAGATCTTGAACAACATCACAGTTATTTTGGGTAAGGTCATGCATTTGTTGTTGATTGTGCCCAAAGCCCATGCATGATGCATGGCATTGCATGCTACTAATTGATCTATACTTTATATCTTGAAATAAATATTTTTGTCCCCGGCCCCCTTTGTTTTGTCAGTTATGAGTATTTTAGATCATATAATTCATGCCTGGCATGAATATAAATCCAAATTTAAATCTAGAAATGTGTATACATGGTGGTTGTGTTACTAGTGCATGTCCGTGTCATATTTAATTGCTAAAGAAAGGAACTTGCTACACTCCATGTCCTACAATATTAGTACTAAGGTCAATGCATTTACTGAGAATTGAAATCATTTAGACTGGTTCAAAATACTATGTTAATGTGATTGATTAATATATCTGAAACTACAATAATATGTTGTTAACAGAATGTGTTTTTGATGAATGTAGAGGCTTTATGAATTGGGACTACGAAGAATTTTGGTCACGGGTACTGGACCATTAGGATGTGTGCCAGCCGAGTTAGCCCAACGTGGCCGTAATGGTAATTGCGCACCCGAGTTGCAACAAGCAGCCGCTTTGTTCAATCCTCAACTCCAAGCAATGCTTGACAGTCTCAATAGCGAGATAGGGCAAAATGTGTTCATTGGTGCCAATATTCGACAAACCAACATCGACTTCATTTCTGACCCAGGAAGATATGGTATATACTTAGAACTTACATTGAATATATGTCTTATAAACCACTTTATGATAACTTAACATATTTTTGTTGAGCAGGATTTGTTACATCAAAGGTGGCGTGTTGCGGACAAGGACCATTCAACGGTATCGGGCTATGCACACAATTATCAAACTTGTGTCCCGATAGAGATCTATATGCATTTTGGGATGCATTCCATCCGTCTGAGAAAGCAAACAGGCTCATCGTACGACAAATCTTACAAGGCACAACTGACTACATGTCACCGATGAATCTTAGCACCATCATGCAATTGGACGCGGCCACTAACGTATGATCGCTCCATTTATGGCTACAAATTTGCACACCTTGCCTTTATTCAGTTTGATATATTGTTTTGTGTATGTTCTTACTTTTGAGATTGATTTTCAAGTGTTAATTATGTATGCTATTTATTTTGAAAGAGTATAGGTTAAGACCTTAAGTTGTAAGATTATAATAACTTTGTGTCATATTGTAGCTACTTGTGTAGCATCATCAAATGTTTGTATCTTGAACACAATTTGAATAAATTGAGCTAAATGTATCCTAGAGCTAGAATACATGCTTTGTTTTTGCTTCTTTCAAAAATTGTGATTCTTTTTAACACCGATCAAAGTTAAATCATGATACACTGTAATTGGACCGATTGATTAAAATCTCTTATGTAATTAGCTAGCTCCTGACCAAGGATCAAATGAGAATAAAACTTAAAATGAGAAAGATGAGAAATAATTATAACTACACATTTGAGATGCATCGACTTGAATTAGATGCATCCCTAGTCTTTTAGATGCACCATAATATATTTTCTAGCAAAAAATTAGATGCATTTCATCAAGTTAGACGAATCCTATACATTTTTCGTCCTCTGCGGGTCAAATTTGTTTTTAGTACTACTTTGCATCGTTTTTACTTCAAAATCACTTTCGAAACTAATTGGGATGCATCTAAATGAATAGAGATGCATCTAAATCAAGTCGATGCATCTCAAATGTGTGGTTATAATTATTTCTCATCCTTCTCATTTTAAGTTTTCTTCTCACTGGATCCTTACCCGCTAGCTCCTTACTAGTTTGTTTGTTTGTTTGTTTTGTTTTTTTTTTTTTTTTTTTTTTTTTTATCCGTTGAAGAAAAAAAAAAAAAATAGTGATACTTTATTCAATAATGTTGATATAAATGGCAAACGTGAGGAAAGCGGAAAAACTTTAAACACGCAAAGACATAAGCGCCCAAATTTCTTTATTAGTTTATTTAGGACTCCAATTTTAACTTTTGGTCGAATTTAAAGATTTGTGGACGTAAAAAAAATTACTCTTTTTCATGTGAAATGCACTACTTGAAAGATAATTTCTATCTCTGATTGAATATAAGGGGGAAAAAAATCATATCATCCATCCTTAAAGAATTAATTGCATGCCAAGTAATTTCTTTATTTTTTTTAACTCAAAACTCTAAAGTGTGTTACCTTGTCATGTTTGTGTGTCTAGTGTGTGCCATCATCATATGTTGTATCTACGTACAGCACATTATAGGTGAAATGTTAAGTAATGTTCAAAGAAAATTAATTATCGAGGACAAAAGTTAACTATATATTGAATGCCGTAGATGTGACCTTTCAAATGTTAAAATTGTGAGTTTTATAAGTATGTGTTGGTAGGAGTACTATAGTAATATTATGTTAAAGTAAATTGCAAAAATTGTACTTGTGGTTTGGCCTCCAAATTCCATATTTTGTCTCCAAATTCCATATTTTGTCTGTCTGGTTCGAAAGTACAAAGGGTGTCTTTGTGAGAAACTAGAGTTTGAAATCGTCCGTGACTAAATTAAAATGAATAAAATACTCCTATCTTTCTCTTTTTTGATTTACTTTTTTTTTTCTTTAAATTAAACCTCACCATCTTAATTTTTTTCTTTTTTCCCTAAAAACCACTTTATTTACTTATCTATACTACTTATAATGGAGGAAGGACTCTCTCTTAAAAAAATTCAGATGTATAAAAAATGATGCATGATTTACAACACTTTAAAGCAAACAATTTTCGTAATTACAATAACCAAAGCATTGTGTACAACAAAAACTAGCATGAATTGAAATTCAGACCACTTTCCTTATAATTCTACATTAATAGCATTAAAAACACCCCTACACCCAATATTACAATCATTTAAACACATTGTACAACCATCATTCTACATTAATTGCATTAAAAACACCCCTATATCAAATATTACAATAATTTAAACAAAATGTACAACCCTCATTCTACATTAATAGCATTGAAAACACCCCTACACCCAATATTACAATCATTTAAACACAATGTACAACCCTCCATTTTAACCTAGACACGAACTTATGACCAAGACTTGACTCGATAAAACTCGACTCGATACACAAGACTGTGAGCTCAAGCTCACGACATCCCTTGTTTTCGCGACTCAATAACAACGACAACAACAAAAGAAAGAAAATGATATCAAACAATTATTTAGCTTCATATTTATTAGTTTTAATATTTATTTAATCAAAAACTCTTGAAAATTCATGTACTTATCCCTCACCGTTGCTAGAACAACAAAAAGGGTAGTGGGTTTTTCTAACTTCTACCGCCGGTATCAACAAAACGAGAGAGAGGTGGTTTTGGTAATGAACTCGAGGTGTGGTGGTGTTAATCGTGGTGTTAAGAGGTGGTGGTGTTTGTTTGGCCGGAAAAACGACTGAAGAAGAAGAAGAAGAAATAGGGTGCGGCTGGTTTGAGAGAGCAAGGGTGTCAAACCTTAAGTGAGGATATAATGAGGTTTATATAGGAAAATATTTTTGGACCTTGTGTGAACCATATTGCACCCTTACGGACTAAGATTGTAAATATATACTAGGGTGGGAAGTGTAGTTTACCAAATCTTTTAGTATTTCATTCTCGAGGCAAATTTAGGTGTCGGAATTACTTCCCGTGACATTTTTATTAATTCTATCAAAAAAATTTATTTCATGATACTCGTCGCTGCAACGCGCGGGTACCCTGCTAGTTTTTTTATGGTTTATACACTCTTTTCTATTTCGTGTATAAGTCAACTTAAGGTTTGTTTGTTAAAATTTTTTTATTAAGTTAGGTTTAATAACTAATTACAGACACTCTTAGTTTTAGCATTTAATATTTTCACTAATGTTTTTCTCTATTAAGTTACAAACAAACAGTTTTCATATGACTTAATGAATTCAGTATTTTTCATATTAAGTGAGTCAAATTTAAACACCACTTTAGAAGTCTTTTTAACTACTAGATCTAATAAAAATTTATGAAGAAGACTTAACTGTTAGAATACTAGGGGTGGCAATTATCGACACGATACGATAAACGACACGAACCCGACACGAAGTTAAACAGTTTGGGTTGAGGATAAACAGGTTTGGGTAAAAAACAGGTCAACCCGTCTAACCCGTTTAATAAACGGGTCGTGTTTGGGTTGAGTAAATATTAGACAGGTCAAGTAAAGTTGTCAAAATCGCGCCTAAGGCGCGCCTAGGCGCTAAGTCGCACAAGGCGCTAGCCTTGGGGATTTTTTTGACTCGAGGCGCACGACATGCATGACTCCCACAAAAATCGCGCGATTTTGCGATTTTTGCGCCTTGGCGCCTCGGGCGATTTTTGCGCCTAGTCCATATTTTGCGCCTTGGGACTTTTTTTTTTTTTTTTTTTTTTTTTTTTTTTTTTTTTTAAGATATAATGCATGGGCCTTTTAAGTCATAGGTGAGTATTTATATGATTTCTAAATTTAAATTGATTTTATGTTTATTTTATTGATTGAAATTTTCTTTAAGAAGTTATTTTGTTTCATTAAATATTTTTTTACGACATATTATCATGAAAATGTAGCATTGTGCCTTGAATATTAATATATTGCTTACTTGATATTTTGGGTTCAATTGTGAGCTTTGTTAGATGTAAGCTACAAGTGTAGGACACAAACATATTTAGTCTGATATGGATTTTAATTTCTATATAGGTCATAGAGCAAAAGAGTTGATCCGTTCTAGAAGTGACAATCAATCCATTTTAATATTTATAATGGCAATATGTGTTATGCATTAAGTATTTTAATGTTATTTTGTATTATTTAAGCTACATAAATGGTCACATATGTTATAAAAAACTTAATGCTTTTAGTGCGCCTCGCATTCATGAATCCCGTGCCTTGAAATGCGCCTCGACTCGAGGCTCTTTGACCCCCTTTGCGCCTTAGTGCGCCTTGAGCTTTTCAGAACACTGAGGTCAACCCATGAACCCGTTTAAGTACATAAAGACTCTAAAAATAAAATACATAACATGCCTTTTTATGTTGGATGTGGATTAAATGTATTATGTTATGTACTTAATACGAGGTGGATCACCCGCGCGTTGCCGCGGGATGTTTTGCCAAAGAAGTAGTTAGTGCACTTAACGACTGTTAGTTATAATGACTAAATTTATAATGAACCTCTAAGATGAAGGACCAAGTGCAGGCAGAATTAAAAAAATAAATAATAATAATAATAATAATAATAATAATAATAATAATAATAATAATAATAACGGTCGTTAGTACTAACGGCCGTTAAGTACTTAACGACCGTTAGTACTGTACATTTCACTATTCGATGTGAGTGCTTTACACTGTAGCGCTACAGTGATTTTGCTACAATGTTTTTGCTACAGTGTTTCCTGGTAAATTTATTTTGTAGTAATAGTAATAATTGAATTACGATCATACCTCATATATCATAGAAATTGACGCTTATAACTGAGAAAATTTGGCGTATAGTTATTTGTCTGTTATTTTTATCATATTTTAAATCCTTATATCATTTGGCATTTGAACTAGTTAAATCAACAAACCAACAACCTTATTCACTACTTGACATATTTATTTAAATAGGTTAAATGAGTCAAAAATGGGTTACACGTGTTATGCATGTGCGGGTTAGAGTTGAGTTTCTTGACACAATTAATAAATAGGTCGTGTTTGGGTATAGGTTATACTAACCCGTTAATACGCGAATCCGAATAGGTCAACACGAATACGACTCGATTGCCACCCCTATAGAATACAGACAATGTGAAAGGCTACCACAATATTGATTAATAAAGAAGACTTAACACATAAGTCAACTTAGAAGTCTTTTTCTCAACTATTAGATCTAATAAAAATTGATTCATAACTATCTTTTTCATATTAGCTTTTGATGAGATTTATCAGATGATAAGCAACAAATAGGAACTGACAAAAACTATCCAAGACCGAATTGCAATGTGTTTAATATGTGTCAAATGTGTTAGTGGCGGAACTAGAATATTTTTTTTTTAGGGGAGGGGGGCCGAATTTATTTTGCGGGACCGAATCGGAAATTTGTTTGTAACCTCAACTAAATTACCTCTAAAATCTATAATATTTACACTAGGTGCCGTAAATTTTGGGAGGGCCGGGACCCTCCCCTACCCCTTCATAGGACCGCCCTTGAATGTGTGTGTTAATTATTAAAGTAAAGAAGACGACGAGGGTATATTAGGCATTTTCAGTTTGACTAAGGACGATTTTGGACGCAAAGTTTCCTCGCAAGGATGCCGTCTATACTTTTTGAACCCTACGAACCAAACATACAATTTGGCCAAACAACATGGACGATTACTCTATTATGTTATGTAATTCTACAGCTGATTAAGATGAGAAAAAAAAATGACGTACAAGGACTCGAAAACAATTAAATTAATCAATGCAGAGCACTACTTGGAGTGTCTTCTGAACCCAATGAGTGTAGGCATTCGGACGATTTGAATGTGATACGTATGAGAGGCAAACGAATGATCAGATCGGATCAGTTTCAACGTACCTTCAAACTACAAAAATGAGCTCATTATAGCATCAATAGCACGTTTGAGTCGTTGACATGGGTCTAATTCTTGAGATAATAATGTGCTAAGTATAAAAAAAAAAAATGCCCGAAAAAATGAGTTGAAATGGGTTGAACGAGTTAAAAAGATCAAGACAAACAATATAACATCTAAACATAAACTTTTAGAAAGAATGCCTGAGAAACACGTATATACGAAGGACAATGATTTATAGCACAACCATCATTTGTATGCCAATAAATAAACAATGTATAAAAGTTGGTACAATAATATAATTTTGTTTTTAGCCAAGTGCAACTAAACATTACTTATTGAGTGACCCAAATGATTGAATGACCTTATTATACTCGGTCAGTCCGTATAAGAGCATCAGGTGCATCGGCTCAAGTCACATTGTTTTACCTTTTTCCCTTTTAGCTTCCCTTTCAATCACACTCAAATACACCCTCCTAGTAATTCAAGCCAAAACCCTACTTTTGAAACCCACCGTATATATTTAAAACGCAAAAAACCCAATTTTTTAAATAAAAAAATAAATTAAAAGAAAAAACCAAAACTGGCATTAGACGCAAGCCAAATTCTTGGCGAGCAGTTTGGCAAGAGCACCCACCGGTGCAGTGGCTTGGCTTGTCGAGAGTGCCAAGTGACTGCACCCCTTGCTCTAAGCGGGATTATTTATACTTACCAGAATGTTTTAATTAACAAATGATACACTTCAAGGTTCTTGCACAAGTTAAGTCGCACCAATCTTCTGAATTATTAACGATAACTTACTTTGCATGTCTATCAATTAAACAGTATTCAGCAGTCAGCCTTCCTTTTTAAGAAATATAAGATTTGTATATAACCTTGTTAAACAGAGTGACTGACATATATATAACTCAACCACAATGTTCTAACCCTACATAATGAAATGAACAGGATATCAAGACACAGATCATGTAGTGGACCACATGTTTGTTTTAGTGACGATGCAAAACCAGCTCACTTAAAAAACTTTGATAGCAACCCAACCCGACCTATACCATGTGTTCTGATCTGTTTAGCAACCTACTTGAGATGTCTGCTTTGCCAGATCAGTTGACAGGAATCAATGGTTACACCTGATATACGATTATTAAAAATAATAACTAATGGTCATGAACCTAGTGCTAGTAACAGACTAACAGGAATGCTCACGAGGCAAGCTAGTTTCAATTTAAATAATAAACATAATATACAACAGGAGGACCAAAAACTCTAAAGTTACAATGATGTACCATTTACATTAGTACGGGTTGTTTGTCTAGCCTGAATGACCCTATCGAGTGTCTCATCAGGTACCGTGATACCACTCGTTTCCAGGTCTGCAACAATTGCAATAGCTGCATCAAGTTCTCCAAGATCAAGGCATAAGCTGATAACCTCATCATATAAAGGACTGCAAAATATATAAAATCAGATATTAGAGGGAAATATTAGAGATGACAACTTCGATCACTGATAAATGCATGAGTAAAAAAAGCTAGTTAAAAAGGAAACTCTGAAAAGTCACGCAAACTATTTTTTATGTGTACAACCTCTTATCATTTTCTTTGGACATTTGAACTATTATTGATATAAATACAACACACTTTTTTCCCAACTTTATCAGCTATTATCTACAGATATGCTTGATAAACAAGCCTAACCTATAGAAATTATTAACTAAACCCTCACATGTTCACACATACATATACCAGTTTTGACCAGTTTCCTTCTTCGTTTAATTTTAAAAAAATCCATATGACCTGTTACTACTTAATAATAGTATACTATTGACCCATATAGATTTTAGATTATAAGGAAGTACACTTTAAACGTAATAGTATGTAATGAGTCTCAGCGTACCTGCCAAAAACATAACCGAGGCTATGTGCTGTTCCTAAAATATCTAAGAAGGCCGAAGGATATGGAGCTCGTATTGCTGCACGCAGAATTATGGCACAGTCCCCAATGGTTGGTCTTCCACCCAAGTCTATTACCTGAAATGATTTTTTATTTAGATCAGAATATGCATATACATCAGAAACTTTTAAAACTGCGTGACAAGGTAACCACTTTTTCTTTACGATAAAATAACCATCAAAGGTTGAAGACATGTGATACAACTGCTTAATATGATGGCATAGCAACTGGAAACCCAATTTATCTTAGGTAATTACGTTGAATAATAAATAAATAAACTTCTGACCTAAAATAAGTAGGTAAATTTTTTTATGCAATTAGTCCCAATGATATCAAGGGAAACAAACTAATAGACTGGCGTCGAGCAGGAGAACTGAAAGCTTACTTTTCGCATTAGCTTCACAGCCATTTCTACTTCCCATTCTTGTGACCAACGTCTAGGGGGAGTATTTCTTATCTCCATTTCCCATGTCCAACCCCAAGCATCAGCAATTGTGTACATATCTGATGTATCAAATATCTTCCTATCACGCAACTCCTTTAATGCTTCCAGTATATCCAACGGAAGCCACTCTTCATCATCATCATTCTGCAATTAGAAGGATGAGAATATAATGAATTTCAAATTATATATCCAATTAAACCAGGTAAATTTAGCGCGGGTTGTATGCATTAAATAGACTCTGGATGACTTCAACCCATTCCCCTATACCTAGATTTTTTAATCTGACCCGTTTCATAGAAAAGAAAACCAGAATCAACCCAAATTTATAAGTAAATGAGTCGAAACAGCATCCTCTAAAAGAAATAAAAGAAAGTTTTTTAACAGTAAACTGTACTATTCTTACCTCCATTGCAGCAATTCGGGCCAACCTTTTCACAGATTTTTTTGACTTGACCGGGGCATTATCATCTTTAAATAATTGAACCCCAATCATTTGAAGCGGATTTGCAGCCGTTTCCTTATCCTTAACCGCTTCTGTATCACCAGCTTGGATCTCAGTTTGTTCCCCTACCTCCTCTTTGTCTGCTTCATCATCATCAGCCGGTTTACCCGAATCCTCAGCAGCATCAGTATTATCATCAGAGACATTTGTAGCTTCTACTTCAATATCCGTTGACCTTTGAAGTTCAGGTTCTAAGCATTCTCCAAGAAATCGTTGCCTCCAAAATTCAGTGTTACCTTCTTCTAACCTGACTCGGGCTATTAATGCTTCCACCTCCTCATCAATCTGGTGCAAAAAAAGAATCCATATAATGCATGGTTTTTCCAATATGAATGATATACAAAAAGCAGGTTAGACAGGTTGGGCAACATGTCAAGAGTCAAGACATGTAATTCGTACAGGTTAAAATGGATCAGGTTGGGTTGACCAAAAACACTTTCCCTGCATAAAAGATATTCTTGTATATATGATTAGTGTGTTAAATATGATCACAAATTATATTATTTCCATAATAATCTCTTCTGTTAATGAAATGATTTAGAATGTTTTATGCATTAGAAGAAAACAATGGGCCACTTTCGACCCTAGTGACCCTTTCATTTTGACTTAAATTTTGTCTAGTTTACTGTAAGAGCAGTTGTCCCATTTATTAGTAAAAGGCATATTTTACAAATGTTTTAGATTAATTATTGAAAATACGATTACAAATATACATTCTTCATTTAATAATATGATATGTGCATCAAAAAATAATAATTATCAATTTGAGGAGGTTTAAAACATAAAAAACACTACGTTGGAACTTTTAACAAGTTCGACCCATTTGATTTGTTCCCTTTATAGCAAAATATTTTAATTTTAACAATATAACATCTTTTAATTTGAACCATTATAAATAGAACCGAACCTGAACCATTTCATCCCATATAAAAATTTACCCGCTTTGACCTAAACCCATTTTGAGCCATTAACCAACCAGCCTGACCATCCCTTTTGCCACCCTCACAATATACCTCTTCTTCTTGCTCTTGCACAGGAGGAACCCATAGGGGCTTATTTCTTGATCGATTTATTCTTCTAGCCTTCTGAACACGCTGGTAAAGCACACTCCGAGTTCCATCAGTAGGCAGACCTTGTGCTTCAAGCTCCTCCATTAGCTCAGGTACAAGCATCTTACTAGCAGCCTTAGGTTTTAATGCATTTTTGTTTGGGCGTTTAAGAACATGAAATAGCCACTCCACAACTCGGACATAATCAGATTCGGTAGCGTCTCCTAATAGTGACGGGCCTCTTCTGCGTAAAGCCCGTAGTACTTTTCTGTGATATCTTCTCCAAGTCTCTAGACATTGTTGTCTGAATGAGGTTTCTAAGGGATTTTTATAGACAAAACCAGCAACATCAGGATCTAGTGACATCTTTCCTTCTCGTGGGACCCATCTCTTTCGTTCACCTGTAAGCCCGCCTTCTTCAATGTATCTGGTTGATGTAGAAGGTTAGTTTGTAATGGGACTAATAAAAAGATACTACTATGGATTATGGAAGCTCAAGCATTTAAAGAAAGGAAAGTAAAAAATGCAAAGCAGTATTGCAATTTGCATCACCAAATTAGAGAATATTGCTAAATACTAACATTAGCTCAATTCGTAGTTACACACCTGGCAATGTAATCTATTTCGTATCCAACATCAGCTTCTGTTTGCATAGGTTCAATCCATGAGCTAACCATAGTTCGATACTTTTGACTCAGTATCATTGCTCTGGCAGGGATAGGCATGTTTTCTTTAGCCATAGCTTCTAACGCTTCCAACAAATCAACAATCCTTCCTAAATTTACAATCGAAAACCAAAACTTAAATTCGATTATTATGTTAGAAAGGGAACAACTTTTTGTAGCAGATATTAAGGCTTTCGAAAGTTTCGGAGTCATTTAATTTAAATTGACAGAGTGGATGAAATTGTACCTTCTCTACATAAAGCTCGAAGATATAGAGAAAGAGGATCTCCATGATTTCCGTCATTGTATAGAACCTTAATACCACCCTCAATTCTAATAAGGGCTCGAAAATGTCGGATAGCTTCTCTGACTGAACAGTATTTGGTAAAACATTCCACCAATAGCCTGAAATGATTAAAAGGGGTGAAATTATATACCTTTAACTTTTAAGTAATTAATCGTACCAGGGAGAATTGAAACAGTAACAAGATAAACGGAAGACCAATTTAGTTGTGACTACCCTATGAATTGTATATATTCACAATCTTCAATGAAAACGATAATGATATAGTAAAGGAGAAAAAGATGACTTACGCATAGGTTTTCACATTAGGTTGTACACGCTTGTAATCTTCAACCATCATGCCAAGTAGGTGAGCAACATCTTGTACCCTATATGTTCACAGCATTTCCAAAAAGAGCATTACATATCAAATAATGATAAGAATAACAAACTATAAGAAGCTCATTATTTAGTCTCGATTTTCATTTAAAAATCTTTAAAAATCTATACATAGAAAAAAAGTTTTTAAGATGAAAATGTTACAGATGGATTGGTAACATGGTAAGATACGACAACTTTATAACCCCTAATAAGGTTTATCATAGTCGATATGCTAACAAGCCTTAATACAAAATCAAAAGGTTATCATCGGTGAAAGATAGTATCTCTTTTCAAACAAGTGTGCAGGAATACATGTTTATATCGGTTCATGCTTTCGTCAGTTTGTGTCTCTATATGCACCTATCCTAGTACAGGTATATAACAGGAAGCTGAATAAATGAATGTTTATTAAGACCTTAGAAAGACAGGAAACTATGACTCTGTAGACAAACTGTGTTGACTTACTGAAAATTACCTGTCAGAGGACTCTGCCCTTGTATAAGCTTGGATCAACCAGTTATATGTGTCTGTGTCGGGTTTCATATACTCTGTGATCCAAAAATAAAAGGACCATGCATTTAATTAACGTATCTGAGAGTATCCAATAAGGTAAGACACAAAAAATGTCATACTTAAATACAAATTTAGAGCCTCTCTTTGGCTTTAAGGCGTACCAAATCTACTTTCATTGTGCACTTAAAACTAATACCTAAATATTAATTCTTAAAGTATGAAAATATACATATAAATTTCAGCAATTAAGATTTGAAATACCTTGCCCATAAATCATGTTCTCAAAAGTCGCAAAAGCAACTTCAGGTATTCCACAGGTTGCCTGCAGCACAGAAAACAGGGTCAGAAGTTATTTGTCCATAGAAGACGCATCAACGAAGTCCCCAAACTATGCTATCTTAAGTAGCAGTGAAACAAGCAGGAGGCAACTAGCATCTTTCATCCTTCAAATAATCAGACTCACTTGCCTGGCAACTAAGGAGACAATTGAAGTGATAAGTGGTAGCCATTCTCCCAGCCTCCTCCATCTTATAAGCTATGGTTAATGCATTTGAATGATCGCCAGCTTTACAATCTTCTTCAATCAGAAGATCATATATCTCATCAGTAGCTCTGAGCCTACTCTCAGCACCTTTTAGAAACACTTTGTTGGCATCAGCCAAGTGGTTGCTTCTGATAAGTTCCTCTGGTCACAAACAACAATTAGCTAACATTAAAGGGTAAGAACATTTTCAGTCAAAATTATATTTTTTAAATCGTAGCATGAATTTGAGGTGCAAAGAGATACCAATAAGAACTAGCCAAGCATGACGGATATCATAATTCAGTTTCTCCATTGCTGCAAGGATCTCTAAACCTCTATTAGCATACCCTTTTGAACCAAACAAACGAACCAACGCCGTGAAGGTTTCTGGCAGCGGGCAAAGGCCTTCACTCAGTTCCCTCCTCAATGCGTTCATCTGCATTTCACAAGTAAATGTGAAGATGATGACAATTTATAATTTTATTACTATACCAGATAACGTTTCCTACCAATGTGTTCAACAATAGTACCACACAGAGATGGAAAAACGGGTGGGTGGTCGAGTTGGGTAACTGGTTGAAACGGGCAATCTTTGTACAGGCTGAATAGTGTCAAGTTGACCCATTACTTGTGGCAATATATATATATATATATATATATATATATATATATATATATATATATATATATATATATATATATATATATATATATATATATATTCAATAAGAAAACAGTGTTATAATTACATAAACTATATTTGTATTGATACCAATCTAATATTTGAATATATACAATTGAGAAGGTTTTAGGCATTCAAAAAAATACTTTGGGCGACTTTCAGCAGGACTGCAGGATTACCTATTCAAACCAGTTCCTTTTTTACTAGTTGTTTTTTTCATATTACCCGTTTGACCACTTACAGATAAGAACATCATTCGAATCGACCCATTAATAAGTAAATGGGTCAAAATTGGCACCTCAAGTACTACATAGTTGAGGAGCTACCATTCAGATTAGTAATTTAAGACTTGGTGTACACATTCAACAGGACACAACAAGTAAGCTAATATGTTTCATAGAAGAGTTAAACCATATAACTGGTTCGAAAAGGCTATACGGCAAATAAATCGTACACTGGAACCCTCAACTAACTTCTGATGCATTGAAAAAATATGTCAACCAACCCTTACAGACAAAAACTGTCTGAAACTATGAAGTATGAACTATCATTAAGGGAAACTTAAAAATACCCCCAAACTGTGTGCAACATAATGAACGTATAAGAAGCATTGACATCAAATCAGAATTCTAATAGACAGGGACAATGTCATTAGTTTGTGAAATACATAGGATTACATAAGTAATCTCTATTTTTTAAAGTAACAATCTTTATGCAAAATGTTCACCTTAAGACTTAAGTAGATTTCTCGCCATACTAAAGCCTAAATAATTCGGGGTTCAAAAGAACTGGATTATTTTGAACATCTTAATCTGTATTTACCACTCGACATCTCCATTGATGACATTAAACATATCTTTAGAAAAACTGGTGCAAACGACTATTGGTCTATCAGTATATCAACAATATGATTATCAAAAACAGATAGCTAGAAACCAT
This sequence comes from Artemisia argyi, assembly GCA_030686995.1. Taxonomy (NCBI): domain Eukaryota; kingdom Viridiplantae; phylum Streptophyta; class Magnoliopsida; order Asterales; family Asteraceae; genus Artemisia; species Artemisia argyi. The sequence continues at coordinate 117,722,714 of CM060709.1, read as the reverse complement.
AATAACTTATACGTATGGAAGTGAAATTCTTCAAGAAACACTTTATAGAAAAGTTATTGTACCTTTCCCCAACTTAGATAAAACTGGAAGGAACCTATAATTTCGAATCCAATGACTTTAAGGATGGTCCGAATGGTTTGTAGGTGCCCAAATGGCTAGAGTGGCTGAAAACAATAAGATAGCAATTTGCCAAAGAAAGGTGACATAAAATACCAAATTTGCCAATGTGGGGTATCCACTACTATATGGCTCGTCCAAAGGTAACATAAGTGCAATTGTTGCCAAAAAAGATCATGAATGTTAAGTTCTTACCAATAAAGGAGTGAAGGTTCAAATTGCAAAAATTTAAGGCCCCTTGAATCTTTTTCAGTTTTGTTCAGTTTTAAGAAAATTTCCATTTTTATTAGTAACTGAATATATAGTCCTAATTTTTTTTAAATGTCGAGCTTATGTTATCTTCTTAGCAGCCGAACGTGATACCCATCCTGGTAAAAATTTGGTATTTTATGCTCTCTTTAATCGCAATTTTCGCTGATTAAAAAGCTAAACAGAGAGGGATCCCTATTTTGGCTCTGATGTATGTGGCCTAATTGGTATCCCCGTGGCCGTTAATGGTCATCTAGCAAGGTTTGAACTCGGGCCTTTTTTTGCGATTATCCCTAATATTTAAGGCTCAATTTCCTATAATAGCAAGATAAACATAAACTACATTATCCTTATAGAAACTATAATATATCACATCATTATCAATAACTGTAACATACTTAGATTTTGCTACCAAATGAAAGTACATTCCTACGGTTAGTAACAACATTAAACAGTTACCGCAAAAAAAAAAGACACAAAACTAACAATCATCATACTAAAATCACAATGAATGAATGAACACTTACTAAGCAAAGGTATACAGCTTATCAATTATCAATAAGGGGTGTTAGTTTAAGCATATTTGTGCAAATTGCGGGCTTATTTAACTTTTGAAAAGCTATTGCACTTATCAACTTATAGAAGCCATGAGTTCAACTTGATAAGCTCATAAGCCTTACAATTTGAACTTATTAGCTTCTCAAAAGTTCAATAAGCCCAAAAGCTGCATAATTAAGCTTAAACAAACCCCCCATTAGTAACATACTTGCACTTTGTTAGCAAATGAAAGTGCATTGCTATTCCACCAATTTTAACCAACTAAACCAGTAAACCTACAAAAACACGCCGAACAAAACAAATCAACAACAAGAAGTAAGCCACACTAAAGTTAAGGCATTTTGGCTCTGATGTACGTGGCCTAATTGGTATCCCCGTGGCCGTTAACGTTCACCCAGCAAGATTTGAACTCGGCCCTTTTCGGCAATTTTCCCTAATATTACGGCTTAATTTCCTATAATAGCAAGAGGGTACATTCTTATGGTTGGTAACAACATAAATCATACATAGTAAAACCGCAACGAGTGACTAAACACTTACAGCGCCTTCATGATCTCGATTAAGCGTATTAGAAACAACCAAAGCATGAAAAGACCTGGGGCCAGGACTAATACCAGCAGCAATCATATCATAAATAACCTCAGAAACACCCGAAACATCGCGAGACCTGGCTCGCTCCATTAAATCCTCCATAAACAACAACCTTAAACCCTTTTCAGTGGATGTTGCTGAGTCATCTTCTTTTTGGGTTTGTTGGGATTGTTTCTTTCTTCTTGTGTTTACTGCTGATGCACGGATAATGTAGGATTTTGATTTTGATTTTGTTGGATTTTTAAGGTTGTTGGTTTTGATGAAATGTAAAGGGATTTGTGGGTATGATAGTAAGTTTGACATGGTGGGTTTGATTGTGTGAAATTCAGGTGGGGTTTATGTAGAACTGTAGTAGATTATGAAGATGGCATGTGTTTTTCTAGTGAAATGAAGAAGAAGTGGATAAGAGTTTTGGGTTTTTAGTTACAGTGAGTGAGGGTTTAAGATTAGGGGGTTTTTATCAAGTAGTACATCGGACATTAAAAAACTATGTTTGGTAAAAAAAAAAACTTGCAGCTTGGAACTAGCGGTTAGCTTAAGCTTGTTTGGTAGTACTAGTAATAAGCAGCTAGTATACTAAAACCTCTATAAATTAATACTTGATACACTAATAATCTCGATAAAATTAATAATTTGTCCACCAGTACAAAATTGAATCCCAATCGATAAAATTTTAAACGCCAAATATTGTAGTTGTGAAATTATGGATAAATGTTTTGCGTATGAAATGACTTCGGTCAAACTTTTAGTTTATAAAGTAATCGAAGGAAAGTACACTGATGTAAAATATAATATTGGAAAGAATAGGCGGTAAGAGTAGATTAGTCATTTGTTAGTTCTTATTTTAAGAGTTTTAATCGAATGTGTTTTTTTTAATTATTATTTATTTATTTATTTATTTATTATTTTCTTTTAAGGAGAGATTACAAGAGAATTTTATTTAATAGTAAATATGATACTCTTTTCGTCTCACATTAAGTGTTCATATTACTGTTTTGAGATGTTTTATAATAAGTCTTCACTTTTTATTTCAACTAATAAAGTAGACTTTAGTGGTAGATATGATATTTGATTGATGATGAGTGTAGTTAGTAAGATTTTCTAATATTTTGTGCATCATAAAAGTGAACATTTAATATGAAACGGAGAAAGAGAGTTATGTTTTGAAATATTATAAGTGTAACGAGAGTAGTGACTTTTATCTTCTTATTGATTTGATTGGACAATGTTGAAAGATTTTAATGTATATAATAATTTTGGGATGCTGGTAGTTATTTGTAAAAATTTATGAATCTAATACCAAAACCAATCACAACACAGCTTATTCACCCAGCCAACCACCCCTTGGTGAAAATCTTTTATTAACTGAATATGAAAGAAGGTGAGTCCACAAAACGTGTGCTCACCAAACAAATACACAAGAAACAAGATAGTCCCCTTCAGAAGGATCCTATCTATCTCACTACAATGATAAAGATACAAAAATATCCTCACTACAACTCTCAATAACAACTATCAAACTATAACTCTGATCAAGATGATCAAAATACTAACAGAAGACTAATACCAGACCAATAACAACTTGACAACTTGAGAGAAAGAGATGAGTGTTTGTGTGTGTAGAATACGATTGAAATATGAGAAGCTAGGGTTGGGCTTAGCTTATATAGAAGCTAGTAACACTTCAACCCCTGAAGAATCAACAACCTGTCAAAACAAGCTCAACATACAAACTTTAGAGAAATATGACATAATAAGTCCCTGGACTTATTATGACCAAACATGAGCTTGCACAACTCAACATATTCCAACACCCCCTCTCAAGCTCATGGCTTGAACATATCAACCAAACCAAGTTTATCACAAAACTGCTTATGCTGAGAAATACTCAACCCTTTTGTAAATGTATCAGCAACATTATTAGCAGAAGCAACTTTTAAAGTCTTAATGACTCCAGTAGTTACTTTCTCTCTAACAAGATGCAAGTCAATTTCAAAATGTTTAGTTTTCTCATGAAATATTGGATTTGCAGCAATCTGAATAGCAGAACTGATATCACAAAACAAATTTGCAGGTAACAAGTCATCTATTCCAAGATCTTTAAAAATTTTAATAATCCAAATAAGTTCACAAGTAGTAGATGCAAGACATCTATACTCAGATTCAGCAGAAGACCTAGAAATAGTGGCTTGTCTTTTACTTTTCCATGAAATCAGATTATTACAAAAGTAAACACAAAAGCCAACACACAGATTTCCTAGAAACAGGACACTTAGCCCAATCTGCATCTGAAAAAGCATACAGATTAAGCCTTTTACCATACTGAAACTGAATACCTGTACCAGGAGCCTGTTTTAGATATCTCAAAACCCTAAGTACAACAGTGAAATGTGAGTTAAGAGGAGCATGCATATGCTGACTTAAACAATGAACTGCATAAGAGATGTCAGGTCTAGTAACAGATAAGTAAATAAGTTTTCCAACCAACTTTTGATACTCAGTCATGTTAGATAAGAATTTATCATTCTTAGTCTCAACATGACTCAAAACCACATTCTGCTGCAAAGGAGTAGCAGCAAGCTTACAAGCCAACAAACCATACTCATGTAACAAGTCCAAACAATACTTTCTTTGAGAAAGACAAAGACCAATATCATTATCTAAAACTTCAATTCCCAAAAAATATTTGAGAGGACCAAGATCCTTGATCATAAACTTTGAGTTTAGAAAACTTTTAAACTTCTCAATTTCACCAACATTGTTACCAGTGATGACAATGTCATCAACATAAACCAGTAATGCCAAAAAAAACTCCATTAGTATCCTTAGTGTATAGTGAATAATCATTTAGACTTTGTTTAAAACCATTTTCCGCCAAAGCAGTGGTAAGTTTTTCATTCCACTGCCTTGGAGCTTGTTTTAGCCCATACAAAGACTTATTCAACTTACACACCCTAGTTTCACTTTTATCATAATAACCAGGAGGCAATTGCATATACACATCTTCATACAAATCACCATATAAGAAGGCATTATTAACATCCAATTGAAATAAAGGCCACTTATTAGCAACAGATAAGGCAATCAAACACCTAACAGTAACCATTTTCACAACAGGACTAAATGTCTCCTCATAATCAATTCCTTCTCTCTGATTAAAGCCTTTGGCCACAAGTCTAGCTTTATATCTATCAACCTCACCAGAAGACTTATATTTAAGTTTCCAAATCCATTTGCACCCAATGGCAAATCTGCCATCAGGAAACTCACACAACTCATAAGTATTGTTCCTATCTAAAGCTTCCATTTCTGAATTCATAGCTTCTCTCCACATAGGATTTTGAACAGCCTTCATAAAGAGACTTAGGTTCACAAGGCTTATTTAGTGTGGTAGAAAAACACATATTAATTCTGGAAAGATTGGTATAAGAAACATACTTTTCAAGACCATACTTCACATTACTTCCAACAACAAAGTCATTAAACCTAACAGATTGACTTCTATTTCTGTTAGACCTCCTAAGCTTGGTTTAAAAATGCGCGCATCATTGCGCAAATTGCACGCATCATTGCATTGCATTTGAAATTTCGCATTATGGGGCCTAATGCAAGGGCATCCCAAATTGCATTCGCATTAGACCGCAATTTACCGCATTTGTCTAATGCTAGCAATGGCCGCAATTATCGCAATCTCGAATTTAGGTCATTTTTGTAAAAAAGAAACTATATAAAAGAGATCCAAGTATTTAAATGGGATTTTAAAGATAAAACTTGTTAAAAGACGTACAAATAAAACATAATAACAAAAATATAGTATCTTGCGTTTTCAAATTATTTATTTTACAAATGAATTATTGGCCAAATTTCAATATCCTAGTAACTTATTTCGTAAGTTTATTGCATTTACTTGGTACTTGAAAGAATATGTTATGTATAAATAATTTTGTACTTTTTTTAATACTAAACGCAATGTGTCTAAATTGCGCTCGCATTCGCATCACGCATCACGCAATGGCTTTTGGGACCTTTAGCGCATCGGATCGCAAAACGCAATTTTAAACCAAGCTCCTAAGACTAGGTGGTGCTTCCATTTGAACATGATCCTCACCATTGAAAACAGTTTGATTATTGCCCTCAGAGGTGATAGTTTCTCCTATCTAGGTTGCTGTGGTTGCCCCTCCATCATTGACTGTATTGACATAGTCTCCTGGAGGTACCATCCCACTACCTTCCACATTAGAAGGGTCCCCCTCTTCATCATTGGGTCTTTCAGTCCCTTGGATGTCAAAAAAGTTTAGATTGTCTACTCTACCTTAATCACAGTTTGATTCTAAGATGTTAACATTTTCAGATTCATTTAAAGTACTTGAAGATTTCATTTTAAAAGGAAACACAGTTTCATAAAATCTCACATCTCTTGAATAAAAAAACAGATTTACTTTCCAAACCATACAACTTATAAGCCTTTTTGGTAGTAGAAAAACCAATTAAAACACATTTTTCAAATTTAGAATCAAACTTGTCGTTTGAAGTTAAAACAGTAGAGTAACATAAGTATCCAAAAGATCTGATATGAGAGAGACTAGGATCCTTACCATAAACTAAAAAATAAGGGGTAGCACCAGATAAGACAGAGGAGGGAAGCCTGTTAATTAAGTACACAGCAGTTAAAACACATTCAGGCCACATATTCAAGGGAATTCCCTCTAAAACATAAGACTCCTAGCCACATTAAGAAGGTGTCTATGTTTCCTCTCAGCAATCCCATTTTGCTGAGGAGTATAGGCACAAGAAGTTTGGTGAATCATCCCTAATTCAGTAAAAAGAGTTGATAACTAATTATTGACAAACTCAGTTCCATTATCAGACCTTATGATCTTAATCTTTTAGTTAAATTGAGTAAAGATAAGTTTTATAAAGTTTGCAATGTAATTACCAACTTCAGTCTTTGATTTTAGCATATACACCCACACTGCTCTACTAAAATCATCAACCAAAGTCAAAAAAAATTCCTAAAACCATCTTTACTAGTAACTTTATAAGGACCCCAAACATCACAATGTATGAGATCACCCACAGATTCAGTTTTATGATCACTAAGTGGAAAAGGTTCTCTAGTTTGTTTAGCCTTGTGACACACATCACAAGCAGACAGATGATTCACCTTTTTAAAACCAATTTTATTACCCAAAGAAGACAAGACTTGATCAGAAGGATAACTAAGTCTTTGGTGCCATAACTCATTAGAAACATGACAGACAAACACAGAATTACACTTAGCAATAACAGACTCACCACACATAGGTTCATCAAACAAATAGAGTCCTCCAGACTCACTACCAGGCCCCACAATTTTGTCCAGATTCAAATCCTGAATATAACATTTATGTTCATCAAAACCAACAAAAAATTTACTATCCTTAATCATCTTATTAACAGATAACAGACTGACATTATGTTCAAGAACAACAAGAACATCAAATAACACCACACCAGAAGTTAATCTAAGGCTACCAATGGCAGCAATCTTAGCTATAGTGCCATTAGGATGATCAACAGTTAACATAAGACTAGAAATATTAACCACATTAAACATATTCTTAGTGGAATCAGTCATATGCTGATTAGCACCAGAATCAATAACCCATCCAAGAGTAACATTATACTTCACAGAACTAGTTTTAGCACAGAAAAACTTTTCAAAATGCAAGTTAAACATCACATTATTATTGAAAAAAGTGGGAGATATACCTGCCATACTAGTAGAGACATTATCAGAGGGATTTTCATTGATGAGACTCAAGAGTTTCATCATCTGATCATGGGACAAGTCTGAATATACGTAACAAAGTTTCACAAAATTACCAAAATACGTAACATACTAGTTTTATTCCACGAAATATTAACCACATTAAACATATTCTTAGTGGAATCAGTCAAATGCTGATTAGCACCAGAATCAATAACCCATCCAAGAGTAACATTATACTTCACAGAACTAGTTTTAGCACAGAAAAACTTTTCAAAATGCAAGTTAAACATCACATTATTATTGAAAAAAGTGGGAGATATACCTGCCATACTAGTAGAGACATTATCAGAGGGATTTTCATTGATGAGACTCAAGAGTTTCATCATCTGATCATGGGACAAGTCTGAATATACGTAAAAAAGTTTCACAAAAAAGTTTCACATGGTGATTGCAAAATAGTTTATAGAACGGGTTGTATAATAGTGTATAGAATACTAGGAAAACAATTTATCATTTGAAAAATTGTAGCAAAATTGTAGTAAAATTGTAGTTTAGTTTTTGTGATTTAGTAGCAAGGTAGTTCATAGGGAAGTAAAATAGTTTTGTAAAGTGTAGTAAGACTTGTAGGATAATTGTAATATTGTTTAGAAATTGCTAGCGAAACTGTTTGTTATTTTATGGAGTGGTAATACGGTAATGAATCGGTTTGTTACATCGTGATAAAATAATTGTAAAAATGATTCGTACAACAATTTATAAGATAGTAGGAAAACAATTCATTGTTTATAAAATAGTAGCAGGGTCAAAATCTTGATTTCATGAAGTAGTAGTAAAGCATTTTGTAGGATGACCACAAAATGATTTGTAAAACAATTGAAAATAGTTTGTATGTTAATAGCGACACAGTTTATTATCTTATAAGAGGGTAGCAAGGTAAACAACTGGTATTATCGAATGATACATGAAAGATTAGGTGTATGTTCCAAATTTGGCGGTCTAGGTTGCTCTTTAAGGTCTTAAGGTTTTTGTTGGGCATAACATCTCTTCTGAATTAGGAGTTTGGCACGTTCAGAGTACGACCATGAAGAAAGGTGTTGATTGCTACTAGCAATCAGTTGGTTGTCTAAGTAGTGTACTTAGTACTTAACTTGGAGGGTACAACGTCGATTGTGTGTAGGATTTGAGGTGGAGGTGACTGTAACATGCCCAGATTGTGATAAAAGAGTATTCCTGTATATATAAAAAAAATATATATATTGTGATGAAAAAAATGTCGTGATGTCAGTGTGTTGTGTGTAGATGTGAAAGTTCATGTTATGCAATGTTTACGTACACACATAGAAATTTTTGAAACTTTCAGAAATCAAGTAGCAAACCAATCTGAACATAATTCTAATATAACTACTCTCAATATCGCAAAATTCACCTCTGAGTCAGACATAGGTGATCAGGCTATGTCCCACTGTCCCTGGCCGAATATAGGTGATCAGTCTATATTCCACCGAGGTTCAATGAATTTTGAAATACTCAGCTCAGTTACACTAGTAATATGTCCCTTACTTTTAAAAGTTGTTTAGAAGGACTAAAACAAGTGTCCACGCTCGAGGACAAATGATGAGATTACACAGAGAAAAGCGCGTAACGCTAAGATAAGTACGATACGTATGCATAAGTATGTCAAAGATACTTATAGTATATAGCGAAAATAAATGGATATACTCATCCAATAACAAAGTACACATCTCATCAAATATATTAGTAATCAAAATCACAGTGAGGCATCAGCTTGGCAGGCAGGCACATGTCGGTCATAGGGTTAAGTTTTCGCAAAAGTAGTTATAGTCTAGGTTTTAAAAATACCCAGTTCTCTATAACCAAGGCTCTGATACCAATCTGTAACACCCCCTAAAATCAGGGTCCAGCGGAAGCATACAAGTTACTGGGGTGCTACTCAATCGGTATCATAACACAAGTACAAAGAACGGTTTTTATCTCAACCATTTAGAATAACTTTCATTATCAAAAATATTAATTTACATCGTTCAAAAATTGTGCGGAAATACAGGCCCATATAAGAGTTTAGGCGGTCCCAAATATATAAGAGTTGTCTATGACCATGCCATGCCATGCCAAAGCCTTCAATAGTTAGCGATCGTCTTAAACCTGAAAATACATGCTAAAGGTCAGCTTACGCTGGTGAGTTCATAGTTTATAATAAAACAGTAGTATTATGAGTTCAATAAAGAGTTTTGTGACCGCTGTGTGGCTCACAATGCCGTGAAAATAGTGTTTACCTTACAGTAAAATTAGAATTGTGGACCATGAGTAGAGTGTGTGATCATTACAACGAATATAATGTCACATAGTAAATAGTCTATTACGCTAGCACTAAGTTCATGCAACCGAAGCTTGACAGTGTGCATGCTCTAGAAGCATGTTAATTAAAGCCCTAGCAAGTGTCTATCCCGTGACACTCGTGTTTCGACATGTTATACGCTCGCGTTTGCCTATCCGGCCAAACCGAACGGGGGTGTCAACCCCAATAGATCTAATTATAGCATTCGCGCTTCCCAGCAGGAATTGACGGTTCATGAGTTTGGGCATTGTGGGATTCAGTGTCTTAGGCTAATCCGCGTAATAGTGTAAATAAAACATAAGTTTCAGTGTGGTCCATAAAAGTGTTTGCATAAAACCAATTGTCATTCAATAGAAGTGTTTGCGTAACATCAATGATTTGTAAAGTGTTTTGCATATAAGCAATAGTTTATAGAGTGTGTAGCATAAGAGTAATAGTTCATAAAGTGTGTTGCATAAAAGCAATAATTCATAAAGTGTGATGCATGCTTATAAAACTCTTGTGTATGTGAGAAAATAATCAAATATGCGACTAATATACACATAGGTGCATTCGAATAATCATTCAGGTATCCAGAGAAACAATAGTGTTTAAGTAAACAGTTTCGCATTCAATAAAACAAGCATTAAGTTTAGTCAAAAACGAGCATGTATTCTCCCCCAAAAACAGTTATAAAAACAAGTAAAAGTAAGGGGTATGAACTCACCTCAATGGAGTATGCAATAAACCAAGTGAGTCAAATAGAGTGTGGCACCAACACGCGACAATAGTACGAATCGACAAGGAGAAACCAACAGGAGCAGTTGAGCACGAGAAATCCCAATCCAATCCAAGCAGGAACCACCACAGCCAACACTTTTGATTTTGAAAGAAGCTTTTCGAGATGTAGTGCCCCTATGGATCGGTTGGGGATTTAAAAGAAGAAAAATAGGAAACCCTAATCCTACCTTTTTGATTTCGAAACTCGACCATAACTATATATGGATAAAAAAAAAAAAAAAAAACGAGTTTTTGAGTCTTCAAACACCTCTTGTGACCTTGACTTCGAATGGAGAGAAAGGAAATAGTTCCTGGCCGCCTCTTGGTCCTTGACTTGGCGTGAAAGGGTTTCATTGGGGTGTTAATTGAGAGGCTTGGATCAATTCACACTTGCTTTATGATTCATAGATTTAAGGTTTGACAGATCTACTTTTATTTTTTTTTTGGGAGTGGGAAAAAGAGAGATCTATTGGGAAGAAGAGAGAATAACGTGTATCTTATTTCAAGAAAAAAACCTGTGTGGGAGGTGGATTGATATAATGTTTATCTTTAACTTTTTTTTTTTTTATACGAATTAATAAAAATGTAAGTTTGTATTTTATTAATAAAGAGGGTGTCGTGTGTACTCCGAGTCCCGTTGAGCTTCGGTGTAAACGTGGTATTCTTAGTTTGGTGCGAATGCGAGATATAATTTCTGTGAACGCGTTTATGGAAGCAATGTATAAACATATTTATCGACTCTGCTTATTAGTTATTTAGTTTTGCCGTTACTAAGTCGGTGTCGGTACATGTGCGGTGTCATTTTTCAGGAAAAACGAGATATCCTCTCATTTTTAAATTTTTAATCATTAGTAAACATCAGAAAATGATTAATTCACATTTTCTAATAAATATTAATTGTCCCACTATTAAAAGAATAGTCCGAAAAATTACGGGTGGTTACAGTCACACCCCCTTAAACGGAATCGCGTCCTCACGATTCAATTCAAGTTACCCATTACGGTCGAGAAGAGATGGGTATATATGCACGAGAATTCATCTTCACGTTCCCCACGTGAATTTAGTTCCTTTTTGCAAGTTTCTACTAAATTTGACGATTGGGATAGGTTTTGGTTTTTTTTTTTTTTTTTTTTTTTTTTTTTTTTTTTTTTTTTTTTGCTGAAAATTTGTAGTTAGGTAAATTGATGCGACTTCAAAAGACTAATAATTTCAGAAAAACAGTCTTTAAAAATGATGTGGGTAAAACCTTGTTTCAAAATAAAACATTTAGTCACCCCCTTTAATATACATAAGTCTCAATAAAGTTTGACCCGAGAAATTTTGGCACATCAAAATGAGTATCTTGGGAAAATACCATTACGGGTTTTGTGATTTCTATAAACACGTCTCCGAAAGGAAAGTCCATAAAAACAAAGATGTCAAGGAAAAATGTGTAGTCAGGTATGTTCGTTTCAACAATTTCAGGTGCTTAGTGATGAAGTCTAGTTGTCAAGCCTGAGTGGGGTTCAATGTTTAATATCAAGCGAATTTCATAAACATAAGTATTCAATTTACTTCAACAATACCAAGAGGTAGTAAAATAATTTGCTTTGCAAATAGTTCACATGGTGATTGCAAAATAGTTTATAGAACGGGTTGTATAATAGTGTATAGAATACTAGGAAAACAATTTATCATTTGAAAAATTGTAGCAAAATTGTAGTAAAATTGTAGTTTAGTTTTTGTGATTTAGTAGCAAGGTAGTTCATAGGGAAGTAAAATAGTTTTGTAAAGTGTAGTAAGACTTGTAGGATAATTGTAATATTGTTTAGAAATTGCTAGCGAAACTGTTTGTTATTTTATGGAGTGGTAATACGGTAATGAATCGGTTTGTTACATCGTGATAAAATAATTGTAAAAATGATTCGTACAACAATTTATAAGATAGTAGGAAAACAATTCATTGTTTATAAAATAGTAGCAGGGTCAAAATCTTGATTTCATGAAGTAGTAGTAAAGCATTTTGTAGGATGACCACAAAATGATTTGTAAAACAATTGAAAATAGTTTATATGTTAATAGCGACACAGTTTATTATCTTATAAGAGGGTAGCAAGGTAAACAACTGGTATTATCGAATGATACATGAAAGATTAGGTGTATGTTCCAAATTTGGCGGTCTAGGTTGCTATTTAAGGTCTTAAGGTTTTTGTTGGGCATAACATCTCTTCTGAATTAGGAGTTTGGCACGTTCAGAGTACGACCATGAAGAAAGGTGTTGATTGCTACTAGCAATCAGTTGGTTGTCTAAGTAGTGTACTTAGTACTTAACTTGGAGGGTACAACGTCGATTGTGTGTAGGATTTGAGGTGGAGGTGACTGTAACATGCCCAGATTGTGATAAAAGAGTATTCCTGTATATATAAAAAAAATATATATATTGTGATGAAAAAAATGTCGTGATGTCAGTGTGTTGTGTGTAGATGTGAAAGTTCATGTTATGCAATGTTTACGTACACACATAGAAATTTTTGAAACTTTCAGAAATCAAGTAGCAAACCAATCTGAACATAATTCTAATATAACTACTCTCAATATCGCAAAATTCACCTCTGAGTCAGACATAGGTGATCAGGCTATGTCCCACTGTCCCTGGCCGAATATAGGTGATCAGTCTATATTCCACCGAGGTTCAATGAATTTTGAAATACTCAGCTCAGTTACACTAGTAATATGTCCCTTACTTTTAAAAGTTGTTTAGAAGGACTAAAACAAGTGTCCACGCTCGAGGACAAATGATGAGATTACACAGAGAAAAGCGCGTAACGCTAAGATAAGTACGATACGTATGCATAAGTATGTCAAAGATACTTATAGTATATAGCGAAAATAAATGGATATACTCATCCAATAACAAAGTACACATCTCATCAAATATATTAGTAATCAAAATCACAGTGAGGCATCAGCTTGGCAGGCAGGCACGTGTCGGTCATAGGGTTAAGTTTTCGCAAAAGTAGTTATAGTCTAGGTTTTAAAAATACCCAGTTCTCTATAACCAAGGCTCTGATACCAATCTGTAACACCCCCTAAAATCAGGGTCCAGCGGAAGCATACAAGTTACTGGGGTGCTACTCAATCGGTATCATAACACAAGTACAAAGAACGGTTTTTATCTCAACCATTTAGAATAACTTTCATTATCAAAAATATTAATTTACATCGTTCAAAAATTGTGCGGAAATACAGGCCCATATAAGAGTTTAGGCGGTCCCAAATATATAAGAGTTGTCTATGACCATGCCATGCCATGCCAAAGCCTTCAATAGTTAGCGATCGTCTTAAACCTGAAAATACATGCTAAAGGTCAGCTTACGCTGGTGAGTTCATAGTTTATAATAAAACAGTAGTATTATGAGTTCAATAAAGAGTTTTGTGACCGCTGTGTGGCTCACAATGCCGTGAAAATAGTGTTTACCTTACAGTAAAATTAGAATTGTGGACCATGAGTAGAGTGTGTGATCATTACAACGAATATAATGTCACATAGTAAATAGTCTATTACGCTAGCACTAAGTTCATGCAACCGAAGCTTGACAGTGTGCATGCTCTAGAAGCATGTTAATTAAAGCCCTAGCAAGTGTCTATCCCGTGACACTCGTGTTTCGACATGTTATACGCTCGCGTTTGCCTATCCGGCCAAACCGAACGGGGGTGTCAACCCCAATAGATCTAATTATAGCATTCGCGCTTCCCAGCAGGAATTGACGGTTCATGAGTTTGGGCATTGTGGGATTCAGTGTCTTAGGCTAATCCGCGTAATAGTGTAAATAAAACATAAGTTTCAGTGTGGTCCATAAAAGTGTTTGCATAAAACCAATTGTCATTCAATAGAAGTGTTTGCGTAACATCAATGATTTGTAAAGTGTTTTGCATATAAGCAATAGTTTATAGAGTGTGTAGCATAAGAGTAATAGTTCATAAAGTGTGTTGCATAAAAGCAATAATTCATAAAGTGTGATGCATGCTTATAAAACTCTTGTGTATGTGAGAAAATAATCAAATATGCGACTAATATACACATAGGTGCATTCGAATAATCATTCAGGTATCCAGAGAAACAATAGTGTTTAAGTAAACAGTTTCGCATTCAATAAAACAAGCATTAAGTTTAGTCAAAAACGAGCATGTATTCTCCCCCAAAAACAGTTATAAAAACAAGTAAAAGTAGGGGGTATGAACTCACCTCAATGGAGTATGCAATAAACCAAGTGAGTCAAATAGAGTGTGGCACCAACACGCGACAATAGTACGAATCGACAAGGAGAAACCAACAGGAGCAGTTGAGCACGAGAAATCCCAATCCAATCCAAGCAGGAACCACCACAGCCAACACTTTTGATTTTGAAAGAAGCTTTTCGAGATGTAGTGCCCCTATGGATCGGTTGGGGATTTAAAAGAAGAAAAATAGGAAACCCTAATCCTACCTTTTTGATTTCGAAACTCGACCATAACTATATATGGATAAAAAAAAAAAAAAAAAAAAAAAAAAAAAACGAGTTTTTGAGTCTTCAAACACCTCTTGTGACCTTGACTTCGAATGGAGAGAAAGGAAATAGTTCCTGGCCGCCTCTTGGTCCTTGACTTGGCGTGAAAGGGTTTCATTGGGGTGTTAATTGAGAGGCTTGGATCAATTCACACTTGCTTTATGATTCATAGATTTAAGGTTTGACAGATCTACTTTTTTTTTTTTTTTTTGGGAGTGGGAAAAAGAGAGATCTGTTGGGAAGAAGAGAGAATAACGTGTATCTTATTTCAAGAAAAAAACCTGTGTGGGAGGTGGATTGATATAATGTTTATCTTTAACTTTTTTTTTTTTTTTATACGAATTAATAAAAATGTAAGTTTGTATTTTATTAATAAAGAGGGTGTCGTGTGTACTCCGAGTCCCGTTGAGCTTCGGTGTAAACGTGGTATTCTTAGTTTGGTGCGAATGCGAGATATAATTTCTGTGAACGCGTTTATGGAAGCAATGTATAAACATATTTATCGACTCTGCTTATTAGTTATTTAGTTTTGCCGTTACTAAGTCGGTGTCAGTACATGTGCGGTGTCATTTTTCAGGAAAAACGAGATATCCTCTCATTTTTAAATTTTTAATCATTAGTAAACATCAGAAAATGATTAATTCACATTTTCTAATAAATATTAATTGTCCCACTATTAAAAGAATAGTCCGAAAAATTACGGGTGGTTACAGTAACTTTATAGGAAACATAGATAATCCAATCTCCCCTTTACCTGGCAAGTATTTTGTGGAAGAACATGACCCTGAAGAGGATGTTATAGATGCTAAGTATAAGATAAAAAAAGGTGTTGAATATCCTTCTTATAACCCTGAATTACCTTGGAAAGAATTTGTGCCTGTTCTAGGAATGAAATTTGAGAACCCACAACAATTGAAAAATGCCTTGGCAGATTATGGAGTTGCACATGGTTATCAGTTGTGGTATTACAGAAGTGATAGTCAGTGTTTGCTTGTTTATTGTGGTAGAGATGTAGAGTTGGGTAGGTGTGCTGGTATAAGGGCTATTAAGATGCTAAAGAAGGAAAATGAAAACCAGGAAGGGACACCTAATGGTAAAGGTGCTAAGAAAAATGTAAAGCCAAAAAAAAAAAAAGTGGACTAAGATGTCGCTTAAGGCACACAAAGGACATTGTTGTCCATTTAGACTTTGGGCTTCCTGGATGTCTAGTGAAAGGTCCTTCCAAATCAAGACACTGTACCTAGACCATAAGTGCACTAGAAACTACAATATTGGTTCATTGGTCACATACAAATGGGTAGCAAAGCAGTATGCCAATGAAATTGTCATGAACCCATCAATGACTTATAAGTTTATGAGGGAAGATATCAGAGAAAATTTCATGATTGATGTCAGTCAAAGTCAGTGTAAAAGAGCCAAACAATGTGCTCTGTATGAACATAAGGGAGGGCTTATAGAACATTATGGGAAACTCTGGGAATATAGACAAGCCATTCTAGACTCCAATCCTGGTTCTACTTGTCATTTAGATGTGGATTTCAATGACCAAGGACAACCATACTTTACCAGAATGTATGTTTGCTTTAAGGGTATCAAGGATGGATGGATTGCAGGGTGTAGAAGGGTAATAGGGATTGATGGGTGTTTTATCACACATATGTGCAGGGGTGAGCTTTTGACTGCAATGGGTAGAGATGCGAATAACCAAATGTATCCAATAGCCTGGGCAGTTGTGGATGTTGAGAACAAAAATAATTGGTGTTGGTTTTTGTCGCTTTTAGCTGATGATCTTTACCTAAAAGAAGGCGCTGGTGTCACAATAATCTCAGATGCTCACAAGGTATGTTTTGATACAATGTTTTAGTATAATTACTTTATGTTTGTTTTGATATAACCAATTGTTAATCTATTAACATGCAGGGTCTAATTGAGTCAGTTAGGACTTGGTTACCACAAGCAGAACACAGACACTACACAAGGCATCTTTATGAAAATTTCAAAAGGAAGTGGAGTGGGTTGGAGTATAAAAGCTTATTTTGGGGTGCAGCAACTTCAACAATTGAACAGGCTTT
This sequence comes from Artemisia argyi, assembly GCA_030686995.1. Classification (NCBI taxonomy): domain Eukaryota; kingdom Viridiplantae; phylum Streptophyta; class Magnoliopsida; order Asterales; family Asteraceae; genus Artemisia; species Artemisia argyi. The sequence goes on along the minus strand of CM060709.1, from coordinate 117,705,734 downwards.
TACAAGAAGGATGAATGCGATCAAAGACTTAGATGCAGAGGCATTTCAATATCTGATGGAGAGGGAACCTGCAAGGTGGTGTAAAGCCTTTTTTGAAACAGGTAGAAGTTGTGCTTCATTTGAGAATGGGATATCAGAGGCATTTAATGGACAAATTCTTCATGCTAGAGGTAAGCCTATAATCTCTATGTTAGAGGATATTAGAGTTTACATTATGCAAAGGTATTGGAATATGAGTAAACTTGCTGCTGAATTAGACGACAACATTACTCCATCAATTAGAAAACAAATGAATGAGTTGAAGCTACAAATGAGAAAATGGCAAGTTTTACCTAGTCGCTATCAGGTAGTTGAGGTTAGGAAAAAGGATGAAGCCTTTGGGGTTAATTTGGTTAATAGGACATGTGATTGTAGGTTGTGGAATATTAGTGGAGTACCCTGTGTACATGCAGTGGCAGCCTATATGCATTTTAAGATGGATCCAGATGATGGCGTGAGTAGCTGGTATTCTCAATCCAAATGGTTTGATGCATATCAGTTCTCTATCAATCCAGTTTTAGGTTCTAAGAATTGGAAGCCAACTCAAAACACCCCCCCCCCCACTCCCACCTGTAGTGAAAAGGATGCCTGGAAGGCCTAGGAAGAACAGAATCCCACATCCAACTGAATATGTTAATGTACACTCAGTTAGCAAGGCTGGTAGAGTTATGACATGCCAAAATTGTTACCAGCCTGGACATAACAAGGCTAGTTGCAAGAACCCTAGACAACCAAAACCAAATGCAATGAGACCTCCAAGGGCACCTAAACCAACTGTCGGGGAGTCAAGTAAATAGGGTGAAGCTAGAGGTGCAAATGCTAGTGGTAAATCAAAGAAGAATGGTGAGTCAAGTAAGCAGGGTGAAGCTAGAGGTCCAAAGCCTAATGATAAAACAAAGGCTGCTAAATCAAAAACTCAATCGAAGGGTGCAGCTTCTGGTTCAAAGGGTGCACATGCTAAATCAAAGGGTGCAGCTGCTAAATCAAAAGGTGCAGCTGCTAAATCAAAGGGTGTAGCTGGTAAATCAAAGACTGCAAGTATGAACACACAGGTATGTATACTTTAGGATTTAAGCATAAGTTAGTTAGTATAATTAAACTATTTAATTTGATCTTTTGTGTCACACCCCCAAAATCGGGTCCAGCGGAAGCGTACATGTAGCTGGGGTGTAACTCAATTGGTATTACAACACAAGTTCAAAACTGGTTTTCACTTCAATCATTTAGAATAAAATCATTTAACCAAAAGGATTGAATTTACATCGTTAAAATATAGTACGGAAATAGGCCCGTAAATAGTTTAAAATGGTCCCCAAGTGAATATCAGAGTCTTCTATGACCATGCCATGCCCTGCCAAAACCTCCAGTAGCGTGCCATTGCTTAAAACCTGAAAATACATGCTAAAGAGTGTCAACACGAGGTTGGTGAGTTCATAAGTTTGTATTAAAACAATAGTGTTGTGAGTACAATAGAGAGTTTTGTGACCATTGTGTAACTCACAATGTCATAAAAATAAAGTTTACCTTACAGTAAAATCAGAGTTGTGGACCATGAGTAGTATGTGTGATCATTACAACAAATATAATATCACATAGAAAAATAGTCTATTACGCTAGCGCTAAGTTCATGCAACCGAAGCTACGACAGTGTGCATGCTCTAGAAGCATGTTAAATATAAAGGCCCGGCAAGTGTTTATCCCGTTACACTTGTAATTCGACATGTTATACGCTCGCGTTTGCCTATCCGGTCAAACCGAACGGGGGAGTCACCACCAATAGATCTATTTATAACATTCGCGCTTCCCAGCAGGAATTGACGGTTCATGAGTTTGGGCATAGTGGGATTCAAGGGCTTAGGCTAATCCGCGTAATAGTTTAGATAAAGCATAAGTTTCAGTGTGGTCCATAAAAGTGTTTGCATAAAAGCAATAGTTCACAAAGTGTATTGCATAAGAGCAAAAGTTCATAAAGTGTGTTGCATAAAAGCAATAGTTCATAAAGTGTGTTGCATAAAAGCAACAGTTCATAAAATGTGTTGCATAAGAGCAATAGTTCATAAAGTGTGTCGCATAAAAGCAAGAGTTCATAAAATGTGTTGCATAAGAGCAAGAGTTCATAAAGTGTGTTGCATAAAAGCAAAAGTGCATAAAGTGTGTTGCATAAAAGCAATAGTTCATGAAGTGTGTTGCATGTTTATAAAACGCTTGTGTATGCGAGAAAATAATCAAGTATGCAACCGATATACACATCGGTGCATTTGAATAATCAATCAAGCCTTCAAAGAAACGGTAGTGTTTAAGTAAACAATTGCGCATTCAAGCATTGAGTTTAGTCAAAACGAGCATGTATTCTCCCCCAAAACAGTTATAAAAACAAGTAAAAGTAGGGGGGTATGAACTCACCTGGTGCGATAGCTATGATGACAAAAGTGGATACACTGAAATGAGGCACGATCTCTAATCGCAACCTAATATGAATGATAGTTTCTCATGTAAGAAACGAAATGATGCTACACATGCAAGTACGTATGTTATCGATACCACTCGTTAGTTTTGAAAATAGTGTTTATCGTCAAAAATTACATTTTTGACGTCTCGTTAAGTTAATAACCACTTTTCATGTAGTTGTGTTGAAAAGGTATTCCACGATCCTTGTTTGGTGTTTTATCGGTAAATATAAGATTTTCGTCACAAAAATAGCATTTTCATAACTTGAAAATATGCCCCAAGTGGCCTCGCAAAACAAGTCGCGAAATGTTGTACGTTAGGGGTTAATGGTCAAGCTCGGCGTTTTTGAAAACCTTGTAACAATATCTTGAAGTCGTGTTATTTAACTTTTGGCTATACGGGTCTTGATCAATGAGAGAATCGACTCTTATGGTTGCTATTTGAAAATATTATGTTCAACACTTAGAAAATTTCATTATAGCAAAAGCTGTCAAAATATATATAGTTTATCGGTTATATAGATGAGATCATAGTTTATTCGTTACGAGTCCAATGATCAAACGGCCAATTGATTTGAAAAGCTTGCTGGGAGATCTTGATTTCATAAAACTACGGCTCGGACTCAAACTGATCCGATCATAAAGAAAAACAGCCGTGAAAGTGGTGTCTCGCAAAGACAGTTTACGTCAAAACTCTATTAGTGTAAAAAGCTGATGGAAATATATATATATCGTCGGATTTCAAACACTTGTATCTTTTTCGTTATAAGCCCGTTTTCTATGTTCTTTATATCCCCGCGAAGGTATTCAAGTATACTTTAGGTTTTTCAAGGTCTCGGCTAGTCAAGATATCATTTAATCTCAGTTTTCCTTAACTAGAAAGTCGGGACAGATTCAATTTTTCAGAAAATATAGTTTTCGTCGTAAATCTTGAAAATAGCATATCTTTTTCGTCGTAACTCGGATTTTATCCCCGTTTTCGGCCATAGTTTTGTCTTGGAATGTATTTTCTAAATCTTGGGTCCAAAGTTACACCCTAGACCCTGAGTTTCCCACGTTTTACAGAAATGGACAGCAGCTTTGAAAGTTTGTCAAAATCAACTTTTCTAGTTCAAGGGTTGTTCAAAGCTTAACCAAACTATCTCAAATCAACTCCACAAGTACCCAATCCTACCATACACCTTCTTAGGGTGTCATGGGTTCCTAGTCTTCACCAAAAATGGTGGATCTCATGAGATTGTTAATAAAATTTATAGATCTATGTTTATAAAAACAAAATGAGTAATAAGTGGTATGGATCTTACATACTTGCATGTTTTACCAATATATCTTGAAAATACATAAAAATATAAAGTAAAAGAAAGTATGAAAAGATCAAAAGTGTTTTAGAAGCTTACTTGAATATTTGAGGTGATTTGAAGATGATTTTGTTAAGAAACATAGGGTTTTTACCACAAAACCCCAACTAGATCTTGATTAGGACTTGATTAAACACTTGATTCTTCAGAAATTTATGGATTCCTTCTTATGGTTGTTCTTGGGCGATCCATAAACACAAGGATGGGGAGAAGAGAGTGTTTTTGGTGCTAGGTGTTGTAAGAATGAAAGAAAAATGAAGTAGAAAAAATATCTTAGGTATATATATATATAATTTGGTCAAAGTCAAAAGTCTTGGTCCAAGGGGGGGGGGGGGACATAGGGGCGGCACCAAAAGGAGGGAAACAAGGAATGTGTTTTGTGGCTCATTAAATGAGCTTGTCCCCTAGTCTAAGTATTAGTTAGATCTTTTGTGTTTTAGGTGTTATCGGGTACCGAGTTAACTAAAAATAAATGTTACCGAAGTGAAATAAAATACGACGAAGTTGTAAAAATTGTAAAATATTATTCCTGATGATAATCGGGTGTTAAAATAATTATCGGGTTTAAATAACGCAAACCGACGGAGTAATAAGCTCCGACCGTAAAATGTAGCCATTGGTTTCAAAACACCGGGTAAATTAATAATATAATTTTTATATTATTATTATGAGTATGTAAATATGTTAGGATCATAGTCGGGAGTATTGGGTATACGTTAGTAGTAAAACTGAGTGGTATCGTTAATTACCAATTAAGCATACGTAAATGGAAATAATGCATATCCGTGTAGGTTCTCAAGTGATGATGATAATGTGTAGACTATTCCAGTCTATATGAAGTGTCATTAATGAATGATGCATGAATTCGCAGCTAAACCTAACTGGTTACGCGAATTTGAAGACTCGTAAACTCAGTTTACGAAATGACGAACAAAAATCGTGAATAGTGATTTCCTTCCGGAAATGAATAGTGTCACATGAATAGTAAAATTTCTGAACGCTTCTCGGAATCACAAACTGACTCCGAAAACGATGAATAGTAAAATGATGAATAGTGACCGGTGAATAGTAATCGATGAATAGTAACTGATGAATAGTGAATAGGAGAAATGTCCCGAAAATGCGGGTTGTTACAGTCTCACCCCCTTAAAAGAAACTTCGTCCCGAAGTTCAGTTTGTGTTGGTCTCTGAAGTTATATTGTTGAAAAGATGATGATTCTTATCGTGTAAGCTATTGAGCTCTAACAAGGTTCAAGTCTGACGGCCACCAGGCTTACTCTGTCAGAAATGTTGAATGGTCCAGTGTATATCGGGTTCATGAATGTTTACTGGACTAGTGAGTTGGGCTTTTCCAAATTTCAATCCTTCAATGGATGTTGGCACTTCGGCCATAGAGTGCTTCAAATGGTGTAGTCTCTACACTCGTGTGGTAACTAAGATTGCAACTGAATTTGATTTATGGAAAATGGTTAGTCCAACCATTTCTAGTGTCAATCACACCCGATTTGGGCATATCTCCCTATGTTTGAATCAACCTCAAATTCTGACCTTTGGTCTGAAGATAATAGGTGGTGTGGTTCCAAAGAAATCTTAATGAAATCGCTAGGAGTTCGAGGTGAATCAAATGCCTCTATTAGAAATAATTAAAATGGATATCATGAATCTTGTTTTGAAAGACTTACAAGGTTAAGTCTGTCAAAGGGTGTTGTTGAAAATAATAGACTAGGATAAGGTTGTGATCCTCCGCAGGATGTCATGGATTGAATCTTTCTCCACCTACAATGCTTAGTCTCCATTACTAAGATTTTCCCCAAGTTATATGTCATCGAATCACAAACTCCTAAAGGTATAAGAGATGTAATATAGTGATTGATTTTCAAAGTTTGTTTTGAGATTGTGTGTTTTGTTCATAAACCTTCCCTTTACAACTTTAAGCAAACGGCTTTTTAAAGTAACGTATTTCTTGATGTTTCAAAATTTAATAGTTATGCAAGATAGGACAATTTTCAACATAAGGTGGATAATATGGTTGACCAAAGATTGATGTTTAAAATTTTCTAATCATTCAATAGTTTTGTGAAAGATTAACCAAAAGGAATTTGCTTGTCAAAATAAGTGCCTCAGAAAAGTGTTGTGTATAACGGTAGTTTGGAGAAAAAAATCCATTTAAAGTGAACGTATCAAGAGGATAAAAATAGCCAGGTATGTATGTCTGCACAAATGCATAGGTGTCTAACATGTTTGAATAAAGTCTATTGGTGAGGACATGTTCAACTGAAGGTTCTATAGTCTTGGTTAGGAGGTTGGATGTATCTCTATAGTGTTGCTTAGCGAGCATTCGCATCGAAGCTAATCTTGTAATTCAGTCAAACCAATACTTTCCAGATGGGGGATTTGTGGAAATCAGGCCAGTGATAGTGGTTCGATTGGTTTTGTGGTATCCTGAGATTTCTGTTGAGTTTTGAATGGTTTCAATGTACCGAGGGATCCTCCTTATAGGTGGTATGGAAAGTCTTTCCTAAGGAGGTCATTGATAATATCCACTTATCAATATAGGGAGTAGTGAGGAATGAGTGACATCGGAGTCTATAGAGTGTTAGCTAATTCCTTATATATGGGGATGGGGAAAAGAAATGATAATGAGGGTGAGAAGGGGAAAGATTGTGACAACTGCACATAATAAGATTGTGATGAAAGAAAACACTATGATGTAAGTGTATCGTGCATGGACGTGAATGTTCATGAGATGAAATGACCAGTTGGCGTGCTTCCAATCGGTGGTTAACGAGATGGTGAAAAGTATGGATGTTCTGCCAACGAGTGTTTACACACACGTAAATGAAACATTTGGAAATTGAGTATAGAATTCAATCCAGACAGAATTTTATTATAACCATTCTCAGTATTGCAAAATTCATTTCTGAGTCAGACATAGGTGGTCAGCCTATATCTCACTATCCCGGGTTGAATATAGATGACCAGTCTATATTCCACCGAGGTTCCATGAATTTTGAAATACTCAGCTCAGTTATACTAAGACTATGTCCTTCCCAAATACCAAGACGTTCTGAAAGACAAAAGCAAGTGACCAAACTCGAGGTCAATTTGTGAAACTATGCAAGGAACAACATAACGTGGTGACATATACGATACATGAGCATGCTTATATAAAAGACAATTATAGTAATCAACTATAATAAGTGAATATAACATATCAGATAATGAGACACAAATCTCATCACCAATGTCAGCAACTAACCACAAATGAGGCTTCAGCTTGGCAGGCAGGCACGTGGCGGTCATAGGGTTATGTTTTCGTGGAAGTAGCTATAGTCTAGGTTTTAAAAACACTTAGTTCGCTATAGCCAAAGCTCTGATACCAATCTGTCACACCCCCAAAATCGGGTCCAGCGGAAGCGTACATGTAGCTGGGGTGTAACTCAATTGGTATTACAACACAAGTTCAAAACTGGTTTTCACTTCAATCATTTAGAATAAAATCATTTAACCAAAAGGATTGAATTTACATCGTTAAAATATAGTACGGAAATAGGCCCGTAAATAGTTTAAAATGGTCCCCAAGTGAATATCAGAGTCTTCTATGACCATGCCATGCCCTGCCAAAACCTCCAGTAGCGTGCCATTGCTTAAAACCTGAAAATACATGCTAAAGAGTGTCAACACGAGGTTGGTGAGTTCATAAGTTTGTATTAAAACAATAGTGTTGTGAGTACAATAGAGAGTTTTGTGACCATTGTGTAACTCACAATGTCATAAAAATAAAGTTTACCTTACAGTAAAATCAGAGTTGTGGACCATGAGTAGTATGTGTGATCATTACAACAAATATAATATCACATAGAAAAATAGTCTATTACGCTAGCGCTAAGTTCATGCAACCGAAGCTACGACAGTGTGCATGCTCTAGAAGCATGTTAAATATAAAGGCCCGGCAAGTGTTTATCCCGTTACACTTGTAATTCGACATGTTATACGCTCGCGTTTGCCTATCCGGTCAAACCGAACGGGGGAGTCACCACCAATAGATCTATTTATAACATTCGCGCTTCCCAGCAGGAATTGACGGTTCATGAGTTTGGGCATAGTGGGATTCAAGGGCTTAGGCTAATCCGCGTAATAGTTTAGATAAAGCATAAGTTTCAGTGTGGTCCATAAAAGTGTTTGCATAAAAGCAATAGTTCACAAAGTGTATTGCATAAGAGCAAAAGTTCATAAAGTGTGTTGCATAAAAGCAATAGTTCATAAAGTGTGTTGCATAAAAGCAACAGTTCATAAAATGTGTTGCATAAGAGCAATAGTTCATAAAGTGTGTCGCATAAAAGCAAGAGTTCATAAAATGTGTTGCATAAGAGCAAGAGTTCATAAAGTGTGTTGCATAAAAGCAAAAGTGCATAAAGTGTGTTGCATAAAAGCAATAGTTCATGAAGTGTGTTGCATGTTTATAAAACGCTTGTGTATGCGAGAAAATAATCAAGTATGCAACCGATATACACATCGGTGCATTTGAATAATCAATCAAGCCTTCAAAGAAACGGTAGTGTTTAAGTAAACAATTGCGCATTCAAGCATTGAGTTTAGTCAAAACGAGCATGTATTCTCCCCCAAAACAGTTATAAAAACAAGTAAAAGTAGGGGGGTATGAACTCACCTGGTGCGATAGCTATGATGACAAAAGTGGATACACTGAAATGAGGCACGATCTCTAATCGCAACCTAATATGAATGATAGTTTCTCATGTAAGAAACGAAATGATGCTACACATGCAAGTACGTATGTTATCGATACCACTCGTTAGTTTTGAAAATAGTGTTTATCGTCAAAAATTACATTTTTGACGTCTCGTTAAGTTAATAACCACTTTTCATGTAGTTGTGTTGAAAAGGTATTCCACGATCCTTGTTTGGTGTTTTATCGGTAAATATAAGATTTTCGTCACAAAAATAGCATTTTCATAACTTGAAAATATGCCCCAAGTGGCCTCGCAAAACAAGTCGCGAAATGTTGTACGTTAGGGGTTAATGGTCAAGCTCGGCGTTTTTGAAAACCTTGTAACAATATCTTGAAGTCGTGTTATTTAACTTTTGGCTATACGGGTCTTGATCAATGAGAGAATCGACTCTTATTGTTGCTATTTGAAAATATTATGTTCAACACTTAGAAAATTTCATTATAGCAAAAGCTGTCAAAATATATATAGTTTATCGGTTATATAGATGAGATCATAGTTTATTCGTTACGAGTCCAATGATCAAACGGCCAATTGATTTGAAAAGCTTGCTGGGAGATCTTGATTTCATAAAACTACGGCTCGGACTCAAACTGATCCGATCATAAAGAAAAACAGCCGTGAAAGTGGTGTCTCGCAAAGACAGTTTACGTCAAAACTCTATTAGTGTAAAAAGCTGATGGAAATATATATATATCGTCGGATTTCAAACACTTGTATCTTTTTCGTTATAAGCCCGTTTTCTATGTTCTTTATATCCCCGCGAAGGTATTCAAGTATACTTTAGGTTTTTCAAGGTCTCGGCTAGTCAAGATATCATTTAATCTCAGTTTTCCTTAACTAGAAAGTCGGGACAGATTCAATTTTTCAGAAAATATAGTTTTCGTCGTAAATCTTGAAAATAGCATATCTTTTTCGTCGTAACTCGGATTTTATCCCCGTTTTCGGCCATAGTTTTGTCTTGGAATGTATTTTCTAAATCTTGGGTCCAAAGTTACACCCTAGACCCTGAGTTTCCCACGTTTTACAGAAATGGACAGCAGCTTTGAAAGTTTGTCAAAATCAACTTTTCTAGTTCAAGGGTTGTTCAAAGCTTAACCAAACTATCTCAAATCAACTCCACAAGTACCCAATCCTACCATACACCTTCTTAGGGTGTCATGGGTTCCTAGTCTTCACCAAAAATGGTGGATCTCATGAGATTGTTAATAAAATTTATAGATCTATGTTTATAAAAACAAAATGAGTAATAAGTGGTATGGATCTTACATACTTGCATGTTTTACCAATATATCTTGAAAATACATAAAAATATAAAGTAAAAGAAAGTATGAAAAGATCAAAAGTGTTTTAGAAGCTTACTTGAATATTTGAGGTGATTTGAAGATGATTTTGTTAAGAAACATAGGGTTTTTACCACAAAACCCCAACTAGATCTTGATTAGGACTTGATTAAACACTTGATTCTTCAAAAATTTATGGATTCCTTCTTATGGTTGTTCTTGGGCGATCCATAAACACAAGGATGGGGAGAAGAGAGTGTTTTTGGTGCTAGGTGTTGTAAGAATGAAAGAAAAATGAAGTAGAAAAAATATCTTAGGTATATATATATATAATTTGGTCAAAGTCAAAAGTCTTGGTCCAAGGGGGGGGGGGGGACATAGGGGCGGCACCAAAAGGAGGGAAACAAGGAATGTGTTTTGTGGCTCATTAAATGAGCTTGTCCCCTAGTCTAAGTATTAGTTAGATCTTTTGTGTTTTAGGTGTTATCGGGTACCGAGTTAACTAAAAATAAATGTTACCGAAGTGAAATAAAATACGACGAAGTTGTAAAAATTGTAAAATATTATTCCTGATGATAATCGGGTGTTAAAATAATTATCGGGTTTAAATAACGCAAACCGACGGAGTAATAAGCTCCGACCGTAAAATGTAGCCATTGGTTTCAAAACACCGGGTAAATTAATAATATAATTTTTATATTATTATTATGAGTATGTAAATATGTTAGGATCATAGTCGGGAGTATTGGGTATACGTTAGTAGTAAAACTGAGTGGTATCGTTAATTACCAATTAAGCATACGTAAATGGAAATAATGCATATCCGTGTAGGTTCTCAAGTGATGATGATAATGTGTAGACTATTCCAGTCTATATGAAGTGTCATTAATGAATGATGCATGAATTCGCAGCTAAACCTAACTGGTTACGCGAATTTGAAGACTCGTAAACTCAGTTTACGAAATGACGAACAAAAATCGTGAATAGTGATTTCCTTCCGGAAATGAATAGTGTCACATGAATAGTAAAATTTCTGAACGCTTCTCGGAATCACAAACTGACTCCGAAAACGATGAATAGTAAAATGATGAATAGTGACCGGTGAATAGTAATCGATGAATAGTAACTGATGAATAGTGAATAGGAGAAATGTCCCGAAAATGCGGGTTGTTACATTTTGTTATCTTACACAGGAATATTGGGAAAAAAGAGATGAGGAAGCAGAGAGACAAGTTATGCAGGAGGTAATGGATGAGGAAAAAAGGAGAATGATTGAGTTGGAGCAGATACCTATGAATCAGGATAACGTACATGGATGGGACCACTTTTCAGAGGATGAGCTTAATGAACATAATAGACCTGCAACTTTGAGTGAGCTTCAGGCAATTGAAGAAGCTCATATTCAATACAATGCTGAACTTCCAAGTGCATCTCAGCCTGATTCCATGGCTATTTCTGAACATCCTACTGTGGAGTTGCCAACACAACCAATGAATGTTGCTGAAACAGAAGAAAGTCAAGCACCACCTATTATTGCAGCACCAAGGCAGAATCCAAGACAAAGGCATCCAATCAGGCTAAGAAACAGGTCAGAGAGAATTGCAAAGAAAAGGAAGTTTAACTTTCCACCAGATGGGATTGGTAGGTCTCCATCCAAGCCATTCAGCATTTGAACACTCTTGATGCCTTGGAAACACTTAACCTTTTGTAATTAATGTCTGGAATGTGTATGTGACCAACATGGCACACCTTTTGTAAACATTATAATTGTGCCTGTATCACTGGTTTAGGTTCATGTCTATGTAGGTTGCTAGATATATGTGACCAAGATGGCACATCTTTTGTAAACTTTGCACATGGCTGGTATCACTAGTTGGCTAATCTATGCAGTTATATATTCTAGTTTAACTTTGCACCAGTATTTGATATATTCCTTATGCATACTTGCATGTGTAGTCTCTTGAAAAAGGTGACATTAGCATGTGCAATACACTTGAATTCTAACCCAAAAACAGACAACAAATACTATATAAACACAACTTTCATTGATACAAAACTTGTTGTGAATACATACCAGTTTGCTAATACCATCACAAACACTAAACAACTACTTCATAACACTAAACAACCACCTTATACTACCACTTCATACTACCATTCCCTTGACCTAAATGACAATCAACAACAACACAAACATTATAGTCAACAGAAACATCATGAAAATAGAAATCTTCCTCCACACTGCATACTTGGATTGTTCCCTTTTTAGTGCAAGCACCATCCTTGACTTGTAGTTGTCAAAATCAGCTTCCACATAAGCAAGTCTTTCTTGAGCTAACATTCCCAACTCATGCCTATTAATCTCTTCTGCAAACACATCTCTCTGGTCACCATTCATACTCAAGTACATCTCATACATTGCATGTTTGTACCAAGGTTGCAACTCAGCATCAATCCAAAAGAAAGCATCACATCTATCAGCACAAAACTGTAAAAGGAAATCTATTTAAAACAATACTTTGATTTATAATTTGTTAACATACTACTATAACATACATACCGAGGGTTTTGGGCAAACCAAAAAACGACGACAAGGGTTTCTCTCAGTCCAAGAAACACGTTTTGCCAAACGAATGCCACAATAACAATGTGTAGGACTAGGACGGACACGGCTTCGAATGTTAGAAGATGAGGCAGACATTGTGTAAAACTAGGGTTCTTGAATTGGGGATCTTTAATTTAATTATGGTTAAAAGGGGACAAATGTGTTTAATAATGGTAAAAAACGGGTTGGGTAATTGGGTTTTAAAATGGGTCATAGTAGTGGAATACACAAGTGGCATATTGTGCTTATGTGGAATATACACGTGGTATAAAAAAAATACCACCCTGGAAAAAAAGTGGCAATGTTACGTATATTGAACAATTTTTGAAAGTTAGTTAGCAGTTTGTGGAATAAAACTAGTATGTTACGTATTTTGGTAATTTTGTGAAACTTTGTTACGTATATTGAGACTTGTCCCTCTGATCATTAGTGAAAGACCCAGTCATAGATCCAGAAGAAGTTGAGGTTTGAGAGACATCTGCATTACCATTAAACTTTTTGACAGAAGCAAATTGTTTAGACAAATTTGGGTTTCTCTTAAAACCAGGAGGATAACCATTAAGCTCAAAACATCTTTCAATTGTATGGTCAATTAAACCACAATGTTTACAAATCAGGTTAGGATTAGGTCCCCTATTGCCATTACCATTGTTGTTATTACCTCTTCTAACAAAATTATTATTAGAGTTTGAATTATTATTGGCCTTAACAACAAAAGCAGCAGGTTGGACCTTGCTGCTAGAACCAGAACTTGGGTGGAGTCCTCTATGAGACTCCTCCCTAGAAATGACATTAAAAGCTTCTTTAACATTAGGTAAAGGGTCCCTAGCCAGAATTTTACTCCTAATTGGTTGATAAACTTCATTTAAGCCCATAAGAAATTGCATGAATCTAATAAGCTGATTATGTTTCAAAACACCTTCATGTGCAACACAAGTACAAGCAGGTAACAAAGTCAAGGAATCAAACTCTCTCCAGAGAGAGTTCAACTTATGATAATAATCAGGCACAGACAATTCACCTTGCTTAAGAGAGTTAATCTTGTGAATCACATTAAAAATAACAGACCCATCCATTTTATCATAAGTTTCTTCTAATTCTTTCCATACTTCAGATGCAATCTCAGAGTAAACTTTTCCTAAGTACAACTCATGAGACAAGGATCTAAGAATCCATCCAAGAACAATAGCATTGCACTTCTCCCATTGTTGGGATAATACAACACTAGTAGCAGGTTTAACACAAGTACCATCAACAAATCCCATTTTATTTTTTCCTTTTAAAGCAATTTTCATAGCAGTAGACCACATCTTATAGTTATCAGAACCAGAAAATTTAAAGTGAACAATAGACACATTAGAATTATCATTAGAATACAAAAATAAAGGATTACCAGCATCTAAACTACTAATCAAGACCTCAGCCATACTAGAACAATCAAGATAACAAGAAAACAAACAGATAGTAAAAAACATAAAAAAACAACCAGATACCAACTAACCAACAAATAAGAAACAAACCAACTTAACAAACTAATCAACCACCAGACTTCCAAGACTGCCCAATATTCTATCCTCCAACGACCTAGACTCAACAAACTTAAACTAATTAACAGAAAAACACAACTCACACCAAATTCGACTGTAGTACCTAGTCTCACACCTGTCTGTGGGAAGAGCAGGTTTTCGTACTTCCCAAGGAAGCAGGTCAAGATGTTACCCACAGCTTTTGCAGCGTGAAAAACTAAAGTACTCAGTGAATTAAAGTAAGAAGAAACCTTACAGTGATGAGAAGATACAGAGCGGAAAGAACAGATCACCAACACTCTTGATTCACTTAGGCAAGAGTGTTAGTAACCAAGAATGAACCCAATAGTACCTAAGGAAACCTTTAGAATCAAGATCCCCAAATTGCAAAATTAGGGTTTCAAGAAACCCTAACTGATAAATCCAAGAATCGCCTCGAAAACAACGATTAACACCACGGCCGTTGAGATAACAGCCACAATAGAGCCCAATTGCACTCAAACCAAGAAACCCCAAATCTGAGATCAAACCCTAATATCAAGAGCCAATGGAGATCAAACCCATGGCTCTGATACCATGTAAAAACTTATGAAACTAATACCAAAACCAATCACAACACAGCTGATTCACCCAGCCAACCACCCCTTGGTGAATATCTTTTATTAACTGAATATGAAAGAAGATGAGTCCATAAAACGTGTGCTCACGAAACAAATACGCAAGAAACAAGATAGTCCCCTTCAGAAGGATCCTATCTATCTCACTACAATGATAAAGATACAAAAATATCCTCACTACAACTCTCAATAACAACTATCAAACTATAACTCTGATCAAGATGATAAAAATACTAACAGAAGACTAATACCAAACCAATAACAACTTGACAACTTGAGAGAAAGAGATGAGTGTTTGTGTGTGTAGAATACGGCTGAAATATGAGAAGCTAGGGTTGGGCTTAGCTTATATAGAAACTAGTAACACTTCAACCCCTGAAGAATCAACAACCTGTCAAAACAAGCTCAACATACAAACTTTAGAGAAATATGACATAATAAGTCCCTAAACTTATGATGACCAAACATGAGCTTGCACAACTTAACATATTCCAACATTATTACTTTCTACTAATGATTTAACCATTTGATTTTATAAATTAATCTACAACAAAAGAATATCGGGCGTATAAGATCTTGCGCATGATAAATGACAAGGCTTGGTTAATTTTTAGCTTCTCATTTTTGTTTATGAACAAGAATTTTTATAACATTAAATATGAGATTACGAATGCATGTACCATGTAATAGAAAAAGAATACAACCTGCGTTAGAAAAACATATGATAGAAAACAAATATAGAACCCGGATAATAAAAGGCGGATAGCTTATACGTAAAATGTGTGTTGATACAATTTTCTTGATACATTTGATTCCACATAGGCAAAAGAAAGAATGAGTTGGTAGTTTATATTATAAAGGCATTCATGGTTGTGTAAGTTGAAATAAGTATTATGTTATTGTAGAGATATGTAGATTAGTTAGTTTACCCAGCTATTCTCATGAAAAATATCTTATATGATTCATTAACTTATTGTATGCGAACATTTTCATTCGCCATTAACTTGTAGGATTCCCTTACAAAATTTGTTGTCTACAATCATGAACCATAACTTGTACGATTCATTGAATTTTTCTGGTTTTTTGAAGAAGTTTCTGTTTATTGTTATTTTGTTAACTTTTTGTATTTTTCATGGAAAATTTAAATTCAAGATGTTAAGGCGTTTAACTTTTATATGTTATTTTTAAAGTAAAAAGCTTACCTTATTGCGGTTGTAAAGCATTTAACTTTTCCAATGAGTTATACTTGCTCCCGCGTTATATCCATTATCCGGTAATATTATTTCCTAGCAACAAAATAGAGCTATTTCCTATTTAGCTCGCCTAGGTACGGCGAGTTATTAAATCAGATGTATGCGGTAAACCATGATATTCTCGTGACCTTTTGCCACTATTTTTATTATCTCTTTTAACTAGTTATAATACCCGTGCACGCACGGGGTTTTTTCTAATTTTTTGAATAATGTATTTTTATTAATTTAAAAACAAATAGTTAAAATTTTTGTTTTGTAATTTTTTTTTCAATTATGGTTCTTAATTTGGATTTTAATTATCTTTTACAGACATAATAAAAAGTCATATATATATATATATATATATATATATATATATATATATATATATATATATATATTTATTAAAAAAGTTTAATTACAAAACTTTATAAACTAAGTTTACATACCGTTTGTTATGTTTTTGCATGATAATTTAGGTAAACTAATCGTTAATCTTATGTTAGAATATTGACAGTTGGGTTACGATATTATTATTGTTAGTTCAGCTATTATCACATTTTTAAGTTTTTGTAGACAATAAATAACACTAATTTAATATTTTTTATAGATTTATCAACATATGAATTTTAAATATAAATTTTCAACAACTTTAAGTTTTTCTTTTTACCACCTCTCTTTTTTGGGCTTTTTTAACAAAATCGTCACGAATCTTTTTTTAGCTTTTTTACTCAAAAACAAATTTAAGCCAATGTTGACCAAAATTAATTCAATTTTAACTTTCTAAGAGTGCTCAGTGTGGGAGTGACGAACAACACATTATTTTTTTGCCACCTTAGGGTAGGGGTGAGCAAAAAAAACCAAAAAAACCGAAACGAACCGAAAACCAAAAAAATCGAACCGGAAAACCCGAACAAAACTAAAAACCGATAGTTCGGTTTTTTACTTTTTTAAAAACCGAAAAATTCGGTTCGGTTTCGATTTTTGTCCAAAAACCGAACCGTAAAAAACCAAACCAAACCGCTTCTATTATATAATAGTATATAACGAATATTATGTAAATAAATAAGTAAACAAATCTAATTTATAAATTCACATTAATTTTATAAGTGAATTTATAATATATTTATCTTGACGTTTATATGTTTGATTTTCATGTGCGTGTGTTTACTTTACAATACATCAATACTTATGTGACAATGAACATACTATGTGTAAATTCACTTGCAAGTGTACATCTCATATATATGTGTTGTAAAATTATAAGATAAACATTATTAGGCTTATCTTAACAAAAAAAGTAAAAGAAAAATAACCAATTTTCTACAAAAATCAAGTTTGATGGTATAAATTGGCTACACACAAATATAAGCGGTTAGCAACCGAAAAACCGAACCGCCAAAAACCGAACCACCAAAAAACAAACCGTCAAAAATCGAATGGTTTCGGTTTTGGATTTTATAAAAACCGAATGTTTCGGTTCGGTTTCGGTTTTAGCCAAAAACCGACCCAAACCGAACCTTGCACACCCTACCTTAGCGCCACCTCATCACTCTCCGAATAATACACCAATATTACCCACTCACCCACAAAAAAAATATATATATATAAATAAATAAATAAATAAATAAAAATTGGTACCTGTTGGTGCAATGGCTACAATACCAACGGCGGACGAATGGCTTGAGGGACGGTGCAGAACGGCAGACGAATGGTACGTTATTGGGGTGAATGGCGGACGAAAAACCCTCCCGCACCGAGCACTCTAATAGCATGACACAAACTTTTGATGATTTTTTTACGTAATTTATGTATAGCTAGAACACAGCCGGATCGACTAATTCAGAAGTTAATGAGTCAAAAAGACAACTATTTATAGAGTTTATAATGGAGTTTGTTGCGAGTTATATTGGTCTCTATTAAATAAAATTGATTATTAAAACTCTACATGCTTGTTTTCCAGCAAAAAAATTAATCCAACAACTAATATTTGAACAAACTCAAACTTTAAAATGGATAAATTCAAAGCAAGTAGTACTCACTTGATTTATTATTTTTATTGTTGTTACACTATAAAAAAAATCTTATATATAAGATATGTATGCTTGGGCTCTAGCATAGCACATGTTTAATTGAGTCATTCAATTTAGTAGTGTCTTGAGAACGGTGAAGATCAAGTGCTTTGAGTGAAGAGAGGGCTCTAAAATATGATATGATGCTCTTGTCGAAATTGCCTCTTATAAGAATTATACTCTTTAGCCTTTTCAATCTCCATAAGATCTTGCAATCTGAATAAAAGAAAAACAGTATTACAAAGTCACCATGGTCTTTATAATGTTGTACTTATAGAATACTTATTAGCTGAGAACTTCAATTAACACAATTCCACTTAGTAAAATCTGTGTTGGAAATCAACATTGACACGCTTCTAAAACATACACAATATGCACAGAACACATAATGTTAATAAGTGATGTAAACTTTACGACATTAAGAGGTCACTTTCCTCAACCTCTAGGATGATAACCAATGACAGTCTCAAGTGGAACAGAAGCATTCGGTCCCATAATCTGTAAAAAAAGAGATATGAAGCCGTCATTTATAAGACTAAATAACTAAGTAGAGGTAAAAAAGACCAAATTAATAACGTTAAAAAAATGGTAGTTACCCTTTGAGGCCTTTCTATTGAGGTGTTTGGATACAAATGAGCTCAAAAGCTGTTACGTTTTTAAAAAGATCCATTTGAGAAGCTTATGCGATATCTTATTTCTCCTTCAAAAAAGTTATAAGCTACTGAAAATAAAGTGCTTGCTGGTTTTGTTTTGTTTTTTGTTTTTTTTAATTTATTTATTATTATTATTATTAATATTTAAAACACAATAAGCTATTAACCCCTAAAAAGGTTACAAAACACCCCTTTTAGAAGAAATACTAATATATATATAAGCATCTGAGGAGACGGGTTGGGACTGCACAACTAAATGGATAAAACTTTTAACCTTAATAGATTTTCAATAATGAACCTTTAATATATAAATGAGAGTCATGTAACTTAAGTATCACAATCCTGAAGTTCATCTTGACCAATTAAAGCCACTATCATATCCTCTAGAAACCAGCTAGTAATTATAATTGTTTGAGTAGTTTCAAAATCACATATATGATCATTGTCATATATATTTTGGTAAGCTAATACTATTTCATTTTAGATATTTAATTATTGTTAAACATTAAATTGTACATTAGTGTTTATACGAACATCACTGTTGTTAAATTCAAATTTGAAGGCTCATCCTGGTATCATATTTGCAAGATTGATATTTCTCTTTTGGATATCTATTCTTATTAATCATGAATAGGATAACATGGGTTTCTAACTGTGAGGGGCTGACCCGTTATCCAACCCGGCTATTTTCGCCACAATACCACCTAGTCAAGGCCGACATCTATGCTAGATTTGAGAAGGGAAATAACATGGTCTTGCAATTGGAAGAACCATTGATTCATGTACTGGAATTGTGTTAATCAAGTGATAGGATTTATTTACATGTAGCATATGCTTATATTGGCTTTATAATCACACTCCATAATCACAAAACAATCTAATAAAAGAGTAATCTAATATAACAAAGGTGAAATCCAAATTATAAAGTCAAACTGAAAACAATAAAGTCTTTATTTGAATATTCATACATGTACTTTTCTGGGAAAGCCAGAGCACCAAAGGTTAATCCAGTATTGTTCAATTTTGGCATCACATCCAAACACCCTTTTTCGTTTATACATATCATCTTTGGCATCACCTGAACACGGCGAATGTTCATACTTTTAGACCACGATGTAGAGGAGCTAGTCTCAACCAAATTTATTAAAAAAATGTCATTTCATTTTATTATTTTTAATAATGGGGCAAAGGGGTTTGATGGAAAATACTTTAATGATAACAGACTACTTTTCGGAACTGTAAAACAACAATTGTGCTTCTTCTTCTTCTTTTTCTGATAGCATAAAAGTTGCATGTTGTTAAAAAAAAAGTTAAGCAGTATTTTTGTCCGGTAAGAAAACCTAAACAAACTTAAGATTTTCAATCAAAATGGCTAATTACCCGTGCAGTAGTTATGCCAACAACTTCATGTAATGATCCACCTTGAAGTTTCTTATCTTCAAAACCGACTTTGTTTTCTTGCAACATTTCAATTTACTCAATGGGCCATTGAATGAGTTGTTTGGTTTCTGGTCAAGCCAAAGACTTCTTTGAAATGACTACATGTTATAAGCAAATTCATAATTCAATTATTTAATTTAAAGCAAAAACATAGATACAATTAGATTGGAAACCATAAAAAATTTCTTAGTTGCATGAATTCCAAACAATCTTTTAGCAATATCATCAGCTCCTGAATCATACTTGTTCACCCAAGCCATCAGTATCCTTATGCTTTTCACAAGATAAAAAAATGATTTTTAATACTTTCCATATTCATGCCTCAGAGTACCAAGTGTTAATTCATTTTGAGGAACATAATTTTCATTCAAAGGACTATAATTCTCAATCATGCAATAGTCTGTGTCATAATCAAATAATCATACTTTCAACACATACCTTACTTTTCGGGCCCATAACGGATGTATCAAGGCCACTCGTACTATCAACCACAGGAAAAAAATCAGGACATTCCCATATTCCAATACCTGAAGCTTCATAAAAAGCGAATCATATTTAGTAAGTCAAAATTCTCTGTATTATCCGCAAGAATCAATACCTTCTCGCTACGATCTCTTATTGATGATCCAAAACCTATTAGATTCAATCAATTAAGATTAGAATAAAACCAACATGTCATTAACAAAATAGGTGAATTATGACATTAAAAAAGATACTTACATTAATCTTGTTCCTAAGATGTTGTTAGTAACCAATCGAATACCAAAAATCTTTCAAAATTAAAAATTGAAACTGAAATTATAGTCATGTACTTTCATAAACTTTCAGGCTTTCATGTGAATTTTGGTTTTGGTTCTTCAATAGTTTTAATAGGGTGCTGTGAAGTTGTTGGATTGAACAAAGTGAAAATATAGATTAACTCCAAAAACTTCTATAAAACTAATATGCATACAATCGATAAGAAGATTAATAATTTTCTTTATACAAACACCCTTAATCTGTTGTTTTTTCCTTTCGATATTACTTCTATCGGATTATAGTTGAAGCGGCACCCTAGGACTAAGATTAGGTAGATTTTTTCTTTGGGTTGTGGCCCAAAAAAAACATATGAACATAGCGCATCATGTGGTTCAATCAGGTCCAATAACACTAAGCGTAATTTATCAATTTAACCATCAGTAAAACTCATAAGGTTGGCTATACAGTTATGGCATGATTTGCATCATCGAAAATCAGGGGAACACTATATATAAGAGTGAGAAATGTTGCAAAGTGTTACATTATGATGTTTAACAAATGAAGTCGACAATAACATTTCAAGGAAACCCATAAATGGCAATTCAGGCTTGTCTTTTAGAGAAACTATGACAGACATCCTCTATTCAACAAATTGATCCAACAATGCTACCCGGAATGCAGTGCATCAGACACTTTAGTACTTTATTATAGACATATACGTTTATAAAGAGCTTTTTCAAATATATTTGTTACTTGTAGAAGACGCCATGGGGAATTAGGCTAGTTATACTTGATGAATCCTCTATTTTAAAAGCCATTGTGAACCTCATTTCAGCACACCGTTTATTATTCAGCAAAGCAGTCAAAGTTGAAGCCTTAACACAAAATGCGGAGTGCATGCACTTGGGTAATAAGCAAATTCGAATGGCTGCACATTAGCTGCAAGGGATGTCGCTTTGATAACGTCTTCGGACCTCATTTTTCCCATTCCACCGTAATCAATATTCATATTCCTATTACTACCACTTGTCATCAACTTATTTTCATTTTCACACAAGTAAGAAGGAAAAGCCCCATAGAACAAAGCAGTGTTCTTAGGATCAGAATTCCAACCAGACCGAGATACAGGACCATCGACGCCCCCTCACTTAGCCCGTCTAATTCCAACACAAATCTCCCCATTCTCGGTCCTCACAAATACGATAGAATCGCCAACAGATAATTTCTTCTTGTTTACAAAACTACACCACCCAGTCGTCAAAAGATGCGTCCTAGGCGTCCCCCTATATATATGCCTAAACTTCCAAATCTAACCATGAACGTCTTTAGCTCACATAGTCTGAAAGGGGGATCAGCTAAATAATCCAAACGTGGAAATATAGTCTCGACACAATACCTAGGCACGCTAAACTCCCCCACCATTATTCGCATTAGATTGAGTCAATGTTTTAGCAAACGACAACTTATCAAAAAACCCATACCGATTCTCATTACACCTCCCACCCGTTACCCCATCATCAACCTACCCATCCCCATTTCTTAACAGAACCTACCTAATCTTACCATAAACCTCGTCATTCTCAATATCTACCACATACCTAACACCAACCACCTTACAAAGAACCAATGTCGTAACCTTCTTCCCCCCCCCCCCCCCCTCACACCAAAATCCACATTATTAAGCATATGCTCAGCATGCCCTTGCAGAAAATACTACACATTAGTATTCAACAACGGCATTTGAACCATTCCACCCGCACACGAGTGCCACAGTTGCGGATTTACACCCTTATCTACGTCACTCATACATTCACCTTTACGCGATATTACCTTAAAACTTACTTAAAATTTAAAACTCAAACTACACCTCCTTAATTATACATCACTAACCTCTGTAACATAATAAAATCACAACAAATTCAAACATATTTAAACAATGTTAAAATACATAAACTATTTAAACATAGTACAGAATAATAAAATTAATAAAACCCTAAGTAGAATGAAGTATGTATGTACCTTTTTTTATAAGATAGCCCATGATAACAAACAACTGATCTGCAAAAAACATAGATAGAATCTTACTTCTATTGACATTGCTTCATAAAGATCAAATCGTAGCTGGATAAACAATCTTCCAAACACCCATAATGCAAAAAAGTATTAAATTTAGATATCAAAAATAGTGTGGCAATTAAAAGTAAATATCATATTCAATTACAAACATAAAGATGAAAACTGCATAAACACTTACCATCAAATTTGAGGATACATAACATACAAATCATTGGGTATTAGTTGCATCCCTGCAAACACCAATAAACACAATGAAATTAAATCGAATAAAAGTATAAAAACAAATTGAAAAAATTATATTAAACACTTTGATCATATATTGTGATTTTATTCATTATAACATAGCAAACCCTCAAAGTTTAATTGATCTTTTTTAATAAAATGTATCATGAAATAATAATAGCAACTGGAGTACTCACCCAAATTTAGATGACAGAGGTGGGTTTGAGGGGAAAGAGTAGGGTCGATCATCTTCATCTACTCTTAGTTTCGATTATCAGGGGGTTTTTTTGGGTCGGTAGGTTGCGGGAAAAACATATGGAACAGCGAGATGATATTATTGATTTTGGAGTTCCGGTTTTTTATTTATAATTTTAGTCCAAAAGTATTAACTAATGAATCTCAAGGACATGTGTATTTTTATTTTTTCCCTACCTCTGATAAAAACCGAATTTTTTAAAGTTTTGGCTAAAAGAAGAAATATTTAGACTTTTTCTATTAAATATCTTTAAAAAGAAAAATAATAATAATTCAATTATTACTTAATAAGATATGAATTGATTTTTTTTAAATGAAAAATTCTCGGGTTTTGTTTTATTAGGAAAAAGATTTAGTTTTTATTATTCTCCTAACTCAAGAGCAGGGGCGTGTTTGGTTAAGAGAAATAAGGTAAAAGAAATGGAATTGGTTGAATTTCCATTGTTTGGTACGGTAGAGAAATTTGAACACGGAGATTTCTATTTTCTCGAGAAATAAAATTACACTAGAACCATTTCCACTACTTTTGTGATGGAAATATTGCACAACACGGAGAATTGGGATTTGAAGCAATGGTATAAAAAAGAGTGTGACTTTCACATTCACAAAAGAAAATTTAAACATCTTCTACCTAACCTCCTTTTCACTTTGGCGATCAGAAATTCATGGTTGGTGGATCTCCATTTCCGTCCCTTTTAGATGACAGCTCCTGTATTAATAATTAACAATGATGAATTTGTGTTTAGCCACCATGACATCTTGCACTTGGCTCAAAGATTGCATCTTGCTTTGTTTAATGCTTTTTTCTTATCCATTTGAATTTGAAACTGAAATTCATTGTTAAAGATCCATTTGTTTTGTTTGTTGACATTTCAATTTTTCAATTCTGGGATTCTATTAAACTTAAAAATACGCACATCATATCATTGATTCTCAAAGTTGTGTTGTTTTTCGTTATTTTTTAATATTAATAAGAATATTATTATTATTATTAATATATATTTCTCAAGCCAATTTCTCTATTATTACCAAACATGGGAATTTAAAAAATTTCTCAATATAATTTCATTTCCCTACATTTCTATTCTCTACCTTATTTCATTTATCTGAATTTCTCTCTACCAAACATACCCTAAATAGATATACGACTTTCTTTCCTATCCCTTTTCCTTCTTTTCTTTTCGAGAACACATTATAAATGTAATTTTTGAGCTTTCATCATGAAAACACTTGAAATTGAATTCCAGAACACAATGCAGTTTTCGGCCTTGCATCCTGTAAGCATTCAAGTTTAGTCGCAATGGATTTGTTGATCCCATATCGATATAATCTTGGTCCACCAAAAAATGAAAATAAAAACTAAACACAACTATAAGAATACCTTTTTTAAAAGCCACATCTGAGCTCCTCATCAGAGGACATGGCATACTATTTAAAGAATTTCAATACATAATCACTAACAGTTAACAACAAAGAAAACTAATACCCAAACTACTGAAGGATATTCTCAACTTTAACATACAAATACAGGTTATAACAACTATTTATCTTGTATTCAAATCAAACTCGCCCCCTTCACGCCAATCACTTTGCACACCTGCATCCCCATTCTCCCTTTCTTCATCATTCAAGAAATCCTCCGAAGGTTCTTTCTCATCTCTCTGATTATTATTGTTCGGCCATCCATTCATCATTTCATCAGGATTCACATCCTGTTCATGCTCAGCCATTGACCCCATTGCACTTGCACGTATCGGTGCCCTAGCCATCATCTCAGCACGAGCTTGTTGCTCTTGCGCCATGGCAGCCATTCTCATATTAGCTGCATGTGCATCTCGGCCTGCTTTTTGTTGTTTTTCCATTTCTGACCTTGTTTCAAATAATGCTCGTCTTTCTTCTTGAAGGAGAGCTTGTTCAACCAATAATCTCTCTTCTGATCTGAATTCCCCTATGGCCCGCTTGCGGGAAATGATATTGAAGGCAAGTACCTGTTTCTCGAAGGTGGCGGTGAATTCCGAAACTTTGTTGGCGATACTTTGATCCCATTGTTGAGTACGAGATAGAACTTGGCCTGTGGTGTCGGCATCGAGGATTCTATCATCTTCTTCGGCTTCATAATCTGCTACAACATGGTATGGTAGAAGCCTGCACAGATGATAAAGATATACACGAATTAATATGGTTACGAGGTAAAAGAAAACCATCATCTGATTATGCACATAAAAAATACATACATTGCAATTTAATCAATTTTAGAGAATGCAATATGACCAGGTCGAGCAACATGTCAGAGTTGGTTTGCCTAAATGCCAAAAATCGTTATTGTGTGGGATAAAAGTATAAAACAGGTTAGGTTGAGACGAGCACATTTTGTACGTTTTTGTGTTCTGTAAGTGTAAATAGGTAATGTATACAAAAGCTAATTCTACTATCTTCTCAGTACAGGTTAGGCGACTCTTGAATTTTTGGACCTGTTTCATATATTCATGTATAAGCAGTATAGCTAATATTCTACATTTGACAGGTTCGACCGTTATTAATAAGATACAACCCAGATTCATCAGTTTTCATATAAATGGGTCGAAATTGCCACATCTACTCATGACAAACTACCATCACCACAAGGTCATGAAATGCAGGGACCTGACTAGATACAATGTGGGCCAATTATCATAGTGATTTCTGCCTATGACAAACTTTCCGGCTAGGGATCTCATTTGGCAAATTACTTGAGCTCAAGCCCCTTTTGTAATGACCTCTATTCAAGCAGTCAAGCGTGAGTACAAAACAGTGTTCCTTAATTAAGTTCATAAGTCAAGCTCTCCGGCACTAATGTTCGACTATACTGGTCCAAAAACTCATTTTACTTTTTGAGTCGACCAAGTTATATGCATCTGTATGCGTAGAAATATACAGGAACTAGTGAAAAGTTTAATGGAGCTCAAGCTGTAGCTTGCCTAAGCAAGCTAATTGTGTCCTAAGGTCATAACAAAACCATTAAGAGCAAACTTGAACACTTGAATACTGATAAATATATATATATATATATATATATATATATATATATATATATATATATATATATATATATATATATATATATATATAAACTCGACTGCATTCTGAAAAAGATGTCAACCTCAAGACGAGCATGAGCCAGATATTATTTATTGGGTTTATCTAGCAGAGCCATAATTTCATATTACTCAGCTTGTACACACCTAGAGTTATTTAAAGCCAATTAAAAATTGAAATATAACCGCGGAGTTAAGGTGTGGCAATGACAGAAAACCATGCAGAAAAATAATAGAGTTTCTAAGAAAATCACACATGTATAGACTTGCAAGTTGAAGCTCATGCAGCAGTTGCTTATATGAAGAATAGATGTCTTATACCGTTGAAACCAGATAATCCACTCCAGCAACCAATCACCAACCATTACTGACACAGTGACACATACACACAAAAAAGTACCCATCAACTAAATCCCCTGAACCTTATACATATTTTGCCCAATCTGATATGGTCCCGACACCAATAAGCCCCAACATAGATTTCTAGGACATAATTCTTTAAAATACTAATAATTATTGAACTTACACACTAAAAAAAAGTATAGCAAAGATAAAGAAGGAAATTGGAGTTTGTAAAATAGGGTAAACTCAGAAAAGATTTAAACACATTACAGACGACACAATGCCGAAGGGAAAACGTCACTTTAAATTGCTAAAAGCATATTCAGTGTAGCAAAAACTGAAAGTGATAAACATGAGAATCAACAAAAAGAAGAGAGACACAAGCACGTAAACTTAGTATAGCTTTAGAGTACTGAAGAAACATAATATATAGACTCGAATTGTAAAAAAAAAAAAAAAAAAAAAAAAAAAAAAAAAAAAAAAAAAAAAAAAGAAATCATTTTTTTTAGACAGAACCAAGTACAAAGAATACTGATCATGCGGCTACCGTAAGGAGCAGGATTAAATGAGTATTCCCCCATCCATGAAGATAAGGGAAAAATTCGAAGAAAAGTACAGCATCAAGGGATTTGCCTATGACTTTGGAGCATATTGTACGATATACATGCTATATCACTCATACTAAACCTAAAAATAATTGAAATATAGACAGAATATAGACTCTCCATAACCGGCCAATAGTATTGTTCAGTACCTCAGTTCTTTACTTCTCTATCTAAGTTCTAATAATCACATATACTGCACTAACATAAGGCATGCCTTGATATCCTCCTACATTTAGTTTCAGAGCAATGCTAATACAAGTTAACTACGCATACTACATCATACAAGATTGATACCCAAAAGTAAAGAACTGCAATTCATATACTACAGGACACAAACACAAAGTAACCACATAATGAACAACCTGATAACCCCCAACAATACACATACCTAAAGCCCGTAATACATAAAGAATCTGCAGACCTACGCCGCATAAACATCAACACTTCAACAACTATGTGAATTACCAGTCTTAATTCCATCCATAAAAAACGGATCATCATAAAACACCAGAGCAACATACATCCGAGGTATTCTAGTGTGCATTCTGAAAACGAAAATAACAACCTTAAAAGCAGCTACATTTGTAATCCTAACATTTCCTCAACTAACCTTACACACTAAGTTCTCAAATTTTAACTATCTAGTTTTTTTGTAACCAAGGTTATTGGTTTCCAACCTTTTAACCAAATAAACCACGGGTGTTGAACCCACCGCCACACATACTCAAACTGGGTAAAGCCCTCCCTTTTATGATGTTGGCGTGGCCAGTTTAGGTTGTTTGCACCTAGCATGAATTGAACTCAAGACCTCTCACATTATAGTGATGATACTCACAAGCCTTTTTGCAACTAGACCTCTCAAATTTTAACTATCTTAAACCCCTAAATAACCATAAGCCAACATTTGACCACATTTCTCCGCACATTTATTTAAATTCACTATCATGGCCCTAAATTGCAAAGGGCTTCGTAACCCCTAAATAACCTTAAACCAACATTTAACCATGTTTATCCGCGCATTTCAAAAAGTAATTAACCATGAATGGCAAAGGGAGGTAAGTTCAGACAATGGGGTGGTTAGTTTGGAATGTTTAGGGGGTGTATGGAACTATGGATTGCTAGAGAATAAGTACTTTTGAATTTTGCACAGAGTTTAACTTTTAAAATTTTTGTTAACAAACTAATCAACGAAACTTGTTTATGAAGTGTTTATAGTCTCCAACAGAAATCTAAGATTAGTCAGATTACTAATAATTACTATTAAACTAACACACTAAAAAAGTATAGCAAAGATGAAGAGGGGAAATTGAAATTTGTAAAATAGGGTAAACTCAGAAAGGATTTAGACACATTACAGATTATACGACACCGAAGAAAAAATGTCACTTCAAATTGCTAAAAGCACATTCAGTTACAAAAACTGAAAGTGATAACACAAGAATCAACAAAAAGAAGAGACACAAGTAAGCAGCGTAAACTCAGTATAGCTTTAGAGTACTGAAGAAACAAAATACGTTAGACTCAGTTAAATACTTAAATTCAAAAAACGTAAAATGTTAGACAGATCCAAGTACAAAGAATGCTGATTGTGCGGGCATGTGGCTGACCTAAGGGGCAGGATTGAGCATTCCCCTATCCATGAAGATAAGGAGAAGATTTGAATAAAAGTATGGCATCGGGGAATCAACCTAAGACTACTATGGCACATATTGTGCAACATACATATACTATATTTCTCATACTAAAACTAAAAATATAGACTGAACATAGACTCTCCAAAACCAGCCTGTATTTCACTATTTCAGTTAGTTCTTTACTTCTCTATATAAGTTCTGATAGTTGTGTATACTGCACTAATATTAGACATTAGACATATCTTCATATTCTCCTATGTTTAGTTTCAAGACAATTTGCTAATACAAGTTAACTACGTATACTACATCATATTAGATTGATACCAAAAAGTAAAGAACTGCAATTCATATACTACAGGACACAAACACAAAGTAACCACACAATGAACAACCTGATAACCCCCAACAATACACATACCTAAAGCCCGTAATACATAAAGAATCCACAGACCTACGCCGCATAAACATCAACACTTCAACAACTATGTGAATTACCAGTCTTAATTCCATCCATAAAAAAAGGATTATCATAATACACCAGAGCAACATAAATCCGTGGTATTCTAATGTGCGTTCTGGAAACGACTCTAACAACCTTAAAAGCAGCGACATTTGTAATCCTAACATTTCCTCAACTAACCTTATACACCAAGTTCTCGAATTTCAACTAACATTTTTTTTTAACCGTGGTTATTGGTTTCTGACCTTTTGGCCAAACAAACCACGAGGTTTGAACCCACCGCCAAACAGACTCAAACCGGGTAAAGCCCTCCCTTTTAGGATGTTGGCGTGGCCAGTTTAGGTTGTTTGCACCTAACATGAATTGAACTTAAGCCCTCTCACATTATAGTGATGGTACTCACAAGCCTTTTTGCCACTAGACCTCTCAAATTTTAACTATCTTAAACCCCTAAATAGCCATAAGCCAACATTCGACCACATTTCGCCGCACATTTATTAAAATTCACTATCACGGCCCTACAACTAGCTACATTTATAAACTGAACACCAATTTGACCTCTCACACGCATCTTCAAGACTCCCAAAGGGCTTCGTAACCCCTAAATAACCTTAAACAAACATTTAGGGGGTGTTTGTTTAAGCTTATATGTGGCTTATGAGCTTATTTGTTTTTCAGCTTATATTTCATATAGCCTCAATTTTCTAGCTTATTTTGAGACTTGAGGGCTTAAGTTTATTATGATATGATAAACTTATATAAGCCCATAAGTCTCAAAATAAGCCGGAAAATTGGGGTTTATGAAATACAAACCGAAATTAAATAAGCTCATAAACCCACATATAAGCTTTAACAAACAGCCCCTTAACCATGTTTGTCCGTGCATTTCAAAAAGTCATCAAAGGGCTTAAAACTAGCTACATTCGCAGCACGTTTATTTAAATTCACTATCAAGGCCCTAAATCGCAAAATCTTGGTAACCCCTATATAACCTTAAACCAACATTTAACCATGTTTGCCCGTGCATTTCAAAAATTCCTTAAAACTAGGTACATTTACAAATTTCAACCCTAAATCAAAACAAAATCAATCAAACCTCTCACACGCGTCTTCAAGACTGGCAAAGGGCTTCTTAAACTCAGGATGACAAACGCGCCACGCATCCTGATACGCCATTTGCAGCTCCACCTGATTCGCAGGCGGCGGAGACCCAACTCCTCCAACTCCCCCAACACCACCCACACCCGCACCACTCCCCTGCGTCCTAGGTCTAGTTTGCGAGTTGAGCAAATTAGGGTTAGGGTTTTGTTGCTGCTGTGACTGTTGTTGTTGGGAACTGCGAGGTTGTTGTAAAGGACGGAGATGAGCGTCGATGTTGGAAGGGAAACGTGAAATCGCTTGTTGTTGTCTGTTTTGTTGTTGGATTTGTTGGAGTAATAGGAATTGCTGCTGTTGTTGTTGTTGGTTTTGTTGTTGGGATTGTTGTTGTTGTTGTTGTTGTTGTTGGAGCATGAGGTATTGTTGTTGTTGTTGTTGCTGTTGTTGAAGTGATGGTTTTGAGTCTTCCATTTCCAAGTCTTGTCCTTTTCTATGGGGTTTGTGGAGTTGCAGGAGAGATGAATGGGATTTTGGGAGTTAAGTTCAGACAATGGGGTGGTTTGTTTATTGTGTTTGTTTCGGCTTATATAGTTGGCTTATAGCTTATTTAATTTTGGGCTTATGTGTGACTTATTTTGAAACTTTTCGGCTTATACAAAAGTTTATTATGTCATAATAAACTTATATAAACTGAAATATTTTGAAATAAGCCACAAAAAATGAGTTTATGAAATATAAGCCTAAAACCAAGTAAGCCACAAGCCGGTTATATAAGCCGAAACAAACACACACCCTTTTACAGAGTTTAGGGTGTGTTTTGTTTGCGGGTGGGTTAGTATTAGGATTAAGATTTCGATTTCGATTTCGATTTGAATTTAAATTTGGATTTGATATTTTTTTAATATAAAAATGTAAGAGAGAGAAATATGTTAAATTTGTGTATAACGAGTGGAGGTACCCGCGCGTTGCTGCGGAAATGCCGTGCTATTTTATTTATTTATTATTTTTTTCACACCTTAGGGCTCAGGGACTAAATTGCAAAAGACTACTCTTGCTTTCACTGTGGCACTCTAAATGAATTTTGTTAATGAATTTTCCAAATCTTGTCAAAAATGTATCTTCATGAAAATTTTTAATGATCAAAATATCTTCTTTTTTTTTTTTTTTTTTTTTGTCAAATATTTAAAAAAATAAATAAATAAATGTTGCTACAGTAGCATCGCTACAGTACGCTACAGTGCTACAATACATTGCTACATTGCTACAGTACCTTAATATAAAAATGTATGTTACTGTAGCCCCTCACAAAAAGTACTTTTTTTTTGTCAAATATTTTTTTTTTAAATATTGCTACAGTAGCATCACTACAGTACGCTACAGTGCTACAATACATTGCTACAGTACCTTAATATAAAAATGTATGTTACTGTAGCCCCTCACAAAAAGTACTGTAGCAGAAGAGGGAACAGTAAATCCACGGTAAATGTAATAT
This sequence comes from Artemisia argyi, assembly GCA_030686995.1. NCBI lineage: Eukaryota > Viridiplantae > Streptophyta > Magnoliopsida > Asterales > Asteraceae > Artemisia > Artemisia argyi. The sequence continues at coordinate 117,673,718 of CM060709.1, read as the reverse complement.
TGTATAATTAGTTTTATTTGAATATATGATTTATATTTATTATATTTTTGTTATTAAAAAGGTTTAAAAAGAAAACAAGTGGTTGAAATTAAAAAAAGCCCCACAAAATTTGGAAAGACAAATGAAAATATGCTAATTTGCTTAGTATTTCAAGATACTAAATATAATGCACTCATCCTCATTTTGGGGGACACACATAGGGGTATAAACGAGCCAAGCTTTTATCAAGCAACTCGAGCTCGAGTTCAAGCTCGACTCGATCGAGCCGAGCTTTTATCGAGCTCAAGCCGAGCTCAAGCCCAGTAAACTGGCTCGAAACATATAATGAGCCGAGCTCGAGCTTTTGATATCTCGGCTCGAGCGGTTATCGAGCTTTTCGAGTCTTAATATAGATATGTTTTCATATTATTTTTATGTATATAAATAAGGGCCGATTTGAATATTAACTAAATTATTAGGACTAACTCCATAAAGGATAAAATATTTGCTAGCCTTGGTTATGAGAATTTTATTGATGGTTTTATTAATCTTAAAAATATCTAATTTAGTTTTCAAACGGCTAACTATTTCTCTTCCAGTTTATGATTTGAGATCATGTACAATTCCTATGTGAAGACTATATTTATTTTGTGGCAACTGCAATTTGCAATTCGTTTGGCACAGAATGGTGTATCTACTATTTTGTTCATGCTCATTTTAGCGGCAAATACCAGTTGGCATATATTCGAGCTTTTCATGTATATCATTTCGAGCTTTTCAAGCTAAGCTCGAGCTTTGCTCGAATCCTGCTCGAGCCAAGCTCAAACTTGGATGGTTAAAGCTTGACGAGCAATCGAGCCGAGCTCGAGCCTTGTTGAGCTCGGGCTTGGCTCGGCTCGATTACACCCCTAGACACACATGCTTACCAAACAACAAATTCAACCATCAACCTCAAATACTAATCATACCCCCTCAAACCAAACGCACCCTTAACTTATTTCCAAATGTTGTTAAAAGGAAAGGATGTAATTGGGTTAAGCGTGGTACATATTGTTCCATATATTGTTGACTAAGCTTGGTACATATTGTTCCATATTTATTGTTGACTTCTTTGATACTAGAAGGGTACTCGCGTGTTGCAGCGGCTGGTACCCTATGATTAAAGTTTAGGCGTCAACAAAAATGACGAACTGATTAACCGGAGAAAAAAAATGATCTCAGTTCACTCGTTTTTATCGGTGCTGACTCTAGTTCATTTTTAAACGGCTTTTATTTGCTAACCGAACCCATGTGACTCCAGGTTCCGGTTGAACGAGTTGGTCCTGTCTTGTTTTGTTATTGATTCGCCTCAAACGGTCAGATAATTATTGGTCAACCACTTGTGAATGGTCAAGTATAATAGTCAAACAGCTGAGGCAAATGCTTCCGTGAAATACAGTGTTTTCCAGGGTCGTAATGTCCCAACGAGGTGTGCGATGTTTTATTATAAACGAATTTGTGATCGAGTGAATATGAACAGGAAAGGTTATAAGTGTGTGTGTGTGTGTGATTAAACTAGGGTTTTATAACACAAAATAACTATTATAATGATTACGTGAAAGCTAAATATCTAAAACGTATAAACGTACACCAATTTAAAATCTGACGCGATTGCGTACTGAGAAAAAGGTGAGTTTTAAGAAAAATAAACTACATGGGTTAAAAATAAGTGGGGTCCACAGTGATTCAGGTCAAACAAAAGTCAAATACTACTCCCTGGTAGGAGGGGGTTCAAAGGAACAAGAATTGAGGTCTGGGGCCCACTGAGTTGGTCACAAATCACCACCAAAGTGGTGGTGATAGACTGAATCTGCTGGTGCAGGGCACACCCTTGCCCTGCAAGTGAGTTTGAGGGTGAGTGGGGCCCAGGGTAAAAATCCTAAAAATATAAGTTGTATGGGAACTCAAAGATAAGGTGGTAGTCTATTACTAAAACAAATTTCAAGTCCTAGATCCTATTCCTAAATTCTAAACAAATCCCCCAAGATTTGGAAAAATCTGAGAAGTGCAATTTGACTTTTTAGTGAAACTTGCTAGTTTGACTTATATGAACTTCTGGCTTAATCTACTTACTGAATAAGATGTAATATGATATACTAAGACTTAATTAAGCTATTATAACATAAGATAAACAAGTATGGCTGATATGGGATTGTCAAACCCAATCAGTTAACTGCTAATGGTATGTGGATGTGATTTTGACTTTCTAAACTAATGAGGTACTAATCTTATGACTGTTTAAACCTATTTAGACTTGAACTAACCTCATACAATAACAAACAACACCTAAATGAGTCTGAAACTCAGTAAACACTAATGATCCAAACACCCTTTATGTGGGCAGATTTCAAGGTAAATCAAAGCTAAAGCTTGGTTAGATTAAACTGAGACTTAAACTAGATTTAACAAGCTAAATCAAGAATATTTAAAGAACAATTAAGCTGAATTGAGTATACTTATAGTAATAGAACAAAAACCATAAGAGTAACTTACAAATGGATCAACTGTGAGTTGAGAAACTAAGAACCAGTAAATCATATCATAACCTAGTATCCCCCATAGGATTCTAAACCATGAACAATCCAAGTTGTGTCCTTCTCCTTGCTCCAAGCTGCTTGTGACTAGATTTTTTATTTTCTTACTATTTTTCTCTAATATTTGATTATTTTTCTTTTGTGATCCAAACAGATAATAAAGGTTTTCTAAAACTTATTTAAGCTGTGTCAGAGCTTATATGAGCTTATGAACTTACTTAACTACAACTAACAACAACAGTTGAGATTTTGAGATTTTTTATCAAACTTGAAAATGCATAAAGTGAGATATTCAACTGAAACTTGAAATTAAACTGAGATAAAGTTTGAATTACATCAAAAGAACTGAATACAAGTGTTTGAAACTGAAAATAACAACTAGAACTTATTCTACACTACCTACGATTACATTAAGCTAAAACTAAACTAATAAATCTTCCTTCTGGCTTCTTTTCCTTTTTGTAGCAATTTTCTGAGTTTTGTGGGACCTACTTAACCTTTGCCACCACATCTTAGCCATTGAAATAGTCTGATCAATCACCACCGTTCAAATTAGCTTTTTGGCGCCAATTTGTCAAAGTGTCAGTTTTAGGTACTGTAGATTGCGTGGTGAGGTTTTTAGGGGTTTTGGACAGTTGTGGAGGTGGAGGAGACAAGTGGTAAGAGTAGGTGATGAGGTGGTGGACAGGTGGTGGGTGGTATTGGTAGCAGCGGTGGAGAGGTGGTAATGGAGGGAAAAGGGTGAAGTGGTGGTTTTGGTTTTGTTGACCGGGTGTTGACCCTGGAGTGGGCTGGTATTATTTTTGGGCCAAAAGAAGTAGGGTGGGCTTGGTGTGTAAGTTGGGTTTATTTTAGTTTTGGGTATTAAGAATAATAAGGATCCGTTTGGTTGTAGGAATTACACAAGGACCAATTTTGTAATTTAGTGAAAGTTGAGGGGCTGTTGTGTAATTTTCCAAAATTTATCATAAGGGTCTAAATTGTCACATGTGAATAGTACAAGGGCATTTTTGATATTTTTTAATTTTTTTAAATACCCGGGGAGTAAAACTGACAAACTGCCAAACTTGAGGGACCAATTATGTAATTTCACCAAACTTCACACCAAGGACCATTCCTGCAAAAGATTATTAGTACAAGGACCAAAATTGATTTTCTCAAAGTTTTAAACATCCCAGGGACCATTTATGTCAATTTCCAAAGTTGAGGGACTAAACTTGTAACTTTATGAAACTTTGCACCAAAGGACTAAATATGTAACTTTATGATTAAAAAGGACCTTTGGTGACTTTTTCAAGTTTTTAGAATAACCAAGGACTAGTTTTGCCAATTTATGAAACTTGAGGGACTGAAACTGCCAATTATGCAAACTTTGTACGTTTTTCATCTGTTTTTGCATATTTTGCATTTGAAACATATAAAACACACTTTTAAGATATTTTAAGTATTTTGATGCATATTTGAGTGTTTTTGGATGTTTTGGCAGTTCAGATTGGTATAAAATGATGAGTATTTAGACACTCATCAGTTATAATATTTGCCACATAAGAAAATTGGGTTAAATGTGTCAAAGAAAATTTAAATAACTTGGCAATAAGATTCAAAGCTTTAAGAGTATTGTAATCTGTATGTCAGTATGTTTATAGACATCTACTTTTTTCGCTTTTAAGTATAAATTTAAAAACACTTCTTATTATTACTAGTTGGTTGCCCGCGCACAACGGCGGCGAAAAACAGTTTATGATAAAAACTACTTTTGGTCTAGGTTCAGATCGAAGTTCGATAACTTTTCATGTAAAATAGTTTAGGGCACGTTTGTTTGTGGGTAGGTTAGGATTAGAATTAGGATTTGGATTTGTATTTGATTTTTTTTAAGATAAAAATATGAGAGAAAAATATGTTAAATTTGTGTATTATTAGTTTTATAAATAAATATATGATTTATATTTATTATATTTTTGTTATAAAAAAAGTTTAAAAAAGAAAACAAGTTGTTGAGGTTTAAAAAGACCTCACTAAATTTGAAAAGACAAATGAAAAAAATGCTAATTGGTTCACGATTTCAAGATACTAAATATAATGCATTCATCCCCATTTTGAGGCCCACACATGCCTACCAAACAACAATTCAATCATCAACCTCAAATCCTAATCCTACCCCCTCAAACCAAACGCACCCTTAACTTTTTTACGAATGTTGTTATAAAGGAGGAGATGTAATTGGGCTAAGCTTGGTACATATTGTTCCATATATTGTTGACTTCTTTGATACTAGAAGGGTACTCGCGTGTTGCAGTGGCGGGTACCCGATGATTAAAGTTTATGCGTCAACAAAATCACGAACTAATTAACCGGAGGAAAAAAGAATGATCTCAGTTCACCCGTTTTTCATAGATGAAAACAACATCAACTGCAAACATTTGAGAAGATGAGTGAAGTTGCAACTGAGTTTGAATGCTTAAAGATACAATATTCAATCTAATAAGAATTCTAAAGACTTTTGCCGTTGAACATTTTATCGCTTTCATTTACTTCCGTTCTGAAAACTTTTGGTTTCTTAACTTTTGTTTTGTTGATTTTCTTGGGTACTTTGTGAGACCTTTTCGTTTGTTAATTTTATTTAAACTTTTAGGTTTTTATTTGTGACTTCTAGATTATATGTTTAAGTTTACTTGAATTTGGTTTTCTTGGTTTTAACCGAAACCAAGCCGAATTCTAATTTAGTGTATGGTTTAGTTTTATCCATTTTAGAATTGGTTTGGTTTGGTTTTGGTTTTGACTTTGAAAATTTTTAAACAGATGAACCCGAACCATACAACCCACAAACCCGAAAACCGAACCAATGAACACCCCTAGTAATGGAGACTAAACATGAAATCGGGCTAACCCACAGAGACTAACGGTATAATTTACTCTAAAAATAACTTTGGAATGAATGTGTTACGAGGGTGTGAATCTAAATCCATTGAGAAGAAATAAAATCCTTCTAAATTGAGAAAGATGCTTAAAAATGATAGATTTTTAACTTCGATTCAAGTTTTTCAAATGTAGAACTTATTTTAATATGCTTCATTGCTTCTAATAAAAAAATGTGCAAGAATAAATTGAATCAAGGTTAAAATTTCACGATTGTGATATAAGTACAATTGTGAATCATATGTATCAATTTAATGAATCATTACCATAACACAATATTTACAAAGATTTGTTAATCAAATATGTGATTTATAGATTTGATTCACTATAAATTGATGTACACTAGTAAATCAAATAAAAAAAATAACAAAAATACCCATTTTTTCAACAATACTTCACCAAATACCCATCTTTTTCTCAAAATTCCAAAAATACCCATAAAATCCTCAAGTTTTGCCATTTTTTGCGGATTTTTAAACCTTGCGAATTTTCAATTTTTTGATCTTTCGATTTCGCGATTTTTTGATATTTCGATTTTGCGAATTTAAAAGAAAAACGCAAACTTTTGGATAAATCTTGCTAGATTTTTGAAATCTTGCGAGATTTTCAAGATAAAACGTTCGGATTGTTATTTTTTGCTCATTTCAGCTCTTTTCACTTAAAAACTCAATTTTGCCATGAAATAACTCAATTTCTCCATGAAATCCGTCAAACAACCCGTAAAAATACGCGTGTGTAAAGGAGGTGAACGGGAAACAGTGGATGGTGTGTTGGAGTATATGTCGTTAAATTGTGTAAAACGTACACTGATTTTACCATTGTTGTCATCTTATTCATGCACTAGAAGTACTATGCGATAGGGTAGAAATCGATGTTAATAATGGTTTTATGGTAACTTACAATTCGGATAATGATATTGTAGAGGTATGTTATGATTTAGAAGTCAACGAATTTATGTAATTTGTTGTTAAAAGTAGTAGAATTGTTATATTGTGCATTGCTGAGTCTGATGTAAATCGCAGGCAATTATCAACTACGGGAAGCAATCAACAAACCAACTTTATTCATGATACACTGTCTGTAAATATATATCAAACCGAGTATCATGCCGCACAATTTCACCTAACGCAGAATTTTCCAAGCTATCAACAGGGTAGTGGTTTTTATCAGAATTTTTCTAGTTATCAATAAGCATGATTTTATAAGATTTATCTAAAAATTTGCATTGTTTTTTAAATTCGCAAAATCAAAAAATCGCAAGGTTTTATTAAAAAATCAAAAAATCACAAGGTTTGACTTTTTTAAAAGTCAAACCTTGCGGATTTTTCAAAAATCAGCAAAAAGTCGCAAAACTTGAGGATTTTATGGGTATTTTGGAATTTTGTGAAAAAAATGAGTATTTACCGAAGTATGGTTGAAAAAATAAGTGTTTTTGTCATTTTTCGTAAAAAAAATTATGAATAAACAGCTCAAAGCTTTCTAATATTTAGGGTCCGTTTGGTTGCCCACTTTGGGCTGGGTTTTTAGTTGAAAGGACTATAAACAATGTTTGATTAAAAAGTTGGGGATATAAATTGGGATTCAACCCCACTCACATCAACTGTTCAAAAAGACTTGAGGTCACGTGGGATTGTATTATTGTTGGTCCCACTCTTTCACTTCTCTCTATTTTACCCATTTTTTAATATAAAAAATTTCTTATTCCATTTTTCAATTATATATTAAAGAGAAAATTGCAAAAATCGTTCTTGTGGTTTGGCAAAATTGCACGTTTCGTCTTTACTGTTCATTAATTGCAAAAATTGTAGGTTGACTGCACTGTTTCGTGCACTTTTGGTCATTTGACTTAACTGGCGTTAAATGGACTCTATTTGCAGTTACACTTTAGCCCCTTTTGGTTAACCACCATTGCAGCACCCATCCTTTAACCTATAATTTAACTTTTTTTTCGAATTTTTTGAAAAAAAAAATCACCTTGTTTTTTTTTGAAACATTTTTTTGGAAATTTTTTTTTACAAAAAAAATTTTCAAATTTTTTCAAAAAAGTATTTGTGGCACATTGAAAAATTATTTTGGAAATATTTTTTTGAAAAAATTTTTTGGAATTTTTTTTTACAAAAAGAATTTTCAAATTTTTTCAAAAAGTATTTGCATCACATTGAATTTTTTTTTGAAAATATTTTTTGGATATTTTTTTACAAAAAGAATTTTCAATTTTTTTCAAAAAAGTATTTGCGGCACATTGATTTTTTTTTGGAATATTTTTTGCAAAAAGAATTTTCAAATTTTTTCAAAAAAGGTTTTGCGGCACATTGAAAAAAAATTTTTGGATATTTTTTTTTACAAAAAGAATTTTCAAGTTTTTCAAAAAAGTATTTGCGGCACATTGATTTTTTTTTGAAAATTTTTTTTGGAAAATTTTTTTTACAAAAAGAATTTTCAATTTTTTTCAGAAAAGTATTTGCGGCACATTGAAAGATTTCTTTTGGAAAAAAAAATTTTGAAAATTTTTTTTGGAAATTTTCTTTTACAAAAAGAATTTTCAAATTTTTCAAAAAAGTATTTGCGACGCATTGAAAACTTTTTTTGGAAATATTTTTTTGGAAAAAAATATTAAAAAAATTTAAAAAAAACGGAGGATTTTTTTTCCCAAAAAATTTGAAAAAAAGTTAAATTATAGGTTACAGGATGGGTGTTGCAATGGTGGTTAACAAAAAGGGGCTACAGTGTAACTGCTAACGAAGTCCATTTAACGCCAGTTAAGTCAAATGATCAAAAGTGCACGAAACAGTGCAGTCAACGTACCATTTTTGTAATTAATGAACAGTAAGGACGAAAAATGCAATTTAGCCAAACCACAAGGACGATTTTATATATTTTCTCTTTCTTATTTTAAAAACATATTTTTTATTTCTTACATCAAATCAAAATCAAACCCAATCAAAATGTTAATCCTAAATTTGTTTACAAACCAAACGGACCCTTAGTCCTACCATAAGGAAAAGTAACTATCAATGCCGTTTTTCACGGGTTATAGGTCACAATGCCGTTATCTATGGTGTATGTAGGAGGTTAAGCGTAGACAGCCTTACCCCTACCTAAGGTAGAGAGGCTGCTTCCGGTTTTACCAAAGGTAGAAAAGGACCTTCAACTTTGCAAGAGGTGGGAATCAAACCCTTAACTTCTGTCTTTAGAGGTAAGGGTGTTAACTAGTTGATTCAATCTTGCCTTTTTAGCGAGAAAAGTGTAATTAAGATAAGATAGAATAGTCAAGTCAATAATGGAGAGGCGACCATTAAAAAGTCTTGGTGTGGGAAATAAAACAAAACAAAACAAAAGGGAAATAATAAAAAGAAGAAGAAGGAGACTAGTGGGGAAATAGCAATGTTATAAATAGCGTGAGGCGTGGCGTGGCGGCGAAGCCAAGCCTCAAGCTACACGAGCTATAGCGAAGCTATAGCGTTTTTTGAGGCGTGATCAAGGCGGCATAATTTTTTTATAGATTTATATATTTATATCATATATATATATATATATATATATATATATATATATATATATATATATATATATATATATATATATATAATACATCAAGTTTACAAAACGTGTTATACATAGGAAATAAACTCAAAAAGCTAAACTATAATTGCATTTTTCGTCATTTCTTTAAATAAAACCTTCTCCGTGAGAGTAAACTGCTAAAAGATAAAATGTAAAAACCTAAAAACTACGGTATAAAACATCACATTCACATATTCACATTCACTTGTTATATTATCTTTTAGCATTTGATTTATAAAGTTAGCCCAAGCCCAAGTTCCTTCTAGCCCAATAATATTAAATTACTAAATTCTACAAAAGCTTCAAAATAAAGCGCCACGCTTCACGCTATAGCACGCCTTACTACGCTTTTTCGCGCTTCATAACACGCTACGCATTAAGAAGACGCCTTGGCCTATTTCGTAACGTGGAGGCCACGCCTCGCGCTATGGCGCCGCTATAGCGCCGCTATGGCGCGCTATTTAGAACCCTGGGAAATAGAATTGAAGAATTTGGAGAATGAAGTCTCCTCCGCCTTCCCTGCTATCACTGGCAATCGATGCAACAATTTCAAATATTCAAAACATCTCCTCTGATCTCTCTTTTCTCCCCAATCATATCCTCATCGACCTCTTTCTCGTACTCCCACTTCTTTTTCCTTATTATTTTACTTGATCGTTGTTTACTTGCTTTTATAGATATATCAAAAATTTTAGGATACACATGTTTAGGGGGTGTTTGTTTTGCCTTATACAGCCCGCTTATGGCTTATTTGGTTTTGAGCTTATGTTTCATAAGCTTACTTTTTGTGGCTTATTTTGAAACTTTTCGGTATAAGTTTATTACGACATAATAAGCTTATATAAGCAGAAAGGTTTCAAAATAAGTCACAAAAAATTAGCTTATGTAACATAAGCCCAAAACCAAATAAGCCATAAGCCGAAACAAACACCCCCTTATTATAGGGTGAAAGGTTATATAGATGTATTTTGTGTCTTATTTGATTCTCGACTTGATTCTAAGCTAGCGGTATTTGTAAGACTAGGCGTTTTTGAAACATAGTTTGACGCGTGACACCCCCTTCCCTTTCACGCGTCAACAACAGAGTCTTGAGGTGATTTGCTAACTTTCTTGACCGAATCAAGTTTTGGTTGTTTTGTCTTGTCTGGGGTATGTTTGTGTTTAACGACTACGGGAGTTTGGTGTTTGGTTTGGTCACCATAACATCGAGCCTCATGATTGGTTTGATATAGTATTAATTTGATAGTATGATTATGTTTAGAAAAGCATATGTATCGTCACTTTTATATTTAAACGCTTAAAAACTGGTTATTTAACTGTAATAAAGTAAACGGATATTCAAACACCATTGCTTTACTAAAAAGGCAGATTTTGGATTTAATTATTGTGCATATATGTTTGTTAGCCTGATAATTGTGTATATTCATCACTTAAATGCCTGGATCTTTGTAGCTCTTAAAGTTACGTTGTAGTCCTAAGAAATATTAGTGTTTGATTATACTAACATAAAAATAGTTGTTTAACTATTTGTCATTTATTTATGCTTTTCTTGTTATCTTGTGAGCTCAGCAATAGCATCAGTTTATTGCACTGGTGATAATAGGCATTTGAGTTATTTAACCGGTTCCTCCTAATACTGCAATATTTTATGGATAAACTGAAAGAGACATTCTAGTACTGCAATTTTTGATGTGGATATAGCTGCGGATGATTAATTATTGTTATAAGATTCTGATATCTTTTGTGGTAGTTTTTAAAATTTTGTTAAGTGGTGTTAACTTATTATTATTCGACAGAGAACCCTTAAGGCTGGGAAGCTAACACCTAGGATTTTGAAGATTTTTGTGGCGACCGGAGATGAAGAAATCATCACTATGATCCAAGCACTTAATATTCAGCTTGTGTGGACCCCTGTCATTCCCACTAGTAAGTCATGCTTCAATGATCCAGTTTTCCACATTATACGATAGATGCTATATCTTTCTAATCTTCGAAACATGTATGACAGGATGCTCAGACAAGTTCTAAAGCTGAACACAGCTTATGCTCATTCAATTGACTTGATTTACTTTTTGATACAAATGCAATAATGTCTCAGGTGATTGTAGATACCAATGAAATAAATATTGTTATTGCTGATTTCCGTTCAGGCCTAACCTCTTTTTTGGAAGAATGGAGGCCCATATTTTCTCGATTCCATTTGATAATTGTCCTAGATCCTGACCTGAAAGAAGAACCGAAATTTCCTAAAGGATTTGACGCTAATGTCTACACCAAGTTGGATATTGAAAAATTCTTTGGTACTTCTTACAAATGTTGCCATGTTTACTGGATACTCGTGTCGTTATTTTGGCTATCTTGTATCCAAAAGAAAGTACATAATATCAATTGATGACGACTGCAGTCCCGCTAAAGACAACTATGGTGATATCGTTTACATATTCGTGCAACACATCACTAACCTTAAAACTCCCGCAACTCCTTTATTTTTCAACACACTTTACAATCCTTACAGAAAAGGGAGCAGATTTTGTTCGTGGATATCCGTTTAGCTTACGTAGTGGGGTCCCATGTGTACTTTCCTGCGGACTTTGGCTTAATTTAGCAGACTACGATGCACCCACACAAGGATTAAAACCAGAAATGAGAAACTCACGGGGACGCTGTTATGACTGTACCGAAGAATTCTATGATGCCAATGAGTGGGATCAATGAGTGGGACCCGCGATTTTGCCTGCTTTAAAACTGGCAAAAGAAGGGAAGTTTAGATGGGAAACAATGGAAGACGTATGGTGTGGGCTCGTGGTGAAGGCGGTCTGTGATCATTTACAATTGGGTGTTAAAACTGGGATACCGTATGTCTGGAGGAACGAAAGAGAGTGCGATTGATAGTCTGAAAAAAGAATGGGAAGGGGTTAAGCTGATGGAGGAACTGGTTCCATTTTTTCAGAAATTGAAATTGTCTTTCTAATGCGATTACAGCAGAGGCTTATGTGACTGAAATGGCTGCCGAATTAAAGAAGGGGACAAAATGGTCTCATCCTTAGCTTGCTGATAATATGGTGGAATGGGTAAAGATTTGGAAGGAAGTCGAGTGTCGGGTTTTGGGTTGAATACTTGAACTGCTATTGATTACTGTTATCTGTTGGACTTATAAAACTGAATCAATAGGGGCTATCTGGAATTTAGTAGTGTACTCTACTTTAACTTTTTTAATGTTATCTTTTAGATTGGTATTTAAATCAAGTACGAGGGTATCTTTTTGTTATTTGCGTAATCTCTGATATGATGGTCACCTTCGCGGTTTGTTCTCCTGGTTTTGTAAGTTTTGCAATGCTTGAATTTGGTCTGTTGGTCCAAATAGGTAGGACTAGGCTCCTTCAAAATGTTTGCAATGCTCGAAGTTAGTTGGATATAGTGAGTTACAGTCTGTTTAAATTTGGTTCGAGACTGTTAGTAATGAAATATTGTGCTTTCACTTTGAGCTACATTTCTCTTTCTGTTTGTAACTATCTTTGGTTTGAGAAATGAAAATTAGATTATTGCTTATTGTCCTTTTGCACCTTTATGCAAGGAGCCTACTCACTTTCATGATGTTTATAATTACTTTTATCATGATTCAAGACTAGGCTTGAGAGAACTGCATTTTGGTTCCAAGAGCTATTGTTCATAAGCGCGATTTTCTCTTTTGAACATGATTCAAAGTAGAGTTTGATCGGAACTCCTTTTCATCCAAGATCATAGCTTCTTTTGTCTTATTAATATTTAGTGTTGATTTACATTTTTTTTGGATCACATGATTTTTCTTTTTTTATTGGCAGAGATATTTTTTGACACTCCTTTCCACTTGTGATTGAGCTGTATTTGTTTGTTACCCATGGTTTACCTTTGTCTTTTTTGTTTGGGTAATGTTATTGGAACTCTTCTTGGTCCATCTTTATCATTTATTGAACAGAGTTTTTTTTTTTTTTTTTTTTTTTTTTTTTTTGGTTCCGTATTATCTGTTGTGTTATGTATTTTTTGTCTTTTAAATCTCCTCAAACTTTATATTTTGGTTGTTTAATAATAATAATAAATAAATAAATAAAAGAGGCAGAAGAGGTATTAGAATCATTTTAAAGGGGTATTAATAACTTGTCCTTTTTATCACCATGGTTTGGCTTCATAAACATTTCGGTTTAGTCCTTTGTTTGGTAGGTTTTTCAGAAACGTGTCTCCTTTTCATGTTTTCAAGTACTTTTATCCATAATTTCACCATGAAAGATATATGCTTCCAATCATCAAGTTTAACGTTAAAAGGATCCACCAAATACTTTGGAGTATTTGATACACATATTGATTAGTAAATACCTAACATTATGCTGATAATTTAAAATTCCAAACCATATACATGCAAATTTAAGCACCGTCATTAGTATAATAGAGACAATGGAATAATACATATACTGATGACAAATTTAAGGGTCCTAAGTCCTAACCATATACATGCAAAGTAAATGTTCCATCATTTAATCTACCTGCCTAACGGCGTAATTTTATTTTCTACCCATATGCATCTATTAGCAATTTACCTTTTAATTACGGAAAAATGAATTGTACATAATAAATTGACTCGCACATGTAGGATAAATTTACATGTGGGTTGTGGGGTATGCTATATCCACATAAAATCCCCACACAAAACCTCCAGTCGTTGACGTGTCAGTGAGTGATTGATTTAATCAGTGAGCGGGGCCTTTGATTAAACCAACCACCCGCTGACACGTCAGCGAGTGAGGATTTTATGTGTGAGTTTGTGTGTAGTTGTAGCAATTCCCAAATTTACATTGCAAAAGTAACACAAAAGTCACAAATGAATATAACACATGATGGCCACCAAAATCTTTTTTCTTTCTTGTCAGGACTACAACATATAGCACTTTGTTGCAAAACAGTTTGTTGGTCAAACGGGTCACTTTGCACTGATAAAACCTTTGACCCGCTTGACCAAGTTTTTCAAAATGACCCGTGACCGATTTGACCTGCAATCGGTTCCCAGAGGCTCGCTCGGAAAGGCTGCTATACCATACCTTTTGACTTAACTCTACTTTAGTAGTCACTAGACTCACTATAGTAGTCCGTCCGGCTGCTCTTGCTGAAATCATTACTCTTCATTCTCCCGTACCTTTTTCCAATCCACCTATAATCCCACCTCATAAAAAAAAAAAAAAAAAATGTACTAGTATTTACCAAAAAGAACTTTTTAAGGCTGCAAGATTATTTACCGCCATTAAATACCTTAAAACAAACATGTGAGCCAAACATGTTGTGTTTAGCTATAAACTAGGACAGGAAGGTATCTATATGTCTCCAAGACAAAGATTCCAATGTTGTCTGTTTCTTAAATCCAACAAACACAGCACTTAAAAAACACCCACACTTAAAAAATCAAAAATCAAAAATTGTAAAAATAGTACAACTTCACATTTTATTTTGTACTGTCATCTATAATATCCCATTTGTTTTTCTCTGTAACAAAACAAGAATGGCTACCAATTTATCAGCCCTTCAATTTCCCTCTTCATATCTTCAAACCCACAACAAATTTAACCTCAAATCACCCTCATTTCATAAATTCAATGGTGGGTCATCAGTCTTTATTAGCATTGTTTCATAAAAACTCAATTTTATATGTTATTGCTAAAAAGACTCAGTTTTTATTAGTATTTTTGCTATAAAGATTCAATTTTTATTAGTATTTTGTTATAAAGATTCAATCTTTATTGTGTTGTGCAATTTAAAATTTGATTTTGGGACATGGGTATTTTTTGGTTTTTGTTAAAGTTTAGTTTCTTGGTATGATATGGGATTTTGTTTGTGTTTTGCAACTTGAATTTTGATTGTGGTACATGGGTTTGTTTTTGTTTTTCCTAAAGTTGTATGATATGGGATTTTGTGTGTAGGGGTTTCAAGGAGTTGTGGGATTAAATGTTCGAGTTCGAATGGGAGGAAGCCGAATTCTAGTGAGGAAAAAAGTGGAAAGAGTTTAGAGATGTCACAGGAAGAGAAAAGGCGGGCTGAGTTGTCTGCTCGAATTGCTTCTGGGGCGTTTACGGTTGAAAAGCCTAGGTAATTTAGAGGATTTGTGCTTAAAGGGCTTTTTTTTTTTTTTTTTTTTTTTTTTTTTAAAGTTATATTATTAGTATTATTGGAATTGGATAAATGTTACTTTACCTAACCATAGTTTAGACATGTTATGATATTATGTTTTACTTGGAAGGATCAAAAGAATTAGTATTGGAACAGGTTAGCACGAACAAAAGTGGCTATTGAGATATACTATGTAAAACTACCTAGCTACACTTTAAGAGTTAGCACGAACAAAAGTGGCTATTGAGATATGGTATGTAAAACTACCTAGCTACACTTTAAGAATATTATGCTTGTAACATTCTAAATATAGTACTGGTATTAAAATAATCTTGATGAAGTATTGAACACCGGAGTTAGCTCGATATCCTTGTCTATTTTGTTGTTTATGCATAGAAGCATAGTGAATGAAAATCCAAACACCCCCTAATTGTGGTCAGAATCAACTATAATGTTTGATGTTGTCTTATGGTAGTGTTTATTATGTATTAGGTGAAAGTTTTTGGTCCGTTAGAGGAACATTGAACTCTTTATCAAAAATAGAAAAGGGAAAACGATTAGCCAATTGATGTACTACCTCTTTAGGAACAAGGCTTTTGGTCAAATTATTTACTTACTAAAGTTATAATTTGGGATGTATTCCATAGCGTTTGTAGAAAAGAATAAAATTTGCATTGAAGATTATGAAAAATATAGCAAATGTGAATATGAAACAATCTTGGTGTTACATTTATCACAAAATTTACATATATTCTAAGTATGATTGGAAGTCAAAGAGTAGCTAAATCAATAAGACTAATCTGATTTTCATTGTTTATTCCGGGTTGTGCCTCAGTTCAGGATGGAGCCATGTAGGAGGTTGGATGGGCCATGGCCAACCCAAGTTTCTTGTTAGATATGAGATGTATGTGTATTTGCTTCACAAATTTACTTACCACTAGTGTATTTGCTTATGTATTTGCTTCACAAATTTGCTTCTGGCCCACCCCAATTACAAAGACAGACCCATCCAAACTAATATCAGGAGGCATTCAAATCATTTTTTAAGCTCACACCCATTGGGATGATAAGTTATGAGGTTAATTATTTAAAAAGGTTATGTGATTATTTCCTTTTTTTAGGTAAAATAGTTACTTGTTTTGTTTCATACTCTTTATTTACATTATTTATTCTTATTTGTTTGTAAATTTTCACAAGTTAGGTAGTGCTTTAGATGATTATAATGATGTTAAAGAGTGTCATGTGCGCTTGAAATAAACATTTATCGTAACGATCAAAATTTATATATTTAACTTTGCGCATAATTTGTAGTGTGTTTTGGCCCACCCAATTGGAAGATCCTGGCTTCGTCACTGCCTCAGTTATCTACTTTATATGTCCCAGTCTGAACTAATTCGCCCTGTGATTTTATAGGTTCCATGAAAATGTATAACTTTCAGTTAAATATTTACAATGCCACTGAAATTGACAAAATAGATGAAACGAGCAGGACTATAATCTAGTTCCAAATAATGGTTAGCGATTGACCAAGATGAAATTTTGTGCTAAGAACTAAACGGAAAAGCCAATATTAACATCGACAAGTATTGCAATGTGGTGTGATGCGTCAATAAATAGTTGTCTGCATATCATATTACTGCAAATTCTTGGTTTTATGGTTTTTAATGGTTATTCTTCTTTTTTCATGGGAAAGCAGTATTGGATCATTGTTGGTGACTAGTTTGACCAAATTGGGCGTGCCTTCGGGTTTTCTTGAACCTTTATCAAAATTGATAAATTCTGGCGAAAGTTATCCAAAGATTCCAGAGGCAAAAGGAGCAATTAGTGCTATTCGTAGTGAGGCGTTTTTCATCCCCTTGTATGAGCTTTTTCTTACATATGGTGGAATTTTCAGGTTGACGTTTGGTCCCAAGGTTTGACTCTTCATTTTCTTGCTCCTTTCACCATACAGTAAAAGACTGTTAGTAAAGTGAGCAGTTCCGGCACAGCGGGTAACCGGTCATACAGTAAAAGTTTTCGACCCAAAATACTTTTTGTCCAATAGTCTGTGTGTGTGTGTGTGCGTGTGTGTGTGTGTGTGTGTGGTTTTTTTTTTTTTTTTTTTTTTTTTTTTTTTTTTTTTTTTTTTAATTAAAAACTATGGTGTCAAATATGATTGCAAATATTATATTATTTTGGTCATAATCTAACATTTTTCCAAACAAAGTGACTTAGGGAATGGTCGACTTGTTTCCTTAGTAGCTTTTATTTATTTGACCCGTTTGACCCTTTAGAAATAAAACATAACCTGAATTGACTCATGCATGTGTAAATGGGCCGAAATTACCATCTATAGTTAAGATGTGCAAATGTTAATTGAACTGACTTTTGTTGCAGTCTTTTCTGATAGTGTCTGATCCCAACATTGCCAAACACATATTGAAAGACAATGCAAAAGCGTATTCAAAAGTAAGCATTTGTGTTTCTGTTTTTATTTCTTCATATGTTTCTGGCATACATAGGCCGGTATATCTTGTTGATAAAAAGAAAAGCAAGTAGGTGATTTATAATCTTAACTTATTTAAACTTGCTGATTAATGTTTAGGGTATATTAGCCGAAATTCTAGAATTTGTAATGGGTACGGGACTAATTCCAGCTGATGGGGAGGTCTGGCGAGTTAGACGACGGGTTATAGTCCCATCATTACATCTGAAGGTATGACAGTCTCATATTTTTATTGTTACTCATGACATATATAGTTTAAAATTTTTCCCTTTGGATATTCTATACTTCATAACTAATTTTTTATATGTAGTATGTAGCAGCGATGATTGGCTTGTTTGGAGAAGCTACTGATCGCCTATGCAAAAAACTTGATGCTGCTGCATACAATGGTGAGGATGTGGAAATGGAATCACTTTTTTCACGTTTGACGTTAGATATTATCGGGAAAGCAGTATTTAATTACGACTTTGATTCGTTAACAACGGATAATGGGATCGTGGAGGTATGTTAAAGTCTCACTCTGGTAGATACGCATGATACTCCCTTAGTATTTTATTTTCTTTTTTCTAATGTCATGTGATTGTCTTAGACCAGGCAGTATACACGGTTTTGAGAGAAGCAGAAGATCGAAGCATCTC
The DNA here is from genome assembly GCA_030686995.1 of Artemisia argyi. Lineage (NCBI taxonomy): Eukaryota > Viridiplantae > Streptophyta > Magnoliopsida > Asterales > Asteraceae > Artemisia > Artemisia argyi. The sequence goes on along the minus strand of CM060709.1, from coordinate 117,655,434 downwards.
ACCTATTCCGACGTGGGAGATTCCGATATGGAAAGATATCTCACCAAGGCAGAAGAAGGTCAATGGAGCCCTTAAGCTAATCAATACGACATTGGATGATCTCATCGCAATATGCAAGGTGAAGCTTTTATACTATTTAAGTTTTAGTGTAAATGGCTTGGGTCAAAACGGGTAGAATATTGGAATCGAATGTGTGGAGTGGCTTCTTTTCCTGCCAACCGTCCCTTATTTTTTGTTTTTTCAGATAGTTAGCAATTCAGGAGGTTGCACACATTTGAATATACTAGGGGCGACCACTTAACCGTTTGACTACTCTGTTTAGCTCTTCTATATAATGTTAACCATTAGCTTATTTTTAAATTAGAGGGTTTCAAATTCCCTTCTACTAAGTTTGAACTTCGTTAACCAAGTATAATATCTGTCCCATGAATTACTACATTTGACCGGCTACTAAGGTAGATGTGTTCACTTATTAATCAATTCTCATAATAATGACACAAGAACGGAATAATTTGGATCCAAGTCAATTTTATACTTTTATTATTAGGAGCTAATACAACTTTCGTAATCATATTTGACACTAATTGTTTATAAGTTGACCCGTTACAAACCCATGCGACCTGCCCATTTCTCCATAGCTGAACTTAATCATGCCGTTTATTTGCATGCAGAGGCTGGTTGACGAAGAAGATGTAGATTTCAATGAGGAATACCTGAATGAAAATGATCCAAGTATTCTCCATTTTCTGTTGGCGTCAGGAGACAATGTATGAGAATGATATTTATTATGTCTTGATGGATATCTTGATAAGACTATTGTATCTCATATATATTTGTCATGTGTAGGTGTCGAGCAAGCAACTCCGTGATGATCTGATGACAATGCTTATTGCAGGACATGAGACAACTGCTGCAGTATTGACATGGACCTTTTATCTTCTTTCCAAGGTACCTCAATACCACTTCTGCCTACTCATTTACTCACTATATAACAATCAATAAGGTAATAATGTGTGGGACAAGTCTTATACCAATCTTTAAAATGTCATCGGTACTTTGATTATGTTGCAGGAACCCAGTGTCATGTCCAAGCTTCAAAACGAGGTTAGTTGAAAAATAGATTTCCAATCCACTCCCCTTCCCTGGTGGATATACATATAGATCTGCAACTTATTTTAATGACAATAGGTCAAGATGAAAATTTCAGAATGATGTGCTTGTCAGGTTGATGCGGTTCTAGGTGATAGGTTTCCAACTATTGAAGACATGAAGAAGCTTAAATATACCACTCGAGTGATCAATGAAGTAAGAAATAACCGTCTTTATGTTTCTAAGGCCGTAAAATGCATGCTCAATGTTATTCAATCATTTGCAGTCTTTGAGGCTTTACCCACAACCACCTGTTTTGATACGTCGGTCCATTGAAGATGACGTCCTTGACAAATATCCAATAAAAAGGTCCATACTTATGTTTTGCAATATCAAGTTATTACTTTGTTCATTATTCATGTGACTGTACGTTATTAGATTTATTAAAATATAACAAAAAGTTATGGTTTATTACAAAGAATTGACCTGCTGTAGATAAACCGTTATTTGACCATGGAGTTTGTAGTCCTCGGTTCAATTTTCTCTTTCTCCTGTTCTCCCGTATCAAAAACTGTAATCTCCACCAATAGCGGGATCAAAAGTTCTATGAAAGAGGACCGAAACTAACAATTGGATCACAATTGGGGTCATCATATCATTAAATTATTTGAGCTATTATTTGTTTGTTGATAGGGGTGAAGACTTGTTCATATCTGTTTGGAATCTTCATCGCTCTCCTACCCATTGGGCAGATGCAGAAAAGTTTAATCCTGAAAGATGGCCTTTAGACGGACCAAACCCCAATGAAACAAACCAAAACTTCAGGTAGTCTTGTCATCATAAATAACTAAACTTTTAAATTGATCTTGTCTTTTAAGAAATTAACTGTAATTATGAACACTGAACTGTTACGATTTTTAGTTTTTTACTCTTGCATGCTTGACAAGATAAGATTCTGTCGCTCAAATTACAATCATATACGAGTAGTTACCATGTTTCTGTCTGATTGTCATCCGAGATTTTAAGTTTAGTTCTAGATTAGTGCACGCTATTTAGTTTGTTGGTTAAAACATAGACTGTCAGCTTATAAAAATATGAAAGTCTAATCATGCACTTTGCAAAATCTGTTCTTAAGGTGGTGATGGCCTTATTAAATGCTTGAAATATCTTTATTTTTAGATAATGAAGTCATTCAAATTTTATTGAACCATTTCAGTTACTTGCCTTTTGGTGGCGGACCAAGGAAATGTGTTGGCGACATGTTTGCTTCGTTTGAGGTAATCGTTGTTTATACGAATCTATTCCTGAAAAGTAATCATTATGATTTAAAAGTTCTGACGTGGGTAAACGAAACTAAGCTCTTCAAGTATAATAATACTCGCAGGCCATAGTTGCAGTCGCGATGCTTGTTCGTAGATTCAACTTTCAGATGGCACTAGGAGCTCCGCCTGTAAGTAACTTTCCTATATTTCGTTAATTTTATTTTATCGGTGAGAAATTTAATGCTACAAATGGGTCATGTCATTGTAAGATGTAAAGTTTGACATTGAGATTAGATGGGATAGTCTTGGATAAGTAACGTGTAAATTTTGTTACAAAGTTGACACCAGGATCAAAAAGGAAAAAGAAATAGGTTATAAACGAGACTTAAGGGTGAAACCACAAGCAACGTGCAACGTTACTTAATTGCGGCCAGAAGTTATGGTTCTGAATTAGGAAACAACGCAACAATAATTTCTAGAGTTATTTGGTAATTGTGAGTGTGCCCAAGTTATCTCTTGGACCTCGTGGGTAGATGAATATAAGTGGCAAGATGGGCGGGTTGTGGAAACTGGCTAAAATGGGTCACATTATAGTGTGACCCATTTGACCCGGTTGAGATGGATTACAAACTCAAATTAACCAATGCATAAGTTTATCTATACCTTACTGAAGCAAGAAACTGCTTTTTCCAGGTGAAGATGACAACAGGAGCGACGATACACACAACAGAAGGTCTAAACATGACAGTAACACGAAGAATGAAGCCGCCAATTGTTCCTACCCTAGATACACAAAGTTTGGGAAACACAGAATCCCCCGTAACCATTCCTGAAGCTGATCCAGTAGTCAATTAACAAAAAAAATGTTTCAGTCTCATTCTTTACAATTAAAGTATATGATACAATACAGCAAGCAGAAAATGAAAAAGATACAATACACGATGCTAGTGTCTTTGATCAATTGCAGTTTCATAGCGCCGCAAAAATGGAGTCCGTTAGTACATATTGCAGTAGATTGGTTTTCTTGTAACGGGTGACTGGAGATTCCTGTTTTTATAGTTTATGTGTGCACTACAATATATGTGGCAATTTATCTGTTAGTTTTAACGGATTATAAATTAATATATCATGACCGGACTCGAACTTGAGACTTCGGGATTGCACACTTTACGTATGAGTTTCAATTAATTAATAATTATTGTTTTAAGTGACGAATAATTATTAAATTCACGAAACAAGCACTTAAAGGTGACTAACGACTGTTAGACGAAAGTTAAAGGACTAGAGATGAAACAAGAAGGCAAGAATGATCTAGAACCCCCTTGGGCCTAGGATCGGCCGAACACCCCTATCCCACATGGGTTGGGATTATCTTTTGCTCCAAGTTTGAGATAGTAAAAATACATGGCCTTATGGATTCATTCTTCTCATCCTTTGGTTCATTAGCAAGCCAATTCACTTTCTTTCATCTCTTTTCTTTGAGCTATAGAAGATCCCTCGTGATCAACTAAGGCTCATTAGTAGTGCTTGCTTGTGAATTAAGAACCTAGCTTTTCTTATTGAAACGCTAATATTACGTGTGTTCGAGAACGAAGTGTTAACATACTTTTGTTAACAAGGTGATTGCCCTATTTCGACTAACCCTAGTCGATCTACCATTAAACCCAATTAGGGTTTATAGTTCTTGTTTCATTGGTTTCTTGTTCTTGCTAGAAATCACAAAGGTACACATCTTTTATATTCGGTTAATTTATTATTTGTATTTGATCTTTTCCGCTGCGTACTCTTTGATGTTTATGTGTTTATATTATTGTTATGATTTACATATTCCAACATTATCCCCAAATGTATTTAACACGTAGAGCGTTATTTACATGCTCTTAGACACTAGTGACAAATTTAATGTTTAAGTTTGGTTGTATACATTCTTCCCTTGGATGGTACGATGATGGTATGTTCACTTTGCAAGTCTAACCCGACTTTGTGAACTGATGTTGATTCGGTATAGCAATTTCCTTATTTACTCTACAAGTATCTGGTGAGCTTGGCTGCTTCTCCTCCAAACTTCCTTCCTTTTCTCCGTGCTTGTTCCGCATGCGCTTCGCGCGCCATTGGCGCTTTGCTCTCCTCTTATTCTTCATTGGACGGTTCGGATGGACTTCGCCGTTCTTTCCCAACTAAAATAGAAAAGGCTGTATCACATCGAGATGTCGATATGTTTTCCGCCCCCAATGAGATGGGGAATTTATAACTCTCTATTTAGACTTTTGGGCCCTTCATCTTTCTGAATCGAGACCCGGCCCGGCTCGCGTCGTTCCAACAACCGGCAGGGAGCACCTCAGTATACGATCGCATACACTAACTGGGAGTCCTATTACACCTAAGGCCAACTTCAATTCACCAAACCAAGGTTCATCTCGTGTAGCACAGACGGGGTGGGGGTATCTAACTCCACATACTGGTTGGAGCCGAGTATGCAGGAGATGCAGATGAAAACATAAAGGCCAAAAGCGCAAGTCATTTTAAGAGAAAGGCATGCATAGGCCAAGGCAAAATAACGCTAGAGAATACCCATGTGGGAGCCTGATTTAACGCCCAAGTTCTTGAAGATTCGGGTTAAGTGATGACTGATGAACCACACTTCGAGGGAGGGTCTATGTGGCTACACATACTGGTCAAAGCCGAGAGTACACGAGATCAGAGATAACTAAACACTATTTGTGAAAATGGTAAAGAACACACAACAGATCACTTGTACACCCAGCCAACCACCCCTTTGGTGTATTTTGTTATAACGATTCAAGAAGATAAGTCCCTAAACAGGTGCTTACCAATACAATACAAAAGACTAAGACTGATCTCTACTAGGTAGACACCAATCAACCTCACTATAAGTTCACTCACTCAGAACTTAAAGATCAAACGAAGAGATTGATCCTTAACGACACAAGACTACAGATATCAAACTGATATCAATACAAACTAATAACAATGAGTATGTGTAAACCCACAGAGAAAAACAAAGAGATATGAATAAGACTTATGAAACCCTAGATCTGATGCGAGCTTATATAGACCCATGTTTCACTTTAGCCCCTCAACTTAGCTCAGCTTGATACTCAGCTACAAACTCTTTAATTAGCACAAGAAGACTTATCAGACTTGTCATAGTAAGTCCCTTGACTTATTAAAAAAATATCTTTCAACATCCCCCCTCAAGTTGATAAGTCTTCAACTTGAACAATATCTTTAATCTTTGTCTGCTTACCTCCATTAGCACCATTACTAGAACCTGGAAACATATCAACAAGACCAAGTTTTTTGCACAAAACATTTGTCTTTGTCCAAGACATTTAGTAAAGATATCAGCAACCTGCAAGTTAGTATGTATTTTAACAGTTTTGATAACACCTGCAGACACTTTTTCTCTTACCAAATGCACATCCAACTCAAAATGTTTAGTTTTCTCATGAAACACAGGGTTTGCAGCAATCTGAATAGCTGCACTATTATCACAATAAACATCCACAGGTAACAAGCCTTCAATACCAAGACTATTCAACAAGTTACTCAACCAAATAACTTCACAAGTGGTAGAAGCAAGGCTTCTGTATTCAGCTTCAGCTGAACTTCTAGACAAAGTGGCATGTTTTTTACTTTTCCAAGATATGAGAGAATCTCCCAGAAAAACACAGACCCTGTAACAGATTTTCTAGTAACAGGACATTTTGCCCAATCAGCATTAGCATATGCTCTAAGCTTAAGATAAGAAGAACGATTAAATTGCAAACCAGAACCAGGAGAACCTTTTAAGTACTTTAACACTCTTAAAGCAGCCTTAAGATGTGACTGAAGTGGCTTATGCATATGTTGGCTTAATCAATGAATAACATAACTAATATCAGGTCTAGTATTAGTCAAATAAATCAGCTTACCAACAAGCTTCTGATAGTTAGTAATGTTATTCAAAACCTTGTCATTATCAGACTTAGCACAACTTAAAATAGAATTCTCACGCAAAGGTGTATCAACAGGTTTAGCTGCTAGCAAACCATACTCATGTAATAACTCCAAACAATTTTTCTTTGTGTGATACACACACCTTTATCATTTTTCAACACTTCAATACCAAGGAAATATTTCAATTCTCCCAAGTCTTTGATCATAAACTTGGTACTCAAAAAATGTTTAAACTCTATAATCTCAGACTCATTGTTACCAGTTATGACAATATCATCAATATACACAAGTAAGGCAACAAATATATCACCTTTCTGTTTAATATATAGAGAATAGTCAAACTTACTTTGAACAAAGCTATGCTCAATCAAGGCAGTGGTAAGTTTAGCATTCCATTATCTTGGAGCTTGCTTAAGCCCATAAAGAGACTTATTAAGTTTGCACACTTTGGAATCATCACCACCATTAAAACCTTTAGGTAATATCATATACACATCTTCATCTAATCACCATACAGAAAGGCATTATTCACATCTAACTGATACAAAGGCCAATTCATATTAACTACAATGCTTAACAAGCATCTGACAGTAACCATTTTAACCACTGGACTAAAGGTTTCATCATATCAAAGCCTTCTCTTTGATTGAAACCTTTAGCAACCAATCTAGCCTTGTATCTATTAATTTCACCCAGTGGATTTATACTTAATTTTCCATATCCATTTATACCCTATGGCTTTTCTACCAACAGGTAAAACACATTCAGTCCAAGCATTATTCCTATTTAAAGCCTCAACCTCATTATCCATGGCTTCAGACCAATTAGGGTCTTTAACAGCCTCTTCATAACTCTTAGGCTCAACATACTTATTTAAAGTAGAAGCAAAACACATATTATTTCTGCTAAGAGCACCATAATTCACATACTTCTCAATACCATATCTAACTTTAGAATGCATCACATAATCATTGAACCTAACAGGAGTTTTAGTCTCTCTATTAGACCTTCTTACAACAGGTGTCTGCACATCTTCATTACCAATACTAGATTGAGTTGTTATATTACCAAAATTTTGATTATTGGGACTGCCCTCAGACCAGTTTTGGTCACCAAAGTGGGTTGCAGAATGCCCACCTTCTTGATGCAAATGAATAGTATCTATATCATTATCTATAGCATCATTTGAAGGTGGCAAACTACCATCCTCAACTGGTGAATCTTCCCCTTCATCATTGGGACTTTGAGACCTTAGACTATCAAAAAATTTGAAATGATCTACTTCACTTGCATTATCTGCATCAGTAACATCACAAGTTTTCATTTTAAGATGAAATACATTTTCATAAAACTTTACATCTCTTGCAAAAAATGCATTTCTAGTATCCAAACTTAAAAGCTTATATGCTTTCTTAGTAGTAGAAAAACCTAACAGAACACATTTTTCAGACCTATAAGACATTTTATCATGATTATTTTAAATAGTTGCAAAACACAGACAGCCAAAAGACTTTAAATGGGAAAGATTAGGTTTGGTTTTATATAACAACTCATAGGACATTTACCTTTTAAAACAGAAGATGGCAGCCTGTTTATAAGATATACAATAGTTAGAATACAATCAGACCAGAATCTTAGAGGAATCCCCCTTGAAACATAAGACTCCTTGCAACATTAAGCAAGTGTCTATGTTTCCTTTCAGAAACCCTATTTTGCTGAGGAGTATGGGCACATGAAGTTTGGTGAATAATACCAAGATCAGAAAACATATCATGCATTCTTTTATTAACAAACTCAGTTTCATTATCAGATCTTACAACTTTAATTTTTAGGTTAAACTGATTTGAAATTAAATGAATGAAAGAACAAAAAACACCAAAAACTTCATCCTTAGTTTTGACTAAGTAAACCCATACAGCTCTAGAAAAATCATAAGTCAAAAAATACTTGTAACCTTCTCTGCTAGTAACCCTGTAAGGACCCCATAAGTCAAGGTGAACAAGGTCACCAAGATTCTAAGACTTATGATTAAACAAGGGAAAAGGTTCCCTCATCTGTTTGGCCCTATGGCAGGTTTCACAAACAGAAATGGTAGAATTCTTGGAAATACCAAGATCCTTTTGAAGAACAAATAGAACTGGGTCAGCAGGGTGACCCAATCGGTTATGCCAAGTAAGCTTAGACACATTATAAGACACAACCACATTGCACTTACCCAAATCATTACTAGGCTGAATATCAAACAGGTAAAGACCTCAGGCTGACTACCAGTCCCCAGAACGATCTCCTTTTTCAAGTCCTGAATATAACACTTATCTTCATCAAAACCAACAAACAATTTACTATCTCTAATAAGTTTATTAACAGATAGCAAGCTCACACAATATCCAGGAACAACTAAAACATCATAAAGAGTAACATTTTAGTCAATTTAAGATTTCCAACATGACTGATAGTGGCCAGAGTCCCATTGGGATGGCCAACAGTGATTCTAAGACTAGTAATGTCCACAACATTGGTCATACCAATAGTAGACATAGTAAGATGCTGATTGGCACCAGAATCTATGATCCATCCCAAAGTTATAGTACTAACAACAAGACTAGAATTGGCATAGAAATATTTAGAAAAATTGACATTAAACCAAACATTGCCATTAAAGAAGGAAGCTCTACCTGCCATATTAGCATGTATACTTCCAGAAGGAGTTTCACTTATCAAGGACAACAACTTCTTCATCTGCTCAAAAGTAAAACCAGAAGAAGTGCTAGCAGATGAAGTATTAGATTTATTCTCATAATGTTTAACATCAACATTAGCATTATAGTTTTGTTCAAAACCATTCTATTTATTAATAGGATTATTATTCTTAACAAAACCAGGAGGAAATCCAATTAATTCATAACATCTCTCAATAGCGTGTCCAATTTTTCCACAATTTTTGCAATTAAGATTAGGATTAGGGCCTCTATTAGCAGTATTAGAGATAGGACTAGTACCTCTAGTGTTATTATTATTGTCATTATATGATCTTCTATTGTTGTTAAAGGTTTTAGCAGCAAAAGAAGAACCATTAAGTTTAGATTCAGAAACACTAGAGGACTCAGGAATCCCTCTGTGGGATTCCTCTCTAGAAACAACAGTATAAGCATCCTTGACCTCAGGGAGAGGATCCCTGGTCAATAATGCAGTTCTCACAGGTTGATAACAATCATCCAGACCCATGAGAAATTGCATCAGCTTCATCAGCTGTTGATGCAAGACTAATTCTTTACTAGCATCACAAGTACATTTATGTTCACAAGTACATTTTGGCAACTTAGTTAAAGCATCAAACTCTCTCCACAAAGAATTAAGTCTATGATAATAATCAGCAATAGAACTACCACCTTGTTTCACACAATTAATTTTTTGTAGCAAATTATATATCACAGAACCATCAAATTTATCATAAGTTTCTTTTAACTCTTTCCACACAGAAGCAGCATTTTTAGAATACACTAACCCCATATAAACATCTTGAGACACAGCATTCATAATCCAAGTTAAGACAATGGCATTACACCTGTCCCATTGGGCAAATAAAACATCACTAGTAACAAATGACTCTTTAACACAAGTACCATCAACAAAACTATATTTGTTCCTAATTTGTAAAGCCAATTTCATAGCACCATACCACTATTATCATTAGTCTGAATATGCAAAGGATTACCAGCATCAAGACTACTAATCAAAACAGGTGGATCAACACTTCCACCAACAGCAGACATAAGAACAGAAAACTAATAACAACTAACAAACAGAAAATAACTAAAACAATTAGATAACAACTAACTGAGACAATAACCAACCAGCATACAAGACAACAACAACCAATCTCAACCTCAACCAACTTCCAATAATCCCAAAACCTATCCTCCTTCGACTTAGACTTAACAAAAAAACTATAACTAATAACAGGAAAGTAAAGAAATCTGAACTCACACCCAAGATTAACCAAATACTAGCCAAGAAGACTGAGAGTGGCCAGAGCAGGTATCCGTACCACTCAGGGTGGCAGGTCAAGGTGTTAACCACTCTGTTTGCACCTTCTTGACTAAGTAAGTGTTATCTTAAAGAAGAAGAATACTTAGAGAGAGATATCCGCGGAAAAAGATCACAAAATCACTAGATTCACTTAGTTTAGTAAAATTTGTAATCAAGAACGGGCCCAAGAAAAGACCAAGAAACCACCAGGAATACAAATCCCCAAATTTCTAAATTAGGGTTTATGAAACCTAATCAAGAAACCCACAAAACCACCAGATCAAGACCTGAACAGATCAAACCAACCACGACCGTTAAGAAACGACCTTGATGCGTGGGAATTGCACCAGGATTTACCTCTTGAGGGATCTCGAGAAGCTTACAACCCCCACCACGCAGTGTACCTGATCGTTGTAGTATAGTATAGTGACAAGTACTGGGGGATTGATCGTTCAACTCAGGAATAGTGTCGCTAGGATTAGAAAGCCTAAAAACTAGGTCTAGAGGTGAGGGATGATTTTTTTTGTATTTTTATGTTTTATAAAAGCAAGTAAAAATCTCGGGTTTTAGAAGAGTGAGCGGAATTAGTTGCTAGTCAACTAACCCAATAACTAAGATGCAATCAAAATAAAATATCAGAAATGAAAATAAAGCTAATTAAACTAATATGGTGTGAACAATAGATGGGAGAATTGTGTTTACTTAGATTTCACTACTCCCTAGATATCTTTTACAGGTTAATTGTTTGTTGCAGTTGCGTGAATGACGGGTTATATTCCTTAATATCAATCATGGGGTGGCGTACTTACTTCCCCAATTCTATAAGCTCCTACTTCACTCCTATGTCGAGCCTGCAAGAAGCTCCTAACATGGGATCACTAGAATTCGCTCATGCATTAAATACAACCATAAAAACCTAGTACACATCGGTTCATGTTTCTTAAGACGTTCAAGCAAGTTACACAATGGAGATCTGCCAGTTTTCTTAAGCCTAACATTGAAATCATTCATCCATTACAACTATAAACAAGCAATCAACCTATAATCAACATCTAGGTTTCATTACATCTAAGCAAACATACAAAAGATCTAGCCTAGCATGTTAAAATTAAGACAAGCGTAAGATATATTCAAACAACACATAAACATATTGAATGAATTAAAAGGATACTTATCTCAATTGAACATGAAGGGTTTCAAGGGTGAAAACCCTTGAAAATACTGTAAAAGTCATGTTAGGGTTTATGAGTTTCGACCCTAAAATTCTCCTCTCAAGTTACTCTAAAAGTATATATAGATTTCATGAGGTGACGACGTCTAGAGGAAAGTTCTGACGCCGTCATCTCGTCGCCAATAAAATTCTCGGACTGCCTAGATCCAGATCCGACGCCGTCATGTGTATTTCTGCTCTGGGCCGTCACCACTTTTACTCTTGATGGCCTTGATCTGACGCCGTCATGTTTTCTCTGGGTCATCACCAAAATTGCTCTTGACGCCGTCATCTTTTTGCTCTTGACGCCGTCATTCACTGTCCCAGTAAGGAAAATTAAGACTTTGCCGTTTTCTTCACTTTTATGCTCCAAAAACGTCCAAAATGCTTCCTTTTCCAGAATTCACTCCCAAAGTACCTAAAATCACAAAAGGAACGATTTAGGGCAATATTTGATCAAATAAATTCCAATTCCGGCTTAAATGACCCCCTAAAAATGGATCATTTTTCGCCTCATCATAAACCCTTACACTTGAGATTTGCTTGTCCTCAAGCAAATGCACTTTCATTCTAGTCAAAATACAAGTTAGGGGTCATTTAACACTAATATAAAAGTAATTACAACAAATAATCGTTCCACTAAAGACCAAAGACAAGCACGGAGGTCATACACTAGCACCTCACAAATAGTGTTTAGATGCTCACATCTCTCGGGTGTAATAAAGTATATATCACAATATGGAAATAGAAAACATCTCTCACTACCTGTCATAGCAAAATAGATTACCATAGGCTTGGGAAAGGATCAAACCTCTACCACATGGCGTAAGCACCTAGGATAAACTATCAAAGAGGTCTTTTAAAGGGGTGTGACGTTAGGTGTAGGGATATGGAATACACGGTTTTGTTGGACATAGGCAATCTTTATTGGTGGCGAGTTAATCATCTTGGTTAATTACATGTACAATATGGCGTTGCTAAGCCACGACTAGAATCGACTTAAGCTAATAAATGAAAAATAACAAAAACATAAAATAAACATGGAATAAAACGGGATGGTAGTCCGTATGTTTTTTTTTTTTTTTTTTTTTTTTTTGCGCATACACTCTTACCCTACCATCCAAAATAATACATCATAGGGAATGAACATTCCCTTTACACTTGAATTTTTACATACTTTACAATAAACTAATCTAATGACTCGAATTAAGATAATCAAAACACTTGGAGTACTTTTTAAGATTAATGCACATATGGGGGTAATAAATGATGTTCTTTCCCATTACTCCATAACACAAGTACTTTACCCATGAGTCCCAATCGTCCTAAAACAATATGTACAAGGATATGAATCGACTTAGCAACTGATGAGGTGAAAAATGAACCACTTTTAGGGGGTCATTTAAGCCCAGAATTGAATTTATTTGATCAAATATTGCCCTAAATCGTTCCTTTTGTGATTTTAGGTTCTTTGGGAGAGAAATCTGGAAAAGGAAGCAATTCGGACGTTTTTAGAGCATAAAAGTGAAGAAAAAGCCAAAGACTTAATTTTCCTTGCTGGGAACAGTAGGTGACGGCGTCAAGAGTAATTTTCATGACGGCCCAGTACAGAAATGAAGGCGTCACAAGGTAGAGCGTCAAGAGTAAAATACGTGACGGCCTGGAAAACGTTATAACGTGACGGCGTCAGAAGTAGATCAAGGCAGTCCGAGAATTCTTTTGGCGGCGAGATGACGGCGTCACCAATTTGGTCTTGACGCCGTCAGCCTCAATTTCCTATATATAGTTTTCTAATTTTCATTCATAAAAGAAAGAGAAGTTTTGGAGAAACCCTAGGGCCGAACCTAGTACGAACTTTACAGGTTTTTCAAGGGTTTTCAGCCCTTGAACCCTTTCATGTGTAATTAAGATAAGTGTTCTTCTAATTCAATCAATATGTCTATGTGTTGGTTGTCTATATCTTGTTCTTGTCTTAATTCCATCATGCTAGGCTAGATCTATCTTGTGTTTGCTTAGATCTAATGAAACCTAGATGTTAATTATGTGTTGATTACTTGTTTATGGTTGTATTGGATGAATGATTTCGATGTTAGGCTTAAGAAAACTGGCAGATCTCCAATTGGTAACATGCTTGAACGTCTTAGGAAACATGAACTGACGTGCACTAGGTTTTATTGATTGTATTTAATGCATGAGTAAATTCTAATGATCCCATGTTAGGAACTTCTTAGCCGGCTTGACATAGGAGTGAAGTAGGCACTCATAGGATTGGGGAATTAAGTGTACCACCCCATGAATGGTATTAAGGAATACAATCCGTCATCCACGCAACTATAACAAGTAATTAACGTGTAAAAGATATCTAGGGAGTAGTGAAATCTAAGTAAACACAATTTCTCCACTTATTGCTCACAACCTTAGTTTAATTTAGTTTATTTTCATTTCTAGTATTTTATTTTGATTGCATCTTTAGTATTGGGTTAGTTGACTAGCAACTAATTCCGCCCAAATCCTTAAAACCCGAGATTTTTACTTGCTTTCTAAAAAAATATAAAAATACAAAAATAATCATCCCTCATCTTTTGAACTAGTATTTAGGTTTTTTAATCCTAGCGACACAATTCCTAGCTGAACGATCAACCCCCCGGTACTTGTCACTATACTATACTATAACGATCAGGTACACTGCCTAGTGGGGGTTGTAAGCTTCTCAAGATCCCTTGAGAGGTAAAGCCTGGTGCGATTCCCACGTATCAAGTTTTTGGCGCCACAGCCCGGGGAATAGTTATTGTCTAGGTTAGAATCTCTTTTTATTAGGTCTACTTGCTAGATTCCTTTCTAGTAAGATTTTATTTTTATTTTTAGATTTTCTTTAGTCTATCTTATTTTTTTGTGTTTTTGTTCGTAACTCTTCACCACCCGACAGCATGGACGATGGGAACATCTTTGAACCCGTCATCCCACCACAACAAAACCCACCACTAGAACCTCTTAGGCCCCGAACCTGAGGAGAGTATTCCCGACCTAGCCACCAAGGCTACCGAAACACCATTGAGCTCATCGGAGCCAATGTGACCCCCTTGCGATCCGACACCATCCGGTTGGTGCAAAGCGGATGTGCATTCCATGGACTTCGTTCCGAAGATCCAAACCAACATCTTAAGGACTTCCTTAAAATCGTAGAATCCATAGACCTAGATGTTGAAACTAGAGAGACAACCCGATTACGCCTATTCCAATTCTCTCTACGGGATCAAGCTAGTCAATGGCTTGAGCGTTTACCCGCGGGATCCATCACCACATGGGATGATCTCACCACTCGTTTCCTTGCTCAATTTTTCCCACCGGGAAGAACTACTAAGCTTAGAAATGACATTTTGATGTTCCAACAACGTCAAAATGAATCTCTTTATGAAGCATGGACTCGTTTCAAGGACTTACTCCAAAAAGTCCCTCATCATGGCATAGATCTTTGGCTCCAAGTCCAAATCTTTTATGACCATATCGATCTATCCACGAGGCGAGCCATTGACCAATCGGTCGGTGGTAAGCTACGTGATCTAAGTGCGGAACAATCATGGGAACTCATAGAAGATCTTGCTCTCTATGACAACGAAAGTTGGAATGATCCCCGTGATTTGAACAAAATGGTCAAGGCAATATCTTTGCCTTTGAACAACTCTAGCACTCCCGACCGTAGGATCATGGAACTTGAGGACCAAGTCAAGTTTCTCATGAAATCCTACGAAGCTCCTAAGCCTTCAAGCCAAGTAAACAATATCACTTCTTCATGCGAATTATGTAGTGGTCCCCATGACACTCGTGATTGTGTGGAACTCCCCGGAATAGCTTTTGCGGGCTACGCATCCACGCGTACCGACGAAGCGGGAGATAAGTGGTACACTTTCAAGCCCGAGCCAAACCCTTACGGTGATTCATACAACCCCTCTTAGAAAAATCAACCCAATTCTTCCAATCCGCCTAATCGTTACCAACCAAACGGTCCACCCTCCAACCGTACTTTCAACAACAATCCTTCTAACAATTATGATAGTACCAACAATCTTGAAGGATTGATGTCTTAGTTCATGGCATCTCAAGAAGCTCGCATATCTAAGTTTGAAGCCGATTTCAAACAAAAGCAAAGCGAGATGATCACCAAAATTGACGCATTGTTGAAAGTTCTCAATGACTGAGAAATGGGAGCACTCCCAAGCGACACGGTCAAGAATCTGAAACTAAACGTTAATTCCATATCTTCAGTTTCGTCACCCACTTCGTGTCCACAATACTACTCGGTTAAATCAATGAGCACGTGTTTCAAACAAAACCAAACTCTTCAAAAGGACCAATCAAGCAAAACACCCGATATAGAACCGGTCAAAAGTATAGTTGAAACACCTCCTACGCAAGACCTTGATGATGAATTCAAGGAACTTCACCTTGAACGCCCCGCCATTGATGTCTTAGCGCGTGCTCCTTACTATAGTGCCCTCCTAGAAAAATATGAAAAGTTTAAACTAGGTAAAAATGGGACCGCCTTCGTTCAAAACAAGTTCCCTAAAACGCTTGATGATCCGGGTATATTTGTTTTGCCTTGTAAGATAGGAAGATCCGAAGCTTTCGACACACTAGCCGATTTAGGGTCAAGCCTCAACTTGATTCCCTTATCCTTATTCACCGCTCTTAAGCTAGGAAAGTTAGAGGAAATGGAGGTATTGATAGGGCCAGCGGATGAGAGTATTGCCCACCCGATTGGAATGATTAAGGATGTAGTTGTTCACGTAGGAAGGGTAACTATATTAGCGATTTTCACGTCCTAGACATGGTTAGTGACACTAGATGCCCATTATTGGTAGGAAGAGGATTTTTAGCAACCGCTAGCGCCATGATAGATTGTAAGGAGTCTAAGATAGCGGTAGGTGAAGGCGATACTTGGTCGGTGTACGATGTAAAGAAGCATAGTCATGATTGTGATGATGAACCGACACCTTATTGGGTAGAGATGAATAGGAGACCATTTAGATATGGACCTTGGATGGAAAAGAACTTTATAGGACCTCAATGCCCATTTTATCTAGAAAAAGATTTCGTTGAAAAGACACATTCGGTAGAACAACTCATAGCTAGAGATGAAGAGCTAGATCCCTTTGAGGACCCCTTAGTCTTTAGGAAGATGATTGAGTTCTTAAGCGTAATGCCTATTAATATAGAGATGAATAAGTGGAAAAGAGAGGGAGAAAAGTGTAAATGGAGGTGGGACAAGCCACCTAAAGAAGGTGACAGATCATGGCATATGAGGATTACTTTGTATGATCCGGATGGAGAAAAGTTTGAAAGGTCATACCATACTAAGGAAACCGATAGGAAGTTGAAACCTAAGTTTGATCCCAAAGACGTCCTCAATGAGGAACTCACCCGTATCACGTAGTAACCCATGACCTTGAGTCTAGCTACAAGACTCGTAAATAAAGAAAAGCGCTTCTTGGGAGGCAACCCATGCTTTGTGTGATTTAATTTTGTTTGTTTGTTATTTGCTTCCGTATGCATGCTTTATTTTTATTGTTGGTAGATCATGTTTCTCAATTAAATAGTGGAAATACCTTACTTTGTTGTTTTGGCCTAGTCTTAACTCCACCTAAAAGTATTTTTGCAAAAGATAAGTGTAAGGGGAAACCCCAAATATGTTTTCAAGAAACAAACCGATCATGATTCTCCACAATATTAAATGAACATGTATATTCGTATTTGTTAGAGTCAAATGCTTGTATTGAGTCATAATGAAGCTTTGCAGGATTTTCCAGGAAGTGAGACCAAGTTTTTCCAGAAATTTTCCGGAAACTTAACATAAGAATTTCTGCAGGTCACTTCTGACGGCGTCACGAGTTAACTCTTGACGGCGTCACGTGTAAAAATCTGGAAATTTTACCGGTTTTGTTTTTCTAACGGAGTCTTACGGTTTTTGTGAATTATTAAGTTTTATAATCTCCAGGAAATCTACAAACTTCATTCCACAAGCATTATATCTTATTTTGTTTTCTAGGATTTAGTAACTTATGTAGGTTGCCGCCGATTCTATGCGAGGTTGTCTTGTCTATTTTCTCAGGATTCACAGGTTATGTATGACAAGAAGATGATTTATATTCTGGAAGGGAAGCTTTGATTGTTCATTTTCTTGGAGCAAAATTTAACCTAGCCACCTTATTATCCATACCGAGAGAATCAGGGGAGTATTTGATTTCATTCTTTTTACTTTTTCACTTTTACATTCTTTACTTGAACACTGGGGACAATGTTCATCTTAAGTGTAAGAGGAGGGTAAAATGATGATACCTTACATGTACACTTTCGCTTGAGTTTGTTTTGTTTGATGGTAGATGTGTAATAAAACTATGAGAAATACTTGTTAGTGCAATTTTAGCGCCAAATTTAAATTTTTTTACAACATTTAGGAGTGAAACTTTAGCCATAGCAAGCGTCTCATGGATAGGAGTCGTATGACTAGCACAAAACCGTACCATCCAGAAAAAATTTCCACCCAAATATGTGAGGTTCGCCTTTAGATTTGATAGGAAAAGCATTTACTATTAGTGCTTATGAGTGTACCGGTAGCATTTAGATTCTAGAACTTGCGTTAGTGATGCATTCCAAGACCGCTAGTGAGACTACATCCGTGTAGTAGGATTTACTACATGATAAGAGGCATTAGGATCACCCTTGTGTTAAACCCGTATTATAATTACTTGACCATTTAAGTCATATTACTTGGCTAGTTAAGTCAACTAATTTTTCCCACACCCTTAGCGTTGTACTCATTTTTAGTACACGAAACCCCTAGTACACCCCTCCGAGCCTATCTTTTCGTTTTTAACTTTAAGCATCTTACTTAAAGGAAGAATTTGTTACAACCCACTTAAATGTACAACCAAATCGCCTTAGCCTTCCGCGTATGCGCTCATCTTTAGTGCATTATTGTTATTTGTTAAACCCTAAGTTAACTATCTAATTGATTACATGGTTGCTAAGTCGAGTCATATCTTTGTACATATTGTTTTGGGACGATTGGGACTCATGGGTAAAGTACTTATTTTATGGAGTAATGGGGAAGAACATCATATATTACCCCCATATGTGCGTTAATCTTAAAAGTATTCCAAGTGTTTTGATTATCTTGATTCGAGTCAATAGATTAGTTTATTGTAAAGTATGTAAAAATTCAAGTGTAAGGGGAATGTTCATTCCCTATGATGTATTATTTTGGATGGTAGGGTAAGAGTGTATGCAAAAAAAAAAAAAAAAAAAAAAAAAAAAAAAAAAAAAAAAAAAACATCGAAAAATCAAGAAAAAGAAAAGAAAAAAATAGAAAAAGAAAAGAGAAAAAACATACGGCCTACCATCCCTTTTCATTCTATGTTCATTTTATGTTTTTGTTATTTTTATTTATTAGCTTAAGTCGAGTCTAGTCTTGGCTTAGCAACGCCATATTGTACATGTAATTAACCAAGATCGTTAACTCGCCACTAGTAAAAACTTCCTTTATCCAACAAAACCGTGTATTTCATATCCCTACACCTAACGTTACAACCCTTTAAAAGACCTCTTTGATAGTTTATCCTAGGTGCTTACGCCATGTGGTGGAGGTTTGATCCTTTCCCAAGCCTATGGTAATCTATTTTGCTATGACAGGTAGTGAGAGATATCTTCCGTTTCCATATTGTAATTTATACTTTATTACACCCGAGAGATGTGAGTATCTGAACACTATTTGTGAGGTGCTAGTATATGACCTCCGTGCTTGTCTATTGGTCTTTAGTGGAACGATTATTTGTTGTAATTACTTTTATATTAGTGTTAAATGACCCCTAACTTATATTTTGAGTAGAATAAAAGCGCATTTGCTTGAGGACAAGCAAATCTCAAGTGTAAGGGTATATGATGAGGCGAAAAATGAACCACTTTTAGGGGGTCATTTAAGCCCGGAATTGAATTTATTTGATCAAATATTGCCCTAAATCGTTCCTTTTGTGATTTTAGGTACTTTGGGAGAGAAATCTGGAAAAGGAAGCAATTCGAACGTTTTTGGAGCATAAAAGTGAAGAAAACGCCAAAGACTTAATTTTCCTTGCTGGGAACAGTAGGTGACGGCGTCAAGAGTAAAATCCTGACGGCGTCAAGAGTAATTTTCATGACGGCCCAGTACAGATATGAAGGCGTCACAAGGTAGAGCGTCAAGAGTAAAATACGTAATGGCCTGGAAAAAGTTATAACGTGACGGCGTCAGAAGTAGATCAAGGCAGTCCGAGAATTCTTTTGGCGGCGAGATGACGGCGTCACCAATTTGGTCTTGACGCCGTCAGCCTCAATTTCCTATATATAGTTTTCTAATTTTCATTCATAAAAGAAAGAGAAGTTTTGGAGAAACCCTAGGGCCGAACCTAGTACGAACTTTACAGGTTTTTCAAGGGTTTTCAGCCCTTGAACCCTTTCATGTGTAATTAAGATAAGTGTTCTTCTAATTCAATCAATATGTCTATGTGTTGGTTGTCTATATCTTGTTCTTGTCTTAATTCTATCATGCTAGGCTAGATCTATCTTGTGTTTGCTTAGATCTAATGAAACCTAGATGTTAATTATGTGTTGATTACTTATTTATGGTTGTATTGGATGAATGATTTCGATGTTAGGCTTAAGAAAACTGGCAGATCTCCAATTGGTAACATGCTTGAACGTCTTAGGAAACATGAACTGACGTGCACTAGGTTTTATTGATTGTATTTAATGCATGAGTAAATTCTAATGATCCCATGTTAGGAGCTTCTTAGCCGGCTCGACATAGGAGTGAAGTAGGCACTCATAGGATTGGGGAATTATGTGCGCCACCCCATGAATGGTATTAAGGAATACAATCCTTCATCCACGCAACTATAACAAGTAATTAACGTGTAAAAGATATCTAGGGAGTAGTGAAATCTAAGTAAACACAATTTCTCCACTTATTGCTCACAACCTTAGTTTAATTTAGTTTATTTTCATTTCTAGTATTTTATTTTGATTGCATCTTTAGTATTGGGTTAGTTGACTAGCAACTAATTCCGCCCAAATCCTTAAAACCCGAGATTTTTACTTGCTTTCTAAAAAAATATAAAAATACAAAAATAATCATCCTTCATCTTTAGAACTAGTATTTAGGTTTTCTAATCCTAGCGACACTATTCCTAGCTGAACGATCAATCCCCCGGTACTTGTCACTATACTATACTATAACGATCAGGTACACTGCCTGGTAGAGGTTGTAAGCTTCTCAAGATCCCTTGAGAGGTAAAGCCTGGTGCGATTCCCACGTATCAGCAACCATGTAATCAATTAGATAATTAACTAAGGGTTTAACAAATAACAATAATGCACTAAAGATAAGTGCATACACGGAAGGCTAAGGCGATTTGGTTGTACATTTAAGTGGGTTGTAACAAATTCTTCCTTTAAGTAAAATGCTTAAAGTTAGAAACGTAAAGATAGGCTCGGAGGGGTGTACTAGGGGTTTCGTGTACTAAAAATGAGTACAACGCTAAGGTGTTGGAAAAATTAGTTGACTTTACTAGCCAAGTAATATGACTTCAATGGTCAAGTAATTATGATACGGGTTTAACACAAGGGTGATCCTAATGCCTCTTATCATGTAGTAAATCCTACTACACGAATGTAGTCTCACTAGCGGTCTCGGGATGCATCACTAACGCAAGTTCTAGAATCTAAATGCTACAGGTACACTCATATGCACTAATAGTAAATGCTTTTTCTATCAAATCTAAAGGCGAACCTCACATATTTGGGTGGAAAATCTTTCTGAATAGTACGGTTTTGTGCTAGTCATACGACTCCTATCCATGAGACGCTTGCTATGGCTAAAGTTTCACTCCTAAATGTTGTAAAAAAATTTGAATTTGGCGCTAAAATTACACTAACAAGTATTTCTCATAGTTTTATTACACATCTACCATCAAACAACCAAACTCAAGCGAAAGTGTATCCTATGAGGTATCATCATTTTACCCTCCCCTTACACTTAGGATGAACATTATCCCCAATGTTCAATTAAAGATTGTAAAAGTAAAACAGGTAAAAGAATGAAATCAAATACTCCCCTGATTCGCTCGGTATGGATAGTATGGTAACAAGGTTAGATCTTCCTCCAAGAAAATGAACAATCAAAGCTTCCCTTCCAGAATATAAATCATCTTCTTGTCATACATAACCTGTTAAACCTGAGAAAACAAACAAGGCAACCTCGCGTAAAAACGGCGGCAATCTATATATGATAACAAATCCTAGAAAACAATGTAAGATATAATGCTTGTGGAATGAGTGTTTGCAGATTTCCTGAAGATTATAAAACTAAAGATTTAACAAAAACTTTAAGATTCAGTCAGAAAAACAAAACTGGTAAAATTTCCAGATTTTTACACATGACGTCGTCAAGAGTAAACTCATGACGCCGTCAGAAGTGACCTGCAGAAATCTTTATGTTAAGTTTCTGGAAAATTTCTAGAAAAACTTATGTCCTACTTCCTGGAAAATCCTGCAAACATCATTATGACTCGATACAAGCATTTGACTCTAACAAATACGAATACACATGTTCATTTAATATTGTGGAGAATCATGATCGATTTTGTTTATTAAAAACATATTTGGGGTTTTCCCTTACACTTATCTTTTGCGAAATACCTTTGGATGAAGTTAAGACTAAGCCAAATGACAAAATAAAGTATTTTCACCATTTTATTTTTGAAACATGATCTACCAACAATAAAAAGAAAGCAAGCATACGGAAGCAAATAACAATCAAACAAATAAAAATCACACAAAGCATGGGTTGCCTCCCAAGAAGCGCTTTTCTTTATTTACGAGTCTTTTAGCTAGACTCAAGGTCATGGGTTACTACATGATATGGGTGAGTTCCTCATTGAGGACATCTTTGGGATCAAACTTAGGTTTCAACTTCCTATCGGTTTTCTTAGTGCGGTATGACCTTTCAAACTTTTCTCCATCCGGATCATACAAAATCATCTTCATATGCCATGATCCGTCACCTTCCTTAGGTGGCTTGTCCCACCTCCATTTACACTTATCCCCTCTCTTTTCCACTTGTTCATCTCTATGTTAATGGGCATTACGCTCAAGAACTCAATCATTTTCCTAAAGACTAGGGGGTCCTCAAAAGGGTCTAGCTCTTCATCTCTAGCTATGAGTTGTTCCACCGAATGTGTTTTATCAATGAAATCTTTTTCTAGATAGAATGGGCGTTGAGGTCCTATAAAGTTTCTTTCTATCCAAGGTCCATATCTAGATGGTCTCCTATTCATCTCTACCCAATGTGGTGTCGGTTCATCCTCACAATCATAGCTATGTTTCTTAACATCGTATACCGACCAAGTATCGCCCTCACCTACCGCTATCTTAGACTCCTTACAATCTATCATGGCGCTAGCGGTTGCTAAAAATCCTCTTCCTACTAATAATGGGCATGTAGTATCACTAACCATGTCTAGGACGTGAAAATCCGCTAAAATAGTTAACTTCCCTACGTGAACAACTACATCCTTAATCATCCCAACCGGGTGGGCAATACTCCCATCCGCTAGACCAATTAATACCTCCGCCTCCTCTAATTTTCCAAGCTTGAGAGTGGTGAAAAGGGATAAGGGAATCAAGTTAAGGCTTGACCCTAAATCGGCTAGTGTGTCGAAAGCTTCAGATTTTCCTATCTTACAAGGCAAAACAAATATACCCGGATCATCAAGCTTTTTAGGCAACTTGTTTTGAATGAAGGCGGTCCCATTTTTACCTAGTTTAAATTTCACATATTTTTCTAGGAGGGCACTATAGTAGGGAGCACGGGCTAAGACATCAATGACGGGACGTTCAAGGTGAAGCTCCTTGAATTCATCGTCAAGGTCTTGTGTAGGACGTGTTTCAACTATACTTTAGACCGGTTTGATATCGGGTGTTTCATTTGATTGGTCCTTTTGAAGAATTTGGTTTTGCTTAAAACACGTGCTCATTGATTTAACCGAGTAGTATTGCGAACAAGAAGTGGGTGACGAAACTGATGATATAGAATTAACGTTTAGTTTCGAGTTCTTGACCGTGTCGCTTGGGAGTGCTCCCATTTCTTGGTCATTGAGAATTTCAACAATGTGTCAATTTTGGTGGTCATCTCGCTTTGCTTTTGTTTGAAATCGGCTTCAAACTTAGATATGCGAGCTTCTTGAGATGCCAGAAACTTGGACATCAATCCTTTAAGATTGTTGGTACTACCATAGTTGTTAAAAGGATTGTTGTTGAAAGTACGGTTGGAGGGTGGACCGTTTGGTTGGTAACGATTAGGCGGATTGGAGGAATTGTTTTGGTTTTGCTTCCACCTAAGGTTTGGGTGATTTTTCCAAGAAGGGTTGTAGGAATCACCGTAAGGGTTTGGCTCGGGTTTGAAAGTGTACCACTTATCTCCCGCTTCGTCGGTACGCGAGGACGCGTAGTCCGCAAAAGCTGTTCCGGGGAGTTCCACGCAATCACGAGTGTCGTGGGGACCACTACATAATTCGCATGAAGAGGTGATTTGGTTCACTTGGCTTGAAGGTTTAGGAGCTTCGTAAGATTTCATGAGAAACTTGACTTGGTCCTCAAGTTCCATGATCCTATGGTCGGGAGTGCTAGAATTGTTCGAAGGCAAAGATATTGCCTTGACCGTTTTGTTCAAATCACGGGGATCATTCCAACTTTCGTTGTCATAGAGAGCAAGATCTTCTATGAGTTCCCATGATTCTTCCGCATTTAGATCACGTAGGTTGCCACCGGCCGATTGGTCAATGGTTCGCCTTGTGGAGAGATCGATGTGGTCATAGAAGATTTGGACTTGGAGCCAAAGATCTATGCCATGATGAGGGACTTTTTGGAGTAAGTCCTTGAAACGAGTCCATGCTTCATATAGAGTTTCACCTTGACATTGTTGGAACATCAAGATATCATTTCTAAGCTTGGTAGTTCTCCCCGGTGGGAAAAATTGAGCAAGGAAACGAGTGGTGAGATCATCTCATGAGGTGATAGATCCCGCGGGTAAACGTTCAACCCATTGACTAGCTTGATCACGTAGAGAGAATTGGAATAGGCGTAATCGGGTCGACTCTCTAGTTGTAACATCAAGGTCTATAGAATCTACGATTTTAAGGAAGTCCTTGAGATGTTGATTAGGATCTTCGGAACGAAGTTCATGGAATGCACATCCGCTTTGCACCAACCGAATGGTGTCGGATTGCAAGGGAGACACATTGGCTCCTTGGGTGAGCTCAATAGTGTTACGATAGCCTTGGTGGCTAGGTCGGGAATACTCTCCTAGGGTTCGGGGCCTAAGTGGTTAGTTAGCTAGTGGTGGGTTTTGTGGGTGGTCTTGTTGTGGTGGGTTGATGGGTTCAAAGATGTTACCACCTTCCATGATGTCGGATGGTAAGGGTTACGAACAAAAACACGAAGAAATAAGATAGACTAAAGAAAACCTAAAAATAAAAATAAAATCTTACTAGAAAGGAATCTAGCAAGTAGACCTAATAAAAAGAAATCCTAACCTAGACAATAACTATTCCCCGGGCTGCGGCACCAAAAACTTGATGCGTGGGAATTGCACCAGGCTTTACCTCTCGAGGGATCTCGAGAAGCTTACAACCCCCACCAGGCAGTGTACCTGATCGTTGTAGTATAGTATAGTGACAAGTACCGGGGGATTGATCGTTCAACTCAGGAATAGTGTCGCTAGGATTAGAAAGCCTAAAAACTAGGTCTAAAGGTGAGGGATGATTCTTTTTGTATTTTTATGTTTTATAAAAGCAAGTAAAAATCTAGGGTTTTAGAAGAGTGGGCGAAATTAGTTGCTAGTCAACTAACCCAATAACTAAGATGCAATCAAAATAAAATAACATAAATGAAAATAAAGCTAATTAAAATAATATGGTGTGAACAATAGATGGGAGAATTGTGTTTACTTAGATTTCACTACTCCCTAGATATCTTTTACAGGTTAATTGTTTGTTGCAGTTGCATGAATGACGGGTTATATTCCTTAATATCAATCATGGGGTGGCGTACTTACTTCCCCAATTCTATAAGCTCCTACTTCACTCCTATGTCGAGCCTGCAAGAAGCTCCTAACATGGGATCACTAGAATTCGCTCATGCATTAAATACAACCATAAAAATCTAGTACACATCGGTTCATGTTTCTTAAGACGTTCAAGCAAGTTACACAATGGAGATCTGCCAGTTTTCTTAAGCCTAACATTGAAATCATTCATCCATTACAACTATAAACAAGCAATCAACCTATAATCAACATCAAGGTTTCATTACATCTAAGCAAACACACAAAAGATCTAGCCTAGCATGTTAAAATTAAGACAAGCGTAAGATATATTCAAACAACACATAGACATATTGAATGAATTGAAAGGATACTTATCTCAATTGAACATGAAGGGTTTCAAGGGGTGAAAACCCTTGAAAATACTGTAAAAGTCGTGTTATGGTTTGTAACACCCCCATTTTTAAAATATTTGCAGCGGAATAAAAATTGGGTGTTACTTCACAGCTGATAGTTTTTCAGTAGAAAATGATTTTCTAAAACATTTATCATTCGAATTTTTATAAATATCAGAGTTTTAAAAATGAGGTCCCAGTGGTTTTAAAATTTGTTAAATAGGTTTTCGAATGATAATAAAAATTTTATAGCCTTTGTGAGAATTTCGTGCTCTTCCGTCCCATCCTTGCTCGTTATAGACCTGAGATAAACATGCTAAAAGTCAACAAAACTTGAGTGATATTCATAGGTTTAAGTTTAATAGTTGAACACAAGCTATAAGTGATAATTGCACTGGTATACAATTATAATTTAAAAATCAGTTGTTATTGCATTAAGCTCATGACACTCAGCCGATTAACAGATCTCATCATAAATGATTGATTATAGTAACAGGGGCCCTCGGGATAGGTCCTTGCCAGTAACCTATTAGATTTCAAATAAAGTGCATTTGGTTGTTTTCTCAACGTCCAAACGGGGATTGTCAATCCCTAATAGATCTATCCACAATTATTTACGTTCACCCTCTGGGTGACTAAGGTTCATGATATGAGGGGCTTTTGGCAAAAAGAGACTTAAGCAATAATAATTTCAGGCATAGTATAAGAAAATACTTGTGTTCAAATTTTCAAAGCATGTATCTCCCCACAAAAACAGTTTTATAAAAGTGGGCTATGAACTCACCTTAGTGGTTTAGTGAATAAAAATATCGATACTCAGTTTGCAAAATGGGAACGGCTCCACACACGACCTAGATAATATTTGGCAAGTTTTAGTGTTTGATAGTCTTAATGTTTTAATCGCGAGTAGTTTTTGAATACGTGAATTGTTAATTTAACGATAGTAAAACTTTTGGTTTTTATATATTATATTGTACGTTTAGTTTAGTTATATATATATAAATATAACGTAACGTTTAATAATAATAATAGTAATAATAGTTTGAAATAAAACGGAACGTTTAATAATAATAATAGTAATATTAGTTTGAAATATAACGTAACGTTTAATAATAATAGTTTGAAATAAAACGTAACGTTTAATAATAATAATAGTAATATTAGAATAAAACGTAACGTCGTGACGTGAAATCGTAAAAATGGAAAATAAAAATAAAATGTTAATTTTTATATACGACCCTTGTATTTTCCAAAAATTTACACTTTTTACCCTAACGGCGTTAGCGTTACACCGTTAGTCCAAAATAACATATATTTACATTTTACGTGCAAAACTTTATATTTCTTACACTTTTCACCCTAACGTTTCAAAAATTCAGTTTTCATCCTTAAGTTTACGAAATGACAGTTTATACCACAACTTTGAAAAATTGACACTTTTAACCCGAATTTTGTAAAATTTGCAAATCTAGTCCAAAATTCACAATTTTCAAAACTTAATGTTTTCATATCTTAAATAGTTTCAAAATAGCTTATTTAACGTATTCTAACAGCTTATTTGTTCGAAAAGCTTATTTCATAGCTTATGGGCTTTTTAACGAAAATGTAAGGCCCGTTAGTGTTTTTAAATCCATTGGGCCTACGAGGGTTTTGGGCTTTGTTTTGGGCTAAGGTTAGGACTATGAAAAAGTTACCAAACAACTTATTGCCATAGCTTATTCGATCGACTTATTTTGAAATGATTGAGCCTTAAGGCCCAGTCGATACTAATTAATTTCCAAAACTAGTTTCCAAGTCGATTTGCTTTGTGAGGTTTATAGGTTCAAAACGTGATTTTTATTACAAAGTTTCTATACGAAAATGATTGTTTGTCATGGGGTCTATTAGTTTGTGAAATAAAATGGCATGCTTGTTAAGTAAATTTTAAAGATATACGTGCGTTTTGGGTTAGCATGGGACGAGTTTTTAAAAGTAAAAGACTTAGGAAATTTTTAGAGTTTTCAATACTTGTTGTATACGTTAGAAGTGGTATTCCAAAATAGTTGTACGTAGCTTTTTAGTTTCAAAACTTTCCATAACTTGATTGTTAATGTGTAAAATATATAGACGAACGTAAAATATATATATGTTGTTTAATTAGTTTTCGAATACAAAGGTGCATTTGTTTGTGTCGTGTGCTAAAATAATGCATATGAGTTCGTTAGGAACTTACGACACCAAATGGTGGGGTAAATGAGACGTAGATTCGAGAAGTGAGTGATATGAGTACGTAGCGTGTATGTTTGCTCGACCAAGATTCACAAACAATAACTTGTTCCTCCTAAACCCACACGAATCCTTTGAATTCCTACCCAAATGCTTCGACCCAAGCCTAGACTCACTACTTAGAAATATTTGGTAAGTTTCGGTTTGCATGGAAATAGAAACGAAAGCATGCATGCATGGGTTTATATATGGTACCTAGTGTATTCTTTTATCTAAACTTTAATGTGATGGGATTGTAATGTGTATCCAAAAGTCCAATGTGTAAGAGTAAATAAGTTACTCAAGGTTTTTGGTTTCTTATGGTGTCGACATCCTCAAGATTCAAAGAAAACGTGTGCATTGAAACATTGAAATGAATTGGTTTTTGTGAAATACATTATAAAAGAGTGTAGTACTTGACCTATGTGAATATAATATGAAATGAGTGAGCTTGAAACAAGGAGGTACTAACTTGTCTTGAAACATGCATGTCGACTACCTATTTTGTTTGTAAACCGATTGGTATTTCGTGTATAGTTTGTGAGATTTGGTAACTTTGCAACATTTAGACATTAGGTTGTGTTTAGAATGAGTTTAGGGCGTTATAGAAACAAACGTGGGTCAAAATGGTTGAGTTTTGGATTAGTTGAAATTTTATGAACTCGTTTTTGGGACATATGCTTTGCCTAGTAAAAACGTATCAAGACTCGATGTGGGAAACTAAAAATCGACACTCTAATTGTTGGCTAGGGGAGGAACGAGTATGTGTAAAAATATAAAGGTGTCGTGTGTAGGATTTGAGCGGACGAGGTTCGTTTCTTACTTGTCCTAGTCGAGTGGTTTGAAAAACAAAAGAAAGAAAATGGGATTAATTAGGATTGGGCCGTGAATAGTAACAGGCCAAAATTTTGTGTTGGGCTTGGTGGGTAATTAGGGTCCGGTTTGGAGTATTTTAAGATTAGTAAAATATTAATTGTGATTAGTGATAAGTTTAGTAATTATTTAGTGAAACGTTTACGTGAGTCCGAGAGTGAATAGTGTTTTGTGAATAGTGTTTCGTGAATAGTAAAACTTTTGAAAAACATCTCAATATCACTAACCGACTCCAAAAACGATGAATAGTGAAATGATGAATAGTGTTTGGTGAATAGTAACCGATGAATAGTAAATTTGAAAAATGTCTCGAAAATGCATGTTCGTAACGAATAAAAGAAAATTTTAATATTCTCGCAATTTTAGACTATAGTGGTACATGTGTGAGCATCGTTCCAAGCAAAAGGAATCAGGAATATCGTAGTGATTTTTAAGTAACATAGCATATAAAAATATATATAGAAAAGAAAAAAAATGTTATTGGTAAAAACGTTATTAATTAACGTAATGATATATTAGTCTTTTATTTATTTTTAATATTTATAGGGAAATTTACGGGAGTTTACAGTACCTACCCCTCATTCTGAATTCCGTCCCGGAATTCAAGTTTAACAAAATTTCTGCATTAGGGAAATTTCGGTCAGAGGGTTGTCGAGAGATTTTTATTATTAAGATTTAGGAGACGTGATTTATTTAGACTTATTTGTGCTAGACAGAATCTAGTAACTGGTGTATTTAAGTGTTGTGAATATTGAAGGTAATGGTTTTAAATAGTAAAATAACGGCTAGGTGTACCGTGTCCAACGGTCATGAATAGTAAATCCCAACGGTCCGTAATAGTGACCAACGGCTAGATTTCCACCTACATATACCCCTTTCAAATTTCCATTTCTTCCACCAACCATTTTCCTATCATTTCCCATCTCCAAAATGCCGCACCTCATCACGATACTAGCGATTGTGTATGTCGTCCTTGCCGCTATCTACTTAGCGTATGTTCCAGACGAAGACTTTGGGTTCTTGGTTGCAATCTTGTTGTTTGTCGTACCTCTCACGGTTCTAGCCATTACCGTGGACAAGATATGGGGGTAATAATCTTAAGCTAGGGTTGTTTAGAATTAAGCCTTTGTCGTGTTTTTATGTATTGTTAACGAATAATGAATAAAACTTGTTTTGTTTTTAGGAATTTGTCTTGTTATTGTTTTTAATGATTTGTTTATATTTATCTTTCAGCATAATTAAGGTGATTCATCCTGTGGTGGTTTTTGCTATGGTTTTGTTGGTGGGGGTTTTTGTTGTCATAGCGGATCAACCTATTGAAGATTCTATGGTTTATATTGTAATTATTGTGACGTTAGCACTCCCGATGCTAATTATTTGTTTATTTTTTAATTTTCATGGATTCGGATAAATTTTTAGTTATTGGAGTTTTCTGTTAGTCTTTGCGAATTATTAGGGTTTTCTTATTTGTACTTCTGTTGGTTTCTCGTCATAATGACGAAGGAATAAGATAGGTATTTATTGTAGTTTGTAATATTTATGAATAGTTCAGTTTATCTATATTTGTTGCTTTTACATGAAGATTGTTATTTAGAAAATTTTACATTATGATTGTTCCATCATGACATGATTCTTCCTAAATTAGACATAGTTGGTCAGGCTATGTTTAATGGAGGACTAAATGATGTGATGTTTGGCCCAGTCATAGTGGTATTTATGCTTTTCTTTAAGTTGTTTTAGATGGTGTTCAATGTTTTGTTATTATAATAGAATACGTAATTTCTTTTAAGAATAAAGTAGGAACTTTATTTATTTATTTATTTTATATATATATATTGATGATGAGTCAGAAATTTCTAGGGAAATAACAGTTTGCTGTTATTTGGTAAATGGGATAGGAATTGAAATTGACGTAGATTATAATTATTTTTGAAATATTACAAGGTAGATTTTTCAATACGGTAGAAGGAAATTGTTATACTTTAGGTTACATCCATCGTAACTTAAAGTAAAATACAAGGAAGAGGTACAATCAGGAAATTTTTGAACTAGAGTTTATTTATTCACAACAGGAATTTATTCATCTGCATAAATCTAGTAATCATTCCCTTGATACCACCGACGTCCTTGTAGAGTTTTCATTTCCTAGCGAAAGTCTTGGCTTTCCAATTTATGTTGTAGTTTGGACATCGGTTCTTGTAGTGTCCTTTTGTGCCACATCCGTAGCATATTACAGTTGTTGTTTGTCCCTTGTTATCCAAAGTCCTACAGTTAGTTGCCTTGTGTCCTATTTTCTGACACTCCAGGTACTTAATCTTGCAGATTCCTGTGTGATGCTTCTTGCATTTTCGACACAGGGGTTTACCTCCAAGATATACCCTTCTCGCAACATGTGTGACGAGGCAATATCTATTAGCCTTTTGTTTGTATCCTAGTCGGTGATGATAGTTGAAACGATTTCCCAGACGTTTGTGGTGGCAGTCTTGAGTTTTGGTGAAGCTGCAGTGGTTGGAGTTGTTGGTTCCTATTTTTGTGAGTTTTTGCTTTTGTTTGATTCCATTAGGTCTAACTTCTTGCCTAATTCCTTGGTTATGGTTGGTGATAGGGTTAGTCATTCTTTCTGGAGTTTTAAAGAGGTTTGGCCTATATTCCATGTAGTTTTCCTGCTTGTCAGGCGTATCCGATTCCCCTCCTGGATAAACTATGGTGACTCCTTTAAGTACTACTGACATGATGTTACTTATCAACTCCCTGACATCTTCAGTAGTCATGGTGATTTTTGATGATGATGGAGTACATGTATTGTTTACGTTGTCCATCTTCTGAAATCATTAATGAAACTTAACTTAGAATCCATCTGATGTCAGAATAACTTAAATAATGAATTCTAATCATTTCATTGATGATAGACTGAATTGACTCCTTACTGTAATCTAATTTCAAGATATGTCTGTGTTGTATCATAGCTAGATAATCAACTCTTGATATGGGATTACTAAGGAACAAACCGATTCGTCCACTAAAATAAATTTTCTCTCCATTTTTCAAGTTCTCTCATGAAAATTTATTTTTAGACAATCCTTTGGTTTCTGGTCAATTATAGTATGTTTAAGAATTTCTTACAATTGTTAAGACTTCTTACGGTAGATTTGAATAGTATTGTAGAAGTTATCATAATATTAATAACTTGACTGATCGTTTTTGTAAAACAATTGGTACAAGGTCTCTTATTAATATGTCATGGATCTACGTGGAGTTATTTGTTTATCTAGGGAGATAACAAAATGATGAGATTTTTGCATGAAGGTATGAGAATTCATAGTATGCATACTCGATACAAAAGAAATGATTGATTTATAACGGAGAGATGTAACGGAAGAGGAGTTTATTATATATTATGATTCGATTACAGATTCTGAAAGGTTCAGATTTATTGAACATTACATGAAATACTAACCAAGTCTATCTGGTTTAGTAGTTGCAACAGGGATACTTGTAAACTTAAAATTAGTTACGCCTCTGACGTAAATATCTAATTTCTTTCTCAAGTTCAAGTTGTGCTGCTTCCATGTTTGAGAAACGTTCCTGACACATGTTCATTTGGTTTGCCAACATACTCTCTAATGCGGCAATCTTTTGACCTTGGCTCCTGGCTGTCTCTCTAGCCATCCATTGGGTCCTTTCAATGTCTTCAATTCTACCATGTGTATGACCGTGTTCTCTTTTTGCAGAACGGACCCTAGAATCCAAGCTTCCAAGTTCCTGGTTGGTGTTGTCCTTTATCTCATTAATCTTTATTCCTAATTCACATATCGCTCGTCTTTCAGCATCCGCTCTTTTGAACAATGCGTCAAGGTTACGGTCGTACCATTCAAATTTTGTTGGTCGTAAGCCTTTTAGCTGTTCAGTGTGAGCCTCTAATATGCTGGCTTGTTGATAAACAAGAGTCCATATTGAATCAGGTGTGCTTATATTGTAGTTGGGGGAATTAGGTGAGGATAAGTTATTTGGGATATCTGGTATTGGGGAATCTAAAATGTAGGGTAACGGAGAATTTGGCTCAACATTCTTCCACGGCCTCTCTTGTCGTGAACTTTGTCCAACTTCGAATGTTGCCTGACCACCAATCACATCTTCATATGATTCAGTAGTTCTCCTAAGTTTTTGACGTAGGGGTGAACAGATAGGTGACGATGGAAGTGATCTATGAGTGATTCCTATATTAAGTTGGGGTTGTGATATTTGTACATAGAGATCTTCAGTATTCGGAGAATTTCGATTGATAGGTGTGGTATTAGTATTACGGAGAGTAGTTTTGGCGTTCAAGAAAGTTTTTGGAGACATGTTACTGTAGTAACCGAGAATAGTATTTTATAAGTAATTTTTACGTTATAGATATAATAGTACGGATGAAATAAAAATTATGTAAGTGCAATTTCTAAACATGCAGAATAATCTTAACAGGTAATGTACTGAGCAAGGTAGTCTGCAGGCACGGAAGGCACGAAGAGTGTAAGGCTATAAAATATTTTGGTTTGTAAAAACGGTTATAGTTCAGATCTAAATTAGACCTGTTTCGCTATAACCAAAGCTCTGATGCCAATCTGTAACACCCCCATTTTTAAAATATTTGTAGCAGAATAAAGATTGGGTGTTACTTCACAGCTCATAGTTTTTCAGTAGAAAATGATTTTCTAAAACATTTATCATTCGAATTTTTATAAATATCAGAGTTTTAAAAATGAGGTCCCAGTGGTTTTAAAATTTGTTAAATAGGTTTTCGAATGATAATAAAAATTTTATAGCCTTTGTGAGAATTCCGTGCTCTTCCGTCCCATCCTTGCTCGTTATAGACCTGAGATAAACATGCTAAAAATCAACAAAGGTTGAGTGATATTCATAGGTTTAAGTTTAATAGTTGAACACAAGCTATAAGTGATAATTGCACCGGTATACAATTATAATTTAAAAATTAGTTGTTATTGCATTAAGCTCATGACACTCAGCCGATTAACAGATCTCATCATAAATAATGGATTATAGTAACAGGGGCCCTCGGGATAAGTCATTGCCAGTAACCTATTAGATTTCAAATAAAGTGTGTTTGATTGTTTTCTCAACGCCCAAACGGGGATTGTCAATCCCTAATAGATCTATCCACAATTATTTACGTTCACCCTCTGGGTGACTAAGGTTCATGATATGAGGGGCTTTTGGCAAAAAGGGACTTAAGCAATAATAATTTCAGGCATAGTATAAGAAAATACTTGTGTTCAGATTTTCAAAGCATGTATCTCCCCACGAAAACAGTTTTATAAAAGTGGGCTATGAACTCACCTTAGTGGTTTAGTGAATAAAAATATCGATACTCAGTTTGCAAAATGGGAACGGCTCCACACACGACCTAGATAATATTTGGCAAGTTTTAGCGTTTGATAGTCTTAATGTTTTAATCGCGAGTAGTTTTTGAATACGTGAATTGTTAATTTAACGATAGTAAAACTTTTGGTTTTTATATTATATTGTACGTTTAGTTTAGTTGTATATATATAAATATAACGTAATGTTTAATAATAATAATAGTAATAATAGTTTGAAATAAAGCGCAACGTTTAATAATAATAATAATAGTAATATTAGTTTGAAATATAACGTAACGTTTAATAATAATAGTTTGAAATAAGACGTAACGTTTAATAATAATAATAGTAATATTAGTTTGAAATATAACGTAACGTTTAATAATAGTAATAATAGTTTGAAATAAAACGTAACGTTGTGACGTGAAATCGTAAAAATGGAAAATAAAAATAAAATGTTAATTTTTATATACGACCCTTGTCTTTTCCAAAAATTTACACTTTTTACCCTAACGGCGTTAGCGTTACACCGTTAGTCCAAAATAACATATATTTACATTTTACGTGCAAAACTTTATATTTCTTACACTTTTCACCCTAACGTTTCAAAAATTCAGTTTTCATCCTTAAGTTTACGAAATGACAGTTTATACCACAACTTTGAAAAATTGACACTTTTAACCCGAATTTTGTAAAATTTGCAAATCTAGTCCAAAATTCACAATTTTCAAAACTTAATGTTTTCATATCTTAAATAGTTTCAAAATAGCTTATTTAACTTATTCTAACAGCTTATTTGTTCGAAAAGCTTATTTCATAGCTTATGGGCTTTTTAACGAAAATGTAAGGCCCGTTAGTGTTTTTAAATCCAACGGGCCTACGAGGGTTTTGGGCTAAGGTTAGGACTATGAAAAAGTTACCAAACTGCTTATTGCCATAGCTTATTCGGTCTGCTTATTTTGAAATGATTGGGCCTTAAGGCCCAGTCGATACTAATTAATTTCCAAAACTAGTTTCCAAGTCGATTTGCTTTGTGATGTTTATAGGTTCAAAACGTTATTTTTATTACAAAGTTTCTATATGGCATGCTCGTTAAGTAAATTTTAAAGATATACGTGTGTTTTGGGCTAGCATGGGACGAGTTTTTAAAAGTAAAAGACTTAGAAAATTTTTAGAGTTTTCAATACTTGTTGTATAAGTTAGAAGTGGTATTCCAAAATAGTTGTACGTAGCTTTTTAGTTTCAAAACTTTCCATAACTTGATTGTTAAGGTGTAAAATATATAGACGAACGTAAAATATATATATATATATATATATATATATGTTGTTTAATTAGTTTTCGAATACAAAGGTGCATTTGTTTGTTTCGTGTACTAAAATAATGCATATGTATGTATAGCTAAATAATGAAATGAGTTCGTTAGGAACTTACGACACCAAATGGTGGGGTAAATGAGACGTAGAGTCGAGAAGCGAGTGATATGAGTACGTAGCGTGTATGTTTGCTCGACCAAGATTCACAAACAATAACTTGTTCCTCCTAAACCCACACGAATCCTTTGAATTCCTA
This sequence comes from Artemisia argyi, assembly GCA_030686995.1. NCBI lineage: Eukaryota > Viridiplantae > Streptophyta > Magnoliopsida > Asterales > Asteraceae > Artemisia > Artemisia argyi. Next base: position 117,619,312 of record CM060709.1, on the reverse strand, counting down.
CCCAAATGCTTCGACCCAAGCCTAGACTCACTACTTAGAAATATTTGGTAAGTTTCGGTTTGCATGGAAATAGAAACGAAAGCATGCATGCATGGGTTTATATATGGTACCTAGTGTATTCTTGTATCTAAACTTTAATGTGATGGGATTGTAACGTGTATCCAAAAGTCCAATGTGTAAGAGTAAATAAGTTACTCAAGGTTTTTGGTTTCTTTTGGTGTCGACATCCTCAAGATTCAAAGAAAACGTGTGCATTGAAACATTGAAATGAATTGGTACTTGTGAAATACATTATAAAAGAGTGTAGTACTTGACCTATGTGAATATAATATGAAATGAGTGAGCTTGAAACAAGGAGGTACTAACTTGTCTTGAAACATGCATGTCGACTACCTATTTTGTTTGTAAACCGATTGGTATTTCGTGTATAGTTTGTGAGATTTGGTAACTTTGCAACATTTAGACATTAGGTTGTGTTTAGAATGAGTTTAGGGCGTTACAGAAACAAACGTGGGTCAAAATGGTTGAGTTTTGGATTAGTTGAAATTTTATGAACTCGTTTTTAGGACATATGCTTTGCCTAGTAAAAACGTATCTAGACTCGATGTGGGAAACTAAAAATCGACACTCTAATTGTTGGCTAGGGGAGGAACGAGTATGTGTAAAAATATAGAGGTGTCGTGTGTAGGATTTGAGCGGACGAGGTTCGTTTCTTACTTGTCCTAGTCGAGTGGTTTGAAAAACAAAAGAAAGAAAATGGGCTTAATTAGGATTGGGCCGTGAATAGTAACAGGCCAAAATTTTGTGTTGGTCTTGGTGGGTAATTAGGGTCCGGTTTGGAGTATTTTAAGATTAGTAAAATATTAATTGTGATTAGTGATAAGTTTAGTAATTATTTAGTGAAACGTTTACGTGAGTCCGAGAGTGAATAGTGTTTTGTGAATAGTGTTTTGTGAATAGTAAAACTTTTGAAAACATCTCAATATCACTAACCGACTCAAAAAAGGATGAATAGTGAAATTATGAATAGTGTTTGGTGAATAGTAACCGATGAATAGTAAATTTGAAAAATGTCTCGAAAATGCAGGTTCGTAACGAATAAAAGAAAATTTTAATATTCTCGCGATTTTAGACTATAGTGGTACATGTGTGAGCATCGTTCCAAGCAAAAAGAATCAGGAATATTGATGAGTGCTCAAACACTCATAATTTTTTGTCAAATCTGAACTGCAAAAATACAAAATCACTCAGTAATGCATCAAAATACTGAAAATATTTCAAAATTGTGTTTTATATGTTTTAGATGCAAAATGAGTAAAAACAAATGAAAAACGTACAAAGTTTACAGAATTGGCAGTTTCAGTCCCCCAACTTTCAAAAGTTATCAAAACTAGTCCCTATTTAATCAAAACAAGGAATTTATCATCAAAGGTCCTTGGGGATTCACAAGTTGTCAAAATTAATCCTTTAAAGTTCAAAATGGTAAAATTACAACTTTGGTCCCCCATGTTTCAAAAGTGTCAAATTTAGTCCCCGGGTTATAAAAAATGGAAAATAATTTTAACCCTTGTACTATTTATTAATGGCAAAAATGGTCCTTATGAAGAGTGGGTCCCACTTGATCTCATTTGAGCTCATTTTCATCCTTGGTCAACAAAAGTCAACTATGGAGCCAAAAAGCTTCCACAGTGCTTATTTTTAAGCTCTACAAAGTTTGTTTTTACAAAAGTTTTCCATTTTTAGGTATAAAACAAATTTCCAAAGAAAAAAAATCTAGAACAATCAAATTAATTTTAAGTGATAGTTTCTATTTAATATAATTTAAATTTTAATTTTCATTTTTAGATTTTTATTAAGTATTTATCATTTTTATATTTTTCTTAAATTTCTTTTAGGTTAAAGTATTTTTAGTAATTTTATCAAATTTTTATATTATCATTTAGTATTTATTAGAATTAATATTAGTTTTATTAATAATTAAGTTTTAAATAGCATAATTAGTTTTTATTAAGCAAAACCTAGTTTTTATATTTTTCCTAGCTTTTATATAATATAATATAATTTTAGGAATTTTTCTAGAATTTTTACTGTTCATTTACTATTTTTAATAATTTAAAATATTTTAATTAGGTAATTAATATATAATAAGTAATTAATTAATATAAAAATCACAAAAAGACAAAAATATTTATTTTTAATTTTTATACTTTATTCAAGTTCATTTTAAGTTTTAGAATTTATTTTTGCAAGTTTTTAGTTTAATTTGTAGTGTTTATCATTTTTAGTTTATTTAAATTAGGTTTAATTTACTTTTTAAATAGTTTTAATTAATTAAATAGTATTTAAATATTAAAATAATCATTTTAATAATTTCATTTTCATTTTAAATTTTCTTTTTATTTTAAGTTTGTAAAAAAATCATTTTCACCCCCTGGGGGTTTTTAGATTTCACTTTTCACGTTTTATTTTGTACGTTCGCGTTATTTAAAACGTAAACGTACGCGTTTTTAGATTTCAAGCGTTTTTAGGTATTTAAATTTCACGTAATGATCTATATAGCTTGTTTAAGCTATTTCCTTGTAGATTCCCTAGTTTAATCACACACAAACCTTTTCCTGTCAAAATTCACCTGATCACAAAGCCGTTTGTTAACCATCACACCTCATCGGGACATAACGACCCGGGGAAACCCTATATTCCGCGGAGTATTGACTCTAGGCTGTTTGACCTTGTTGACCATTCCTGGTCAATTTAGGTTGACCGTTTGGAGCCAATCAAATTTTGGCGCCGCTGCCGGGGAGGTCGTGCGCGTTTATTCTAAACGATTTTGCGTATTAGTGAATCGGGATATACATCCATTGTATATTTACCACCCTTGTTCATATTATCTTCTTATTTTCTTATAAAAACAAAACCGTTCCTGAAAACATTTTAAACTCAGTTTTCAATGAACACAAAAACACAAAAACATTTTCTTTCTCATTTGTATAAAATGTTTTCCAAAAACACCAAAAATATCCTTCTTCACCCTCCTACCCTTTTGATTCTCATTTCCTCATCCTCTATACACATTTGATTCTTTCTATGTCTCTTCCACACTTTTTGATTTGCCAGTGGTGTGGTAGTTCTTATAATGGTGGCAATTGCCCCAGCTGTGGCATGGTAGAGTCAGGAAACGGGTCTATCTATAACCAAGATCCCTATTCCTACCATGACACGACTGACTTATTCCATCAGCTACCACACCATCAGTCTCAGCAGTTTTACTGTTGTGAGTACTTTGGTGGTTCACACTACAGTTCTGATTGTCAATCGGGAAACACGCTTGTCTATGAGCAGTTTCCTGATAACAATTATGACTCTAGCACACACGACTCACAGCCACATCAGTTTTACTGTTGTGATTATTATGGAGGTCCACACTTCAACTCCGATTGTCAAACAAGGAATCCATTTCCTTGTAACACTTTTGACACATCGTATTATGACGAACCTCCATCTCCACCAATTCCTCAAAGTCTTCTCCTTGATCTTTTGGATTTAGTGAAAGATTTGAGAGGAATCACACACACCCCAGATAATCCAAACCAAAAATCGATGGAAGAATTGTTAGCTGAAGAACAGGATGCTAAAATAAATTCCCAAGATGCTTATGAAAGATCTATTAGGGAATCAATTGCAAAAGAAAAAGCAGCCAGATCTAGCTCTCGATTTTGTTTCATTCCTGATGACAGTGATGATGAGGATACCCTTGATATCCTTGGATTTTATAAAGATTCATCAGGTTCATCAGATGAAATTCCATTAGTTGAGATTTCACCTCAACCCACTATTATCACACCCGAGATTCACACTCATTCTCTGAGCATGGGGGATGAGCATCTTGACACTGTTCCTGATAAGGAATCGGACGAATTCATAAAGTCTAGTGTTGAGAACCTTGTCCCAATCCCAAGAGAGTCACAGGGAATTCTTGATCATATGTGTGATATCCCTCCTCCTCTTGTCTTCCCGAATGATGATGTTCAGATGTTCTCCGATTCTACTGATGACGATTCGTTATCTTGTGGAGACATCGTTTTTATGGAAGAATTACCTTCTAAGCTAGTTAGCTTAGAAGAAGAGAATGATGAGATTGACACTGAAATCAAGGATGAAGCACTTCGTGCAACATTATTGAATGTCGATCTCCTCATTTCTAAAATCGAGGCTTTCAATATGAAACCTATTTCATCTCCTATCCTAATTAAGGATAGTGACATTTTCTCCGATGATCATATTCCGGAGTTTGAAGCCTTTACCTTTGATCATATGGGAGAGAAGATTAGTGGCATTACCACTTCTCATTCTCATAATTCTCTCCCCGAGTATGATTTATTCACCTTTGAGGAGTTCTCCGGTGAACTCACTCATATCATATCTCCACCGGAGTATGATAACTTTCACTTTGATCTAGACAAAGTTGATCTTTGTTTTCTGGAGGGAAATATTCTCAACCTTGAGAATTTGATTGATATCAAAATCCCAACCCTCCCACCCATAATATGTCTAGATCATACGAGCCTAAATGATGAGATTCATGATACACCAATCATGAATTCTCTTTCTGATGATGATGAGTCAATCTTGATTGTCATCAAGATCTTTCTACCATTCTTCACCTACCGGGTGACTTCTCCTGTTCTTCACTCTTTCGGGAATGAAGACATTATCTTTGACCCCGGCATCACCGCTTATAGTTTATACTATCTTAAGCCAGGGTCTATATATCTCATCGGTGTGGAACTTTCAAGTGCTTCAAATGTTTGTCCAAACATCTTGAATGAAAGTCCGATGGAGATTCGTTCTTCCACATCATGCTTCCCCAAGGACAAATGCATTCGGGGTCGAGTCAAGCTAGCGACTCGGTAAACAAAAACAGTAGCATGTTTATAGGGTTTTCACCCTAAGTGTGGGGGGAGTCACCCATGCTATGGTTACCAATAAAGTGAAAAAACAAAATGGTGTTTTCCACGCTTAGCTTGTAATGTTGCCCTTTTACGTTCAAAGAGTCGGCATAATAGCCAGGACTTTGAATATTGAGGACAATATTCATTCTAAGTGTGGGGAGGTATTTCGCTATTCTAGCGAATTTTATCACATTTTACTATCTAGTACCCCCGTTTTTGGCCAAAATTTCAAAAAATTTCAAAATTTTTTCACTTGTGATTCAAAATTTTTGTGGTTATCAGTCCACCTTGTCTAACCGACAAAAGGGATTGGCTAATCCAGGAGCAAATGGCTCTTGGTAAAGATATATCAAATCCGTTTATGGCTTGCAATTTTCCCAAAATTGTATGGTACCTCAACTCGCCATATTCCATAAAGCGAATGAGTTGGCTAGCCCGCAAGATTATGGCTTGTGGTAAAGGCAGTGGAAAATCCATAATTGGTAATCAGCTCACCAAGATGTTGACTATTCCATCAACAGTTGGCTAGTCCAGAAGCAAACGACTTTTGGTAAAGACTAATCAAATCCGTTGACAGCTGGTGGTTTGCTCAAAATCACACGGTTATCAGGTGTACCACAGTTCTTACATCTGGCTACTCCAGAAGTGATGGCTTTTGGTAAAGAGTTTAAAATCTATCAAGTTTTCAAAACAGTTTATTGCTAGGGACTAGCAATAGTTTAGTGTGGGAGATTGATGAGTGCTCAAACACTCATCATTTTTTGTCAAATCTGAACTGCAAAACATACAAAAACACTCAGTAATGCATCAAAATACTGAAAATATTTCAAAATTGTGTTTTATATGTTTTAGATGCAAAATGAGTAAAAACAAATGAAAAACGTATAAAGTTTGCAGAATTGGCAGTTTCAGTCCCCCAACTTTCAAAAGTTATCAAAACTAGTCCCTAGTTAATCAAAACAAGGAATTTATCATCAAAGGTCCTTGGGGATTCACAAGTTGTCAAAATTAATCCTTTAAAGTTCAAAATGGTAAAATTACAACTTTGGTCCCCCATGTTTCAAAAGTGTCAAATTTAGTCCCCGGGTTATAAAAAATGGAAAATAATTTTAACCCTTGTACTATTTATTAATGGCAAAAATGGTCCTTATGATAACTTTGGGAAGTTTGCACTTTCCACCCTTCAAAATCAGAAAAATACAACAATGGTCCTTGTGCTTTTTGGGCTAAAAAACCAAACGGATCCCTTAATATCTAAATCCCACCCAAAACCAATAAACCAAAACCAAATCTAAACCCAAAACACAAACCAAGCCCACATCCTAACCCCCTAGCCCAACCAGCCCACTCCCACTAAAAATATATAACACCCCGTTTTATTTCCCCCCTCGTTGACCCCCAAAAGTCAAACAAACACTTCATCCCTCCCCAACTTGCCTGCAACACTGTGTACCCCCCACCTTTACCAACTCTGCAACTCATCCCACGCCTTGTCCTCCCTAGCCTCCAATTGAGTCCAAAATTCATTTAATGCCCTCAAACATCTACAAGCTAGCTGCAAATTGCATGAAGGGACTTTTTGGCGCCAAAGTTAATTGAGGGGTCAGGATTAACCCTGAGCCATCCAACGGCTCAGGAGTGTGGTGGGAAGTACTCAGTGGGTCAAACAAACCCTAAAGGGCTCATATAAAACAAACAAGAAAGAGCAGATGAAGAGTAGTAGGATTTTAGCTATAGGAGTAGTTTTAATTAATCTTAGTGCAAGTTTTTATGTTTTTGTAACTTATTAATATTTTAGCTTCTGTAATTCCTTAACTTAATTTCAATACAATTTTAATTCTTGTAGTAGCATTTAAAATTCCCCCTACTTCAAATTTTTAGTTTGCCTAATTAAGCCTATATAACTGTTCCTATAAGCTCAGTTAGTTTGTTGTTAACCTTTCCTTTCTTTTAAGTTGTTCTCAAAACTATTTACTCAAGTTTTCAGAAAAATCTCAAAAAAAATAAATAAATAAATAAAAATACTAAAATAGCTTATTTTACTGTTTGGTTAGCTTTCTGCTTATTAAGTGCTTATTTCATGTTCTTTTATGCTTATTCATATCTCATGTTGTTGTTTATGCTCACTTGGTAACCTAGATAGTAGTAGTTTGTAGTTTTACTGCTTCGCTGTCCATTTAGCTTAATTCAGCTTATTGAGATGAGCTCATTAGAAGTGCTTATAACTTAGTCTTTACTGCTTAATCACACATAATGTAGCTTAATATGTACCTAGCTTTCATTTTCAGAAGCAACTTTAGCCATTTATAGTGTAAATCCTAAATCACAGTCCACTAAGGGGTGTTTGGATCTGCCTATCTAGCTGTTTTTTGGTTGTTGTTTTGTTGTTGTTTTAGTTTATACATACTACATTAGGTATAGTTAGGATAAGTAAAGCTTAAAATTCAAGTTATTAGTTGCCAAAAGTCAATCTCACATAATCCCACCACCACAGTTAACTGTGGTGGTCATTAAGTTCCATAAACCTTCACATTAGCCCATAACTTGTGTATTTATGTTAGATTAACTTTGTTTTAGCTTAATTTCATGTTTTAAGTTCATTAGACAGGATCAAAACTCAATAAAGTCAACATAAGTAGTTTTTGCAAAAAGTCAAATGAGCATGTTTTAGATTTTTCCAAAAGTTCAAAGATTTTTGTAGATTTGTGTGATGTGATTCAACCCTTGTGCTTTTGAGGTTTAGCAGTATACCACCTCATCTCCAAGGTCCTAGCTTCATTATATTTTTGCTAATTTTCTTGTGGGGTCCACTGAGCCCCAAAGTTACTTGCAGGGGGAGGGTATCCCCTGTACCAGCAGCATCATCCCAACACTACCACTTGGTGGTGGTTTTCTGGCCACCACAGTGGTCCACAGCCCCACCTCTTAGGTTCATTCCACCCCTCCTACCATACTTCAAGCTTTGACCAATAATTTGACCTAGGACCCTGTGGACCCCACCTGAACCAGGCCCTATACCTTGTCCCATTTTCTAAGTAAACCAAGTTTCATTGAGCTTATTTGTTGGCTTATTTACTTATCCAGTGGACCAATAGTGCTTATTCCTGCTCAAACATGTTCAAATAACTTATTTAGATCAGAATTATCAAGAGTGGGTCCCACTTGATCTCATTTGAGCTCATTTTCATCCTAGGTCAACAAAAGTCAACTGTGGAGCCAAAAAGCTTCCACAGTGCTTATTTTTAAGCTCTACAAAGTTTGTTTTTACAAAAGTTTTCCATTTTTAGGTATAAAACAAGTTTCCAAAGAAAAAATCCAGGAAAGTCAAATTAATTTTAAGTGATAGTTTCTATTTAATATAATTTAAATTTTAATTTTCATTTTTAGATTTTTATTAAGTATTTAGCATTTTTATATTTTTCTTAAATTTCTTTTAGGTTAAAGTATTTTTAGTAATTTTATCAGATTTTTATATTATCATTTAGTATTTATTAGAATTAATATTAGTTTTATTAATAATTAAGTTTTAAATAGCATAATTAGTTTTTATTAAGCAAAACCTAGTTTTTATATTTTTCCTAGCTTTTATATAATATAATATAATATTAGGAATTTTTCTAGAATTTTTACTGTTCATTTACTATTTTTAATAATTTAAAATAGTTTAATTAGGTAATTAATATATAATAAGTAATTAATTACTATAAAAATCACAAAAAGACAAAAATATTTATATTTAATTTTATACTTTCTTCAAGTTCATTTTATGTTTTAGAATTTATTTTTGCAAGTTTTTAGTTTAATTTGTAGTGTTTATTATTTTTAGTTTATTTAAATTAGGTTTACTTTACTTTTTAAATAGTTTTAATTAATTAAATAGTATTTAAATATTAAAATAATCATTTTAATAATTTTATTTTCATTTTAAATTTTCTTTTTATTTTAAGTTTATAAAAAAGTCATTTTCACCCCCTGGGGTTTTTAGATTTCACTTTTCACGTTTTATTTTGTACGTTCGCGTTATTTAAAACGTAAACGTACGCGTTTTTAGATTTCAAGCATTTTTAGGTATCTAAATTTCACATAATCATCTATATAGCTTGTTTAAGCTATTTCCTTGTAGATTCCCTAGTTTAATCACTCACAAACCTTTTCCTGTCCAAATTCACCCGATCACAAAGCCGTTTGTTAACCATCACACCTCGTCGGGACATAATAACCCGGGGAAACCCTATATTCCGCGGAGTATTGACTCTAGGCTGTTTGACCTTGTTGACCATTCCTGGTCAATTTAGGTTGACCGTTTGGAGCCAATCAAATATCGTAGTGATTTTTAAGTAACATAGCATATAAAAATATATATAGAAAAGAAAAAAAATTTGTTATTGGTAAAAACGTTATTAATTAACGTAATGATATATTAGTCTTTGATTTACTTTTAATATTTATAGGGAAATTTACGGGAGTTTACAGGGTTTATGAGGTTCGACCCTAAAATTCTCCTCTCAAGTTACTCTCTTAATGAATGAAAATTAGAAAAGTATTTATAGATTTCATGAGGTGACGGCGTCAAGAGGAAAGTTCTGATGCCGTCATCTCGCCGTCAATAAAATTCTCGGACTGCCTAGATCCAGATCTGACGCCGTCATGTGTATTTCTGCTCTGGGCCATCACCACTTTTACTCTTGACGGCCTTGATCTGACGCCGTCATGTTTTCTCTAGGTCATCACCAAAATTGCTCTTGACGCCGTCATTCACTGTTCCCAACAAGGAAAATTAAGACTTTGCCGTTTTCTTCACTTTTATACTCCAAAAACGTCCAAAATGCTTTCTTTTCCAGAATTCACTCCCAAAGTATCTAAAATCACAAAAGGAACGTTTTAGGGCAATATTTGATCAAATAAATTCCAATTCCGGCTTAAATGACCCCCTAAAAACGGATCATTTTTTGTTTCATCATACCTCAATTAACCAATAACACCTTCAATTGCAAAAACCCCAAAAAACCTTCGAAACCCTAGAATCTCAAAACCATCAGATCAGAACCGTGAGCTCTGATACCATGTGAAAATGGTAAAGAACACACAACAGATCACTTGTACACCCATCCAACCACCCCTTTGGTGTATTTTATTATAACGATTCAAGAAGATAAGTCCTAAATAGGTGCTTACCAATACAATACAAAAGACTAACTGATCTCTACTAGGTAGACACCAATCAACCTCACTACAAGTTCACTCAAATCACTCAGAACTTAAAGATCAAACGAACAGATTGATCCTTAACGACACAAGACTACAGATATCAAACTGATATCAATACAAACTAATAACAATGAGTATGTGTAAACCCAGAGAGAAAAACAAAGAGATATGAATAAGACTTATGAAACCCTAGATTTGATGCGAGCTTATATAGACCCATGTTACACTTTAGCCCCTCAACTTAGCTCAGCTTGATACTCAGCTACAAACTCTTTAATTAGCACAAGAAGACTTATCAGACTTGTCATAATAAGTCCCTTGACTTATTAAACAAATATCTTTCAACACTATTATGATTATTAAAATCTAACATATCCACTATTATGATTATTAAAATCTAACATATCCATGGGCTTAGCCCAACAACACCATTTCTTTATTAATCAACTCTTAAAAAAACTCATCTTCATTTTTTTAAGGTTACCGGGGAGGGTGACTCTTTGACTCTGCACGCTGTGAGGAATCTTTGTAACCGTTTGCGACCTTTTTGCGACCTTGTATGCAAAATTTGATTCATAGATGAGAATGCTGCCCCATGTAAATGTAAATCATGTAGCTATGAACGGTCTTCAACAACTACAACCCTACCATCACGGTTTACAATCATTTTACTCGAACAACACAATTATAAATAAGAAATAAATAAATAAAATAAAATAAAATAAAAGTTACAGCTAATCAATTAACAAGCAAGAATGTTTCTTTGCCTTTCAAGGCTAATAGCTAATTAATCATTCTTTGGCCAAGGCATTTGACTTAATCATTTTTAAGCCGCCAATCTTCTTTCTCCTCGCTTTTGGGAATATCATCATTTGAATTAAGATAATACTTGATTAATTTGGTAATCTATTTTAATATCTTTATCGAGAAACAAAATCGTTAAACAATTAGAATGGCATTTGAGCCATGTCTAATGTTCAACAAAGTATGCCCAATAAAGGGATGATTGACTTATAAACCATTTAACATGAGATGTTTAAGAAACTATCCTCACATGATTCTAGGGGCGCTGTCGTGTTGTTAGACGCTAATTTTTGCTTGTATAATTATTTGATTATTTTGACGTGCGCAAATGTGAGCTGTTGGAGTGTGCTCATGTCATAATAAATAATTGTATAACTAGACACATGTGAGCCTATGGGGTTACCCATTTATACACAGTAATACCATTTAATATATCGTATTTATGTTATAGATAACTTGCGTTAACTCGAGATCAATAACAGGCTAGTAAGTAATTACTAACTTGAGTAGAGCTGGCAAATCGTGTCTTAACAGGTTTTGAGCGCGCAAATAACATAAGTTTCAAACATGAAAACAACTCATTTAACACTTGGTTTTGGTGGTTTGAGTATGACAGATATACGTTTTATGTATCAAAAAAGTTAAATATTGAACCCTAGAATACTAAAAATAATTATTTTAAAAAATAAAAAAATTGCATAGTATATTTTTCCCTTAACAGGTCTTAACAGGTCCTAACAGGTACCCAATTTGACAGCTCTAAACTTGAGTCTTACATAATCAGATTGGACCAAACAAATGGGCAAGCCCATTGTGGCCGGCCTTAGGAGGGGAAAAATAACGGGAGAAAGTCCAAGATGGTCTTGTGTAAGTTGTAAGGTGATAAGTGCTGCGGAGTAATATGATTTTATACTCTCCTCCTCTCCCAGCCATCTAGGGTTTGTGGGTTTTTCTCATCATCATATAATAATAATCAAATCCCACAGCCTTAAACAAAAAAAACAACAATGCAGAACTCAAACGACAAAGAAACAGATGTGTATGTCTTTTTATCCTACCTTTTCTAGTTTTTTTCTTGGGTTAGTGTCTTCTTATGTATCTATATATGTTGTTGTGCAGAGCTGCTGAGTTTGATGGCTATTGTGAAGGTCAGCTAGTAAAGGTATGTCCTAGTTATTAGTATATGCTTAGTGGGTGTTTGTTTCGGCTTATATACCCAGCTTATGGCTTATTTGCTTTTGGGCTTATGTTTCATAAGCTCACTTTTTGTGCCTTATTTTGAAGCTTTTCGGCTTATATACATTTATTATGTCATAATAAGCTTATATTATAAAAAAATATTGCAAAATAAGTCACAAAAAGTGAGCTTATGAAACATAAGCCCAAAACCAAATAAGCTATAAGCCGGCTATATAAGTCGAAACAAACACCCCCTTATCACGTTTGCGGTATAAACTAAAACTGTATATCCACAAGTGAAATTTGTTAATAATATTGTGCACGTCTAGATGAGAGTTTATCACCATGTCTAGACTCAAGGAGTACCGAAAGACCTATTAATACGATGGCTTCACCAAGAAAAAACTAATAAAAAGTAATAATCTTTTTAAAAGAATTTTGTTTATATAAATTCAGAAGTCAGAACCTTTAAAGTATAGGTATTAGTTTTTAAGACAGGGCTTTTTCTAGTCCCTACTATTTCCCGGTTAGAATTTATAAGTTTTTGCTTTGAAAAAGCGTTGAGAATTAGGACATATATTGATGATTATAAAGGTGTGACATTCACCATATAAACATACATACTTTGGGTAGAATAAGTAATCATAAATAGTTCTAACATATAGAAATAACACCATGTGACCGATTGCCTTACAGAAAGCATACTACCAGAAGCTAAAATTAGCTGTAATTGTGGTAATGGACCTTCATATGGCTACTACCTGAAGTTGAGTTAATCTGGCAATTCCTGGTAAGGGTGAGCAAACGGACCGGATGGACCGGACCGACCGACAAAACCGACCGGACCGGACCGACCACATTCGGTCCGGTCCTCGGTCTAGACTTTTAGGATAATTCGGTCCTCGGTCCGGTCGGTCCGGTCCGGACCGACCAAAAAACCGAAAAAACGTGCCAAAATATGCCTAATTGGACCGGACCGACCGAAGACCGGACCGGACCGAACCGGACCGAGACCGGACCGACCACATTCGGTCCGGTCTCGGTCTATGGTTTTTCCGGTTCTCGGTCCTCGGTCCGGTCGGTCCGGTCCGGTCCGGTCCGGTTTTTGGACCATGCTCACCCTTAATTCCTGGGTAGTGGGTACTCCAACTGACCAAATACCTAATTTCATGAAAGAAAGTATGAGATAACATAACGAACAACTTCCACTTGCTTCGGCAAACCTTGATATAAGTATATAACATACGGAATACATGCCAACAACGACAAACTACCACTTGTTTCTGAAAACGTTCCTAACTATGAATTTCAAAGTGTGACAGAACTTCCCCTCTCAAATTGCAGACATTTAAGTGAGTTTAATTCACCCTGTAGTAATTTGTTGATGCATATTTGGCTGTGCTTATTATCTTTGAAATTCAGTAATCAACTTTGATGAGGGCTAGGCAAGTTCAAATTATATAAGGAACTAACATATAAAATAAAGGTACACACGTGATTTTACGTCTACCAGGTTTGTTCAGACATTATTTACAGCAAACGTAAATACGTAATATTGTTCACATGTATATAAGGAACTAGCATCTTCGTTTGAATCAATCGATTAGTTCATAATATTGTTCACTTATATATGATGCTAAGACTTTCTGCCTTTAAATGCATCACTCATGCCCATTTCTGAAATCCTCAGGTCACACTCTCTGGAAATCAGGAACCTGTACGTACACAAATTACTGAGGCTGCAATGGAATTGGGGTCCGAAGTAAGTACCATTTTCTAACTTTATTCATTTGGTATGCATGGTACCTATGTCTAATATGTCCTGTACTTACATTTGTAACTTGTATCCCACCAATGCATAATTTTTTGCAGAAACTGTCGCTTCTGATTACTGAAGCATATAGGGACGCCCATCAAAAGAGTGTTCAGGTTCTTACACTAATAACTTCAATATTCACCTCTCACTTTTTCTGACTACTTACTTTTTCTCCCTTTTGACGTTTTAGGCTATGAAAGCTCTCGAAGAAGAACAGCAAGTGGTGACTCCGTGGGAAGTGGCTTCCAAAGGCAAGATTGATTATGATAAATTGATTGACAAATTTGGTTGTAAAAGACTCGACCAATCTTTTGTTGACCGTGTTTCTAAACTCACCAATCGAGAACCTCATATCTTTTTACGCCGTAACGTCTTTTTCGCACACAGGTTGTTACTTTTACTAAATACCCATCTCGAATTATGTTACTTTATTATCAAGTTAGTGACTGGTGTTGATTATATTAGCTTATGATAACAATGTGTGTTTATTGGCTGTTTGGCGTTGAGTTTTTAGAAGTTGGTGAAATTGCGTGTTTGGGGTTGTTTATTTAAACTAGTGTATGCCCCAATTGCGCATACTAGTTAGTTTTACAAATACTCATATAGAATTAGAACATGGATTTATAGTTTATTGATTTATCGTAATTGTATTTGGTTTGGTGGATAAGGGTGTAATTGGATTTAAGGTGTTTAGGGGTTGTTTAAAGCACCTTATTATTATGTCGGCGGATGGGCTTATTTGAATTAAAAAAGGACAATAAGCTTGTGTTTATCAATTTGAGTTTATGGGTCACCCTTAAGCTGTAAAAGTGAGCTTATCGACTTTTTTATATTCACATAAGCCCATATGGTGACATAATAATAAGCTAATCTAATCACCCCCTTGGTACTGAGAGTTTTAACACCTAAATGTCCATGTAGGTTGAAACGGTAAATTTTACTTTTAGTTTAGCCGTGCACACTATTAACTTTAGGGTTTTGGATAACGAATTTAAAATGGATTTTAGAGATACCCATTACCATCGAACGTAGTCTGGTTAGAAGGGTGATAGTCGGTTTGAATACCTAAACAATCACTTACACTAAAAGGGTAAGATGCCTCTTACTTTGGTTTTTGATGGAGCCTTGACTTAGTGCTTTGTACTCGTAATTTACTTTTATGTTTTAGAAATTGTATTTAGTTTGTATTGTTCCTTTGATAAGGAATTTGTGTGAATGGGAAAGGTAAATGGATTCAGTTGAAGTAGTTCAGAACATTAATATAAGATCGGCATGCTCACTCATGGGTTTAGAATTTTAAATGAAGAATCATGATGTATAACTTTTTACCTTGATTGAACTAGTACTGATTGATAAAGTAAAGAGTGGAGTTGATGTTATCAGGACTGGAAGTCTTTAATGACTTGAGTGATGTGGTTTTATAGTGGTATCATAGGCATAGTGAGTTCGACCTCCAGTACTAAAACGTAGATTTAAGGGTTAAGTTACATCTTTAATTTATATTTGATGGTCTTGAGTCTTGACTTTATCTTGTTGTACCCATTATAAGTTTTTGTATTTCAGGAATTTGATCTAGTTTGTATAGGTTGGGGGATACATATTTTGATGTTGATGCAGACGATAATACTTATTAAGTTAACTAGTTTTAGAATTCTGAAAACGACCAAAGTATTTGCTTCCTGGAGTGTGGATTTTCTAAATTGTAGTTTAGCCACGTCTAAAATGTAATTTTGTAGTTGATATATGTATCTTTTTACATTATGCAACAGGGACTTAAATGAGATCCTGGATGCTTATGAACGCGGGGAAAAGTTCTATCTGTACACAGGCAGAGGACCTTCTTCTGAAGCTCTCCACTTAGGACATCTTGTTCCTTTTATGTTCACCAAGTAAGTTCTTTCAGTTCTATATTAACTGTATCTCAATCATGCAAATTCTACTGCATTCATGATATCCTCCATGAACTTTTTTATTGCAGATATTTGCAGGACGCCTTTAAGGTTCCCCTAGTCATACAACTGACAGATGATGAAAAGTGCATGTGGAAGAACCTTTCTGTGGAAGAAAGTAAGAGACTTGCCCGTGAGAATGCTAAAGATATAATTGCTTGCGGATTTGATGTCTCAAGGACCTTCATTTTCTCAGATTTTGATTATGTTGGTGGGTAAGTAAAGGATGCTTATTATTATGTATTTTAGACATACTAAAAAGTGAGGGCATTGTGATTAAATGTTTCTGTTGTGGGATACCCTTTAATTCCATGGAAATAATATGAAACATGACACAGTTAGGTTGAAAGGGGTGGTGTGTATATTTTAACTGTTTAAAAAAAATATATATGTTTTGTGACTTCAAATGCTTTATTATCTCTTATTGACATGCTGTATTCCATTATGCCTCTTATGCGAAATTATTTTGCACAGTGCTTTCTATGAGAACATGGTGAAGATTGCCAAATGTGTAACCTACAACCAGGTGATTATTGTTACTGAATCAGTTGCTTGCTACATATTATTCTTCAACGTTACTGTTTTTCAGACTTATTCAAGTTTTCGATCCTAAGGAGGTTCTTTGCTGATGTTATGCAGGTTCGTGGTATATTTGGCTTCACTGGGGAAGACCATATAGGGAAAGTTAGTTTTCCACCCGTCCAGGTTAGGATTTTTCTTACAACTCCTCTATTAAACTTGTCTTTCACTAAAGAAAGTGGTTTCATAGTGATTATCTTCTTATTATTTCCCTGCTGATTAATATATCCAATTGCATCCACATAAATTTTTGTAGAAACTTGCCTTCTGGTTTATATATGCTGAGTTGAGTGCAGTTGGTGAAGGAAATCCTAGTACAATTTGATACCTTTGTTGTGAATAACGAGATTAATAATATGAAAAGAACATCTATAACACAACGTTAGCTCTAAAATCTTACATTAGTTAAGAGGTAGTACGATATACCTCATTCTTGCAATTTGTTAATTTTGACACACTCAGATATCTAAATTATTTGGTAAGTCTGAGAATATAGCAAGTATTGCAACTTCAGTATAAACAAAAAAAATTGTTTCCAAATTCAGTATCGTCTAAATACTGTATATCTGTTTGTTTTGTCTAAATTAAGGAGTGTAACTGAAGCGTGAATATAAGATTGTTCTATAGACATCAAGACAGCTAAAGCCGACCCGTGCTGATCCGTACCCAAATGTATTAACATGCATCCAACCCGCCAATATTGCTATCCATTATTTGTAAATAAATATATAGCTGTAAAATTTTAACTTGGTGTAAAAAATATGAAGGTCTCCAATGTGGCTCAGCTATTTTTTGGGATTTGATTTGTAGTATTTGCTTCTGCTTACTATAATACATTTTTCAGTTGTAATATTTCGTTTTCTTGATTTACAGAGTAGCTATTCAAGTTAATTTCTAATAAGCTAACATTATTTTTCTGCAGGCCGTTCCGTCATTCCCCCGTTCATTTCCTCACTTGTTTCCTGGCCAAGATAAACTCCGCTGCTTAATTCCATGTGCAATTGATCAGGTTGGAGTTGTATGTTATTTGGTTATATGCATATGCTATATGGTCTTTTTACATCTTTTAATATTTCAGTGATTTTTTTTACATGTTCTTGTATCCTCTCGACTTCATATTCATCATTGAGTAAACGTTATTGTCATAGAGGTGATATGCTTAGTGTTTAATATTGAGAGAAACTAAGGAAACAATTGCATAAATTGGATAATAGAATGCTTATAACTAAATAAGAAAATATATGAGTTTTAGGAACTTCTTTCTTTGTTTCATGCTTGGCTGTTGTATTTTCCTATGATATATAAACAAGTTAGATGATTGTTACATGGGTGGTCGCAGGTGATTGAAAACAGTAAATAGTCTTTTTTTTTTTTTTTTTTTGTGAACCTAGTTTCAATGTATTTAGATTAATTTTATTGTAAAAAAACTTGGTGATCAGTGATTGTTAAGTTATTGATGCCTAATTCAATCAATAGATAACGAATGAAGTTAACTTGAAAATGATTTTAGAGATGGGAAAGGTTTTACTATCATCTGTTAGTATTGGGATTATAGGGTGGCAATGTTGACCCATTACTTATGAATGTGTCAATTCGTGTTGTTTTAAATCTTTAACAGGTAAAATAAACAGTTGGCTTAAAAAGAAAACAGTTTAAATGGGCCCAACGGGTCAAAAGTCACCAAAATTGCATTTTTAATGCATAAAATATTCATAATAATTTATACAAATTTCTAGTTTGTTATATAAAGAATATAACTTTCATGTTTGGCATATCTAGTTTTTCGTATTAAGTTAATTTTTCTGGACCAAAGTGTACTTGGTCAACCCAACCCGTAACAATATTTATTGTTTGGCCGGGAAATCATTTTGACCAGCTACCCACCACGCACCGCGGAGGTTGTGCCGTATTTTGTGACCATGTTGATATTGTATATCCACCTTCACAATGTGAAAACTGAAAAGATGTGATTGCAAAATGTTCTCTGTTATTTACCCACCTTTTCTCATTCCACTTATGTGCTTCTGCTAGTGTCTCTAATATCAGTTCGGTAATTGCTTCAGGATCCATATTTCAGGATGACACGAGATGCTGCTCCTCGATTAGGCTATACCAAGCCTGCGCTCATTGAATCCATATTCTTTCCAGCCCTTCAGGTAACTTATATGCGCTGATCATTGTGTTTTTCACTTCACCTACATTTAGTTCATATTACAGCTGATGTGGATTTGTAAATTGTTTGCATTTATAGATGTTCTGAGCTTCTGTTCAGCTTTTAACTGCATTCTTCTATAAACGTTGATTGTATTTGCTAAATATTGCCAGGGAGAGACAGGCAAAATGTCTGCCAGTGATGCCAGTTCTGCAATCTACGTGACAGACTCTAGAAAAGACATAAAGGACAAGGTTTTTTAATTAGCTTTTGTATTTCTGTGTACTTTAACTCATTTTGCTAAAGGTTTTCTCAAGCAATATATTATGGGATGTCAATGTCAAATGTTTTTAAGGGTTCCTTTGATACTTTAGCATCTGCATACACACAGATAGAATGTCTCTATTTTATCTCTTCTGTTTACTATCTGGTAATGGTAAGGTGATAAAATAAATGTTTTGTACAGGTAAACAGATACGCTTTCTCGGGAGGACAAGATTCTGTTGAGAATCATAGGAAGTACGGTGCCAATCTTGAGGTACATCAACGATTTCTAGCTAAAACTAGTGCTGAGATTATACTCCTTTACTCTATAAAATTTAAATAGCTACTTTGGGTTGATCATGAATCATTGTGACATGTCATTATTTTATGAACCGTGAAACTATGTTACATATTTGCCACTATTGTCCTTGGCGTAATTACTTGAAAATGTTTTTCGACCCGTTTTATTTTTAGCAAAGTTGTATATCTTACCCATTTGACCCGCTAGTAACAAAAATATAACTGCTGTTTTCACATCAATTGGGTATCATTTCCCTTTTAATCTTATCTCTTTTAAATGTTGATATTAACTGCAAAGTGAATGGCCGTGGTTTAAGTCGTTCAACCCATTATATTTTCTTTGAGTTTTTCTGTACTTTCTTTGAACAAGTGCTAAGTTGAGATTTTTTGTGAGTTATTAAAACAATGAACTCCATTTAACTTATTTGGTGGATGTTTTGCAGGTGGATATACCCTTCAAGTACCTTAGTTTCTTTTTGGATGATGACGAGAAACTTGAACATATTAGGACGGTAAGAACTGATAAAATTGAGACCTTAAAATTACTCTAAAGATGCCGATTCTGTCAGTCTAATCTTGCAGAAGTATAATGCTCTTTTATATACCTTTTCAGGAATATGGTTCGGGACGCATGCTTACAGGTGAAATAAAACAGAAATTAGTTGAAGTTTTATCAGAAATGGTGGAAAGACACCAAGCAGCTAGGGCATTGGTGACTGATGAGGTATTTGCATGAGAAATCAGTTCACTTTATATGAACCGGTCTTACAACACTGCATGTCATATACCTGATTACTTTGCCTTTTTTTCAAGAGTTAGTTTGAATAGTTCATGAGCGGGCTTTTTTTCTAGAGTTAGTTTATGGGCGGGCTTTTTAGATGTTGGTTTTTAAAATGACCCTGAATAATTGAATTTATACAATAAACTTGATAAAAACATGTAGAAAGTGCATACTGCTTAAAGTTGTAATAATCACTGTTGCTGGTAGTGATTGTTTGCAAATAATAGTCGAAAGTCGAAACAGGGGTGTAAGTAATCTACTTTTCTTTTTCTTGTTTTCTTTAAGCCTGTATCAGAATACTTAGAGCGGTGCATTATATAACTCTCAAATAATGTATAGATAATTATAAGCAGAAGCAGGTTTCCTAAGCCCTAGAAGCTGCTATTGCTACTTATAGAAGCAGAACTATGAAACACCACCTTAGCTGTATTTGTAAATTCTATTGTAATATTACATAACTTCGTATTTACTCCTGTGAACAAAATTCCGGCCAATATTTATACTCATCAAACAAAAATGCATGCTATTTTCGTAGAATGGATATATAGCCTGCTGACATTACCCAATTACTCAATGTTTTGATGCAGATGGTTGATGCATTCATGGCAGTAAGACCACTTCCTAACATGTTTAATTGAACGGGTATTTTACTAGTACCGATACATGGTTTTTAGCGTCAAGATTGTGGAGAATCCTGTCACTTGCATTCCTTGAGGGGCAATTTTTGTCACGACCGATCAAAGTTATGTGTTTATGCAAATTAAGGATATTGGTATCAAGATCTCATAGAATTTTCAAATTCGATATATACTCAAGTATCGCTGGTTTTATGAAGTTTATTTTTTTAGTAGTTTTGTGTTTTTTAATATTGCAGAAATGATACAGGTGCTGGGAAACCTCAGAAATTTATGGTTATATTCGAATTCCTAAAGTCTTCAATTTTCTTGTTTGAAATCCTGAGCCACAGTTGAACATTTGTGTTGCTTTAACCCCTTTTCTATTAGGTTATCTAAATTTTAAGCAGGTTTTATTGTGGGTTTTGCACGTAGTTTTAGTGGACACTCCATGTTTTGCCGGAGTAGATAGCGTGTGAAATGAGTTGAATAGAATAAACTAAGCTAAAAAGAAAAGCAGGTCAAATTGGTTGAGCGGTGTTTAAGTGTACTTTTGAAACAGTCTTGTGTATGAGAATCGACTTCATGGTCCAAACTTAAAAGAGTCAAATACTGTAAGTTCCCCTAAAACTTCGGGAGTCAACTAGCCTCTGGAGCAGCTACAAAAGGTAATTAAAATAAGGATTTAACAGTAGATCTAAAAAGCAATCTAGAGACACTTAATAGGTATAACAAAAGTGTACTAAGATTGCGCCACGTTGGATATTCTATCAGTTTTTGATACCACCTGCAGTTGTCCATATTGTGGGATACAGCTTGAACCCTGTAGGTGACAAAATGGGCGAGTTGGTCATTTTCAGATGGGTTAACAGAGTACCTGATCCACCAACAGTTTGTATGGCTCTTTTCTTTTCGACAATAATGTTATTGAAAGATATCTTATTACAATATAATGATCCGGTTCTTAATAATATAACGGTTTAGAAGCAATTGACTATGTGAAGCCTGCTTTTAACCAGGCATATGTTTTAACCCTTATCCTTTCAGTTAAGTTTCAGTTTTACCTGACTCATTAGCATGGTAGCCTAAATTAAGTCCTATGCACATAATCAGGCTAAAACATTACAACAGAAAGATATGAAATATCTCCCGACTGTTACATCTTCTAGAAGGCCGATTGCTAACCATGTACCAATCAAGTATGGATACTCAATTTCAGATTTACAAGAATAAGAAACCTTCTTTTTCATCTTAGCAAACCAAACAAAATTCAACATATGAACACTTGTATTGTAGTAATTGGAAGGGTTGTTTCACAAACTGTTGATTATCGGAACCTTGCAATTCATTTGTTATATACTACGTAACAAACATCATTGTCATTGTTAATCACAGATAACACAAACAATATGCCTCAACACCAGATGGCAGATACCACCAAAAATGGCCGTAAACAAGATCAAACCACGGATGTCTTGGTCCGGCTGATTCTTATTGTAGGACCGGTTTTTGATGGGTCACTTGGGTATACCTATAATACTTACCTACAAAGAAAACATGTAAAGTATGCCGAATTGGTTGAAAGGTATCTAAACTTATTTGAATACATGAAAACATCCTTAATAACTTAACTATACTGGAAAAAGTTTGTTTATTAGGAGTAATAAATATAGTTGCTGTAAGCATATGTAACAAACGCATTTTGTAATAAAGGAGTGTTGCAGGTTTATTTGCATGTTTTAGTGGTTTACGCTGTTAGGCACCTTTTCTTGGAGCCTACTTTGCTACATCTCCTCCTGATATTGATATCTACTCAGCACAAGACAAAACAATAGAACCAATGTTTATAAAACAAAACAATGTTCGATTGATTCAATGATCATCAACATAGCAAAATCCGTCACCTAAGTTTGTCTTTATAAGACAACTTCAATGTTAAAATGTTATGAATTCTACCTCTCATTCTTCTTCTTGCTTTTCTACTTCTAGTTTTGTGGCATATATAGCAACAAAAAGATTAATGAGGAAAGCTAGCAAGGATAATGCGGTGATAAAACTTGTACGCCCGGGTGGTATAGTTGAACTATACAAACATCCAATAAAAGCAGCTCAAGTAATGGAAAGATACCCGAGACACTTTGTCACCCCACCGGATGTTTTCAGGTTCCCAAATATTGTGGTTAAGCCCGAGTCAGTTTTGAAACCAGGTGAAGTTTTCTACATTGTTCCCTATCATACCATCTATCGTTTGCTTCAGTCTAAAGGCTACCGTTCCCACAGCCGGCGGTACACACAAACTGATCACAATGAGGCCTTTAAGAAGAAAACACTTGGAAATGTTCTTCCAAAAGAGGAGATAGATGACGAAATCATCAGTGTTGAAGAAATTAGAAACAATAAACAAAGTAATCGACGAGATGCTGATCACCATGTGAAGGAAAAGAGGCTTAGCTGTGTTTTAAGGGATGGAGCTTATGATTCTGATGAAGCTCTTGATGCCGCTGCTGGTTGTTTCCCTATACGAAGAAAAGGTGTCGGCGTAGTAGAAGCCAACAAGGACACTGCTCCTAGAAATGGTTTCATGACGTGTTTGAAGCCATGCTTGAAAAAGCAACGCAACAATAAACCACGTTCACAGCAAGGCCCAAGGGTAAGATTCACGTTACCAGAAGAAGAAGATGATAATGACTATGATATGGATTTTACTGAATTTCATGAGACTGTTTTTCTCAACACTCCCTTATCAACGCTATAATCCTCATGATCTGGTTTTCTTGGTAACTACCATGGAAGGGTTGGAATCGTGGATATATTCCCACCAGGGAAAGTTTTTGATATGTATGTATAAAAGTAGATATATACTAGACACAGACAACGTAAACTCAAAAACATCTGAAATAATGGTTTGGAACAGTCAAACCTGCAAAATCTCACATGAACAATAATGTCGGAGAAGCCTATATTCATAGAAGGCAAAAACGTGTTTATCATGTGAGATTACACATATAGTTTGTATCCTATATAATACAAATATACATGATAGTGACTTTGTGCATAAAACCTCTGATCTTGCCATTAGTTATATTTTGTACTTGTTCGATTTTGTAGTTAATTAGAATGATACAATTGATGGAAATGGACAAAAAATTTGATGAAGAATTTCTGAATGGTAGATAAGAATGAATGATTCTATTTACATAGCGTTTGGTATGTTGTAATCAAAGGGGGAATGAAAATGATTATTACGATAGAATGAGAAAATGTTGTTTGTTTATATTAATGTAATGTAATAACTAATTACAATGAATGACTCATTACACCAAAACCATTCCTTAGGGGCCCCCTACTATTTTTTCATTACATCCGTAATGGAATCAAAATTACATAAAACTCCACCATTAACAAACCATATTAAAGAAACTTCTCATCAATAATGGGCATTTTAGTCTTTCTATTATGATTCCATTACGTCTTATCAAACAAACCAAACATGATAAATAATGGTAATGATTTATTACATTACACCACTTATTCCATTACATCGGTCATTCCATTCATTTAACATTTCATTTCGTCCTACCAAACGAACCCTTAGTATTTATGGATATTAAAAGAACAAAGCATGGTCAATCAATTTTACAAATTTACTACTTGTTGAAGCTCTGAATATGTTTGTGGAGTGACCCTTGCAAGTATTCTTGATATTCGATGCTTACTGAATGTTTTTGCGGAGGTGTTTTTGGTTTCAATATGGTATCTTGGCTATTCTCCAATGTGAATGCAACTGAGCTTAGTTTTGTTACAGCTATCGGTTTCTGATGATGACCTTTTTCTTGCTTCTTTGATAGTAATATATCCTTTCTTGATTCGTAGCTTTCTAAACTTGGTTTTAGAAAGATTGAGGTGGATTGTTCTTGATGATGATTAAGCTTTTCAACTAAAAAGTTACCTTCCAATATTCTCAACACCTGCAAATATGATACATTGTTAAACTTAATATTAAAAGGAAACATGAAGATATCTATAGTCTTTGACTTTTGAGGTCAAATCGATTAGGTTCGAACTAGAAGTTATTATGGACTAGCTACATATCAAGAAAGACCGGTAACAAATTTAACCCTGGACTAAAAACTAAAATTAAAGTTAATGAATGGCTAACCTTAGACATCCTTGGCCTTTGTTCAGGGTGAGGTGATATACATAAGCTGGCTGCATGCATCATGTACTCGACTTCTTTCACATCATACTTGTTTCCTAGTTTTGGATCGATAATTTCTGCACATGCCTTTCCCTCTACAAGTAAACGACGGCCCTGAAAAGTACATGAATCCAAATTAATTAATAATAGGTATGATCATGAGAACGGTGTTGTTCTTGGCATACTTTTTGTGATTGGCAACGAGCAATTATTAAAAAATTCTTACCCAATCAGGAAAGTACTGCTGTCTCGAGGTTCTTGAGAACTCGATAGCTTTGATCCCAGTTAAGATTTCCAAAAGGACAACTCCAAATGCATATACATCAGCTTTCTCAGTTATTAAGCCAGACTGTGTATACTCAGGAGCCATGTAACAAAGGAATTTAAAAAAAATGCTTAGTCTGTGTTTATTTTATTTTATTTTTTTGTCAATCCAATGACTTGCTAAATTACTCGACTATAATAAATTTTGGAAATGAGGACCGAAAAGCACTACTAACAGAGTGCTTAAAAGGACTTCTAATATCTAGGACAACCAGCTGCATCAGAGTGCCTTTTATGCTACTTCTAATTGTAACACAAGCTGTAACAAGAGTGTTTAGGTAACCTTCTTCTATTTACGATTGGATGATCAATTTTTCAATCGTTGGATGACAATATGAAATGAATAACGAATTTATAGACTAGAAAATAGGATGATTCATGTAGTTATTAAATTTGATATGTTTATCAAACGTTAAGTTTAAAGACATGGGCATGATGAAAAGTTGTCTCATAGGATAAAGAATGAGAACAGATTTTAATATAATTACCCGAATGCGCCAACAACACGTGTTTCTTCTTCCAGTTGTCCATCTGCTTGCCAACGAGCCAGTCCAAAGTCTCCAACCTTTGTTTGAAATGGGCTTAATTTGTATCCGTGAAGAAATTAAAAGCTAAAAACACCAACCGAGGGACCTACAAGACATTTCATGACTTACCAGTGGCTCAAAATCATGCGTTAAGAGTATATTATTAGGCCTGAAGTCTCTATGAACTATGCAACCGACCCTGCAATCTTCATGAAGATATCTCAACGCTCTTGCTGCACCACGTGCGACCTTCATTCTGTTCTTCCAGGTCATCACTTCACCTTCCTCCGTTCCTGTCCCATCAAATCATTTCCATAAATTTCAACCTTCCTCTAAATTATTCATTTTCCAATAAAGAGAGAAATTTATGTAATCTTACCATATAAGTGTTTATTTAAAGATCCATTACAAGCAAACTCGTATACAAGTAGCCATTCCTTCTCAATGCAATAGCCAATTAGCATGACAAGATTCTTATGTTGCGCAGATTTCAACACTTCAACTTCAGAACAAAACTCAGCTGCACCTTGTGCACTTACCATCTTGCGTTTTTTGACCGCCACAACCTGTCCATCACTCAAAACGCCTCTATATACCTGACCATAACCACCTTCCGCCAAGAAGTTGCTTTCTGAAAACGCATCAGTTGCTTTCTCAATCTCTTCATGAACGAACCTTCGTGGTGATCTACCTATAACAGGAACACTATGCTTGCAGATGGAGCAAAGAGGAGGTGGTGTAGGTGGCTTTTTTCGAGAAAGAGACATTTCCCTTCTTATGCTCGAGGTTCGGTCTATTGTTGGGGTATTTGTGTGGCCGAACGATACCCTTCTTAAAGTTTGCTGGCCTGACTGCTTCTGATAGTCCCTGTCTTGTTGGCGTAATCGTCTAAGATCAACTGATCGCCTTGCTGCAAATGGCACTGTTTTGGTTTCTTTTTTCATATCTGTTCCAGATATAAATAAATATAAGAAAACCATGAAACATATAGATTAAAAAAAATGTATCTAACAAAGAGCAGAATAAAATGTTTAGCTCTCTCACCATCTTTATTACCCGTACGATTTCCATTACCATACGCCTTTTCTTCTATAACTCCAGATATCGAGCTGCGAGGTGCCATAATCTCAAATGCAGGGATCATGTTCAGTTGTGATTCTGTATATTGCTTTGGGCGAGGAGGTGTGTGTTTCAAAACTGGAGAGCGAGTCTTTTGGAGAACTAGTTTGGTTGTCGAGGATGATGAAGTTGAATAGAATGAAGAATTATTTTGTGTGTTAAATGAGCTTGGAGTGAGATCTTGTGCAGAGCTAGTGTTGTTAGCTGGAGTGTAGGCTGGTAAAGCATCGAGCATATCACCCATAGTTGGGACTTGCTCTTGATCAGTCTTCACTGTAAATGGGAAGTTTACTGATCTAAGAATCTCGTGATAGGAACCGTCTATGAGTACGACATTGCAGTTCAAGTACTGCTTTATGCAACAATCTGCTTCGTCCTTCAAGCGTCTACCAAATTCACAAAAACATATTATAACTTGTCACATTATACGGGGTGTTTGGAATACGTGCCTTCGACAAGACATGAACTGGTTATAATTTTCTGACTATTTAGGTCGACATAATCAGAGATTGAGTATTATGCGTGTAAATAATATTCCTGAAACCTTGATTATCTAGTTAACTGCTTAGCTTAGTTGTTTATAATGTTTCAATAATCTCTCTAAAATGTACTTACTGATCAAGAATTACCCATTTTGCACGCATTTCTGTTGCTACCATAGCAACTGACCCAACAGGAGCATACGCTACCACTTTTACTTCAGTATGAACCTGGATTCATAATAAGCATTATAGTAGTACATTTGAATAACTAACGACGGCATCTGCACCAGAGAATGCGTACCTTGACTACTTTGTGAAGGGAAAAGAGATGGTGTATCATCTGCGCACACACATCATAAACTCGTTGTGGTATGTCACGTCCTTCATCTACAAATCCAACCTTATCAGACACATCATTTTTACCAGCTGTACTCCTTTTCCTCAGCAACCCTTTTAAACAGAAAGAAGACGTTAAAAGCATGTACTCGACTCAAACATTAGATATAAAAAGTTTACTTATCATCATATAGTCATCTTACGAGAAAATAATCCTTTGGAAGTGTTACGGGCCTGAGTATTCTTGACAGGAAGCAGGCAGTAATCAAGAGAAGGGATAATCGCAAGTAGGATTAGTGAATCCATAGGCTTGATCACGTTTTGAACCGCCCATTCAAGTGCATAATCCGTGACCTCACTACCAGCCTCGATGCTCACTAGTATCACCTTACCAACCATTTTATCAACCTTTTCGCAAGTATATTCTTTAGTGCCTCCACATGAACCACATACAAAGTCTCCGAAAACGTACGTTCATGGAAGATTTAATATAAAGTTCTTGCTCAGTTTGATCATATCTTGCAACATTTTCTTTATCTTTTCTGTCTTTATCATGTTTATTCTTTAAGAGAAAATACAGTCAACTAATACAAATGGCACAAACTAGAAGCAAAGAAAGGTGTATGAATGAGTGAATGTTTGTCTTTGTTTTTTAACTCATGGACCTTTTCATGCTTGTTTTCCAACATAAAACACTAAATAATATTAAATAAAAAAAAAATGAAATTGTTTAGTGTTCTATATTTGACTTCTTCTATATAGCAGTCCTGCACCATCATATATTCTTATCACAATAAGGAAATAATTTAAAATTCGTGTCCCATAAGGCTAACGTGTGGAATGGTTGACTTGTGTTAAATATGGATCGTGATGATGGTGTTTGAATTAGTCCTTGAACGGCATAGACCATATATACACGACAAAAATATAGGGTGACATATATTTGTTGATTGGATTCCATATATATCCATTGAAAATAAGGTACCGCATGTTGCAGCGACGGATACTTTTACTTAAAATTTTCAGCAAATAATACTTTTTGAGTATAAACTTTTCTTATCAATAATGTTATGAGAACTTTATCTATACTATCTACATTCTAATTTTATGATTAGTAGCTTGATTAGATTGTACAATGTGATAAAATGATTGTATATTTGAGTGAGTGATTTAAATAATGTATTAATTGTATGTGTTAATATATTTGTGCTTTAAATAGTTCTAAATAATACTTTTTCACTTGTAATGCTTAAAATGTATAGATAGACTTGTATTGATTTAATAGCAGAAGTAATACAATTCTTTCCATTATAAGCAAGTGTTGAATGTTAATTTTGTAAGACTTCTATTTTAAGCAAATTCCAAATACTTTATAAGGTAGTATAGTTTTTTTGATTATCAAAATGTTTTAACCTCTTAAAAAAGTTATATACTGATAAAATAATTTTCAAAAATAAATTTGCATATAATATCTGAATCTATCTACCACTCAACACAAAACATGGGTCAAACAAAAGAGAAAAAGGAAAAAGAAAAAACAAAACTCACTATGTGGGCTGGTGGGTACGGTGTGAGAGCAGACAACACGAGATCTGCTATGGTGGTGGCGCCATGAGTTGGGCTGGTGCCATGTCACCAAGGTCACCAGCCAAGCGTACTATGGACTCTAAGAGCGTCTCCAATGATAAACCCGCTTATAAAGTTTCAATATTCTTTCATTAAAATCACTCAAACTTTGATTTAAAGAGAGAACATCCACTTATTTTTCTAAATTCACTCAAACATTATTTTCACTACATAAATCATTTAAGTGTAAATATTATTCTAACGTTGTGAAAATTTTAAACATTTGTTTAACAAAAAAGACAAAAACGATTTGATTTGGTTATTATAATGTGGTATATAAAGTTTGTTGGGGGAAGTTAAATTATTAGGGTGGTTGATGTGTTTCGAAAGCTTTATATTTATTAAATTAGTTTCACCATTTCCTTAATACACAAAACACATGGGCAAAAGTATAACTCCCGTTTATAGCAAAGGTTTGAGGTAAGACCAGGTCGTCCTAAGAGAGGATGTTATTTCTTATTGCTAGTTATAGATAACAAAATTAGATTCCAATGATTGTCACTTATCACTAAAACCATTTTTGTTGGATTTAAGTTCTTTGAAATGTTTTCCAAATTTATATTAAAAATATGTTTATTCAAGGCAAAGCACATGAGAATCATGAGAGGTATAACAGAAGTTACATGGACAATGCATAAGAGTAAGACATGATGGTAGATCATGTTAACTAGTATATCTATCCTATATAAAAGAATCTCATTTCGGCCTTTGATTCTATATACACAGAATGCATAAAGTGTGGTCCAAGTATGAAGTATATAACATGCATTTCCTCTAGTCAAGCCGTTAGACATTAGACTAACCATTAAACGTGTCATAGTCAAGGTTATCATTTGTTTTACTAAGCAATTCTCACAAGCATAGCAATGAGTTGTTATAGACAGACAATTCATAATATAACCAACATGATTGAATCTTTCGACCTTTAAGCAATCACTATGATCAATCAAGACAAACGATAAAATACTGAACAATGACATATCAAATGCAAGTAATATAGATTCAATATTCATGATATTAATCTCATAACAAACATGGCTCAAATGCCTCAAACAAACATAGAGTTACTACTCCATATTATTCATAAAGTTAAACAAGTACACAAGTATTTCTAGAATTATAACGAATTATACCGAAAGTATTCAAGTTCCAAGTGGTTCTCCACGTGTGGTTCTTACTACTTGGTTAGTGGTTTTGGTTCAAACCACTACTAACTGCTTCTATGATGATGATTATTTGTTGTTGTTGTTGTGTTGTGTCTAAACCTCCGTTTTGAGCTCCTATTTATAGCGTGAAATGTTGCCCTAGCACGTCCAAACGAGTTATGATAGGCAAGTGATCGGCCTCAACATTGAAGTGGCTCATTAATGTAGAAAACATAACTGCCATGTGAAGTACGCCGCGCATTTGGTGTAAAACCGGCGAGCTTTATTTCGCGTAACTGGCGCTTATGTTGTATATAACCGGCGAACTTTACGTTTGACTCGTGAATATATAGTTGACTAAAGATGCCCGTAAGCGGTGCTCTTCCTTCATATAAGCGGCGTGCTTTAGTCCAAACTAAGTCTTTTTCCTTTTATGTTTACAAAGTCATCCAACTCGTGCTTTTCTCGTTACTTTCACCAGACCTATATCCTGCAAATATATTCTTATATTAAGTATCAAAAGTCCTAATAATGTGGTTATTTTATCCTATAATTCATATAATATCGGGGGTATAAACATGTATAATTCGAGACTCATCAAACTCCCCCATACTTAAACCAATGCTTGCCCTCAAGCATAAAAGAAATGTATCTTTTTAAAAACTAAGTCTCGTATAAGTTTCAAAAGTATATATTTGTTGTGTATCCAAGACAACCAAGAATAACATGACATGCTCCTCACGAAAGTATAAAATTTTCATATTCACTCAAGCACTCATAAAAATAGTTTTTGGTATGGAATCACTCTCAAAGCTCAGTCATAACTTATGGATTAACCATATGCTTGTAAAAGAAACAAAACTGCACCGACGTGGCGTAAACACCAAGTATAAATATCAAAGAGATCTTTTATTGGGTTTAAGGGTTATAAGATATGGGTTTAGATATGGAATAATTTGTTAAAACTTAAGTCGGGAATTCATATTCTTTTTTTTTTTTTTTTTTTTTTTTTTTTTTTTTTAATTTTTATCATCACTTTTTTTTCTTTTTCACTTTCGACCACATTATAACAAACATAAAGCATGCACTCTTCATACTCATCGTAATTGGTATACAACCATATTTTTTTTCTCATATATACTCCAATTCTTATATTCCCGACTAAGCAACATATTTTTGATTATTTTCTTGATAGATAAATAGAACCGAAATTTCAAGGCTTAGAAGGGTGTATCTAATGGATAATAGCACTAAAAGTGAGTTCTAAAGGGTTATATTTCGATTAGAAAATAGTTGGCTTATATATGGTGTAATTCCTAATTTTTGCCTCTTACCATTGATGAGTGCTCAAACACTCATCATTTTTGATTAAATCTGAACTGCAAAACATACAAAAACACTCAGAAATGCATCAAAATACTAAAAATATTTCAAAATTGTGTTTTATATGTTTTAGATGCAAAATGAGCAAAAACAGATGAAAAACGTACAAAGTTTGCAAAATTAGCAGTTTCAGTCCCCCAACTTTCATAAAATTACAAATCTAGTCCCTGGATATTCAAAATATGGAAAATTATCACCAAAGGTCATTTTGAAATCATAAAATGTCATATTTAGTCCTTTGGTGAAAAATTGGAAAAGTTTTGGAAATTTACAGTTTAGTCCCTGGAGTTACAGATTTTGGCAGATTTGGTCCCTGTTGGGATAATTTTGAATGAAAAATCAATTTTAATCCTTGGAAGTTCAAAAATGTTCAAATTTGGTCCTTGGATAAAAGTTTTTCACTATTTGACAAAAATGACCCCTAAACTTTCACATTTTGCAACTTGGGTCCTCGGGGTTTCAAATTTTGGAAATTTATAACTTTGGTCTTGGTGTTAATCACATGTGGCAAATTAAGGTCCTTATGGGTATTTTCAGAGAATTACAAAATCAGTCCCTACGTTTCATTAAATTACAAAATTGGTCCTTGTGGTTTCTTGCTAACATAACAAACGGACCCTTGTCATTTATTTACCCAACAAACAATAACCCACTACCCATTTAATCCAACCCAACTAACAAACCCATCACCCCACAGCCCACCAAGCCCATTACCCTTTTAATAACACCCCCGTCTTTGACCACAGTCAAACTAAACAACCCCAGGTTACTATTCATCATCCTTAACCTCTCACCATTACCCCCTAATTTCAGTAACCTTGCCCCCCCCTCCTCCAAAGTCTCACCAACTCTTCACATACATCCCCCCTCTTCATTAAATGCACCAACTATCCCACCAAACACCACTAGCCTGCCCCAATCCCATTTCGCGCCAAAAAGTTTTTAAACGGATGAGATTGAACCAAGCCATCCAACGGCTCTAAAAGAAGTGGGAAAGTCATGAGAGACTCCAAGGTCTATAAAAAGTCAAGAAAAGAGAAGAAAAAGAGAGTAGTTAGTTAATGTAGTTTTTAGTGTAGAATAGTATTTCGTTAATGATGTAATTTCCATTTTATGTTGTAAAATTCAGTTTCAAATTGTGATTCCTAGTTCCCAGAGTACTTTAAACTTATTTTCATTATCAAATTAAGTCATCTTGTTCCAATTCCAACTTTTGCAATTTTAACTTGAAAATCTCAATTTATCTTGTTTGTTGTAAAGGTTGTTGTTTAATGTTCTTTTGGGCTCACCCAAGCTTCCTGATAAGTTTCTTGTTGATTAGAAAGCATTTATACTGAGTTTAGTGAGAAATAAAAAAAGGTACTCAAAAATTCCAATGAAAAAGTAAAAATACAAATTCAGTGAAGAAGGTAAATCAGGGTTGAAGTATGCTTCATTTTGGAATTTCATGAGTTTAGTATCTCAAGGGTGGATGTTAGGATGAGTGTGGGATCCTTTGTTCTTGGTTTCTGGATCACTCAGACATTAGTAAGCATTTTCAAGCTTTTTGTCATTTAGAGTGTAGAGTAGCTTCTGTTAGCTTAACTATGTTTCTTTATGCTTCTTGGTTATGGTTATGTGAGATTGACCCTTAGTATGCATCATTTGTTCTCTAATGATTTTAGTTGCTCAGTTGTTCATTTTTCACTGCCAAGTTAGCTTAACATAGATTAGGGGTGTTTAACTGCTATCTTTGGTATTTTAATGTTCATTTCAGTTTATAACATCACCACATGTTCTCAAGATTCAATTATATGGTCTAAATCTGTAACATCATTTGAAAATCTTAAAATCACTCCCATAAGGGAGTGTTTGGATCATAACTGTTAACTGAGTCCTAGTGGTTTGTGGGTGGTGTTTTTGGCTTAGATATATTAGTTCAGGTCCATGTAGTCTAGTTAAATAATAAAATCAAGTTTTAGCTCACTCAAAAGTCAAAATCAAGGTAATCACCTCCCAACAGTCCACTGTTGGGTTTTTAGAGTCCTAAGTCACTCATGTAGTTGCATTCTTAGTTAGGATAGTCTATTTCACTTTCATATTTACATAATATTACATCTAAAATCAGTAGGAGTCATTTGAATTTCATTTTAGTCAAACCTAGTTCATTTTCTTAAAAGTCAACTTTGCCCATTTTCAGAAAACCCAAAATTTCAAGGAATTCTTGTGATTTATTTGAGTTGATTTAGATCTTGGAACTTGCTTATACTTGTTGTGTCCTAGCTTAACTTCATTTTCATCATGTTATTGCAATTTTACCATTTTTTCTCTGGAATCTACAGCCACCCAAAGTAGGCTGCAGGGCAGCCACACACCCTGCATCAGCAGGTACCACCCCAAACACCACCATTTGGTGGTGGTTTCCAGCCACATCAGTAGGCCCCACATCCCTAAACTTGTTCCATCCAACCCCCCTCCTGGTAGGGTGTAAGTTTTGACCACTCAGCTGACCTTGAAACCCCTGGGCCCCACTTGAATTGACTACAAAATTGTGTCCCAGTTTCTGCATTCATATAAGTTCACAAGAGCTTATTTGCTAGCTTATTGCTTATTCTGAGGTCACACCTTGCTTTTTCCAGCTTATTAATGTTTCAGTAACTTAGTTGGACCTGACTTAATCATGGTGGGTCCCACTTGATCCCATTTGAGCTAATTTTCCCCCTTGGTCAACCATAGTCAACTGTCACTCTTAATAAGCTCTCCACAGCTTATTATTAAGTTCTAAAAAGTTTGTTTTTACCAAAGTTTACTGTTTTTAGGTATAAAACAAATTTCCAAAAAGAAAATCAAGAAAAGTGAATTTAATATTTAAGTGATAGTTTCTATTTAATTTTATTTAAATTTTATTTTTCATTTTTTAGATTTTAATTAAGTACTTGTCATTTTTATATTTTTATTAATTACCTATTATATTAAAGTAGTCATAATAATTTTCTCAAATTTTTATTTTGCCATTTGGTCTTAATTAGAATTAATTTTAGTTTTATTAATTATTAATTAATATTAAGTTTAAAATAGCATAATTAGTTTTTATTAAGTAAAACTTAGTTTTTATATTTTTCCTAGCTTTTATATGTTATAAAATAATTTTAGAAATTTTATTAGAATTTTTACTGTTCATTTTCTATTTTTCTTAATTTAAAATAGTTTATTTAGTAATTAGTAATTAATTAGTTATTAATTAATAGGAATTCACAAAAAGACAAAAAGACTTATTTTTAATTTTAAAACTTATTTTTAGTTATTTTATAATTTTAGGTATTTTATTTTCACCTTTTTAGTATTTAAATAATATTATATTGTATTTTAGTTATTTAAGTTTTAATAATAAGTATTAAATAGTTTTTAATTAATATTAAATAATTAAATAGTGTAAAAAGTAATTTTAATTTTCTAAAAAGTTTCTTTTATTTTTAGGATTGTAAAAATGTAATTTTCATGCCCGTAAGTATTTTATTTCTTTAAAACTCGCGTTTTATTTTGTACGTTCGCATTACTTTAATCTGAACGTACGCGTTTTTAAGTTTTAAACGTTTCTGGGTTTTCAAACTTTCCAGTCTTGTTTATATAGCTTGTTTAAGCTATTTCATTGTAGATTCCTTAGTTCAATCACACACAAACCTTTTTCTCATCCAAATTCACCCGATCACAAAGTCGTTTGTTTACAATTCACACCTCGTCGGGACATAACGACCCGGGGAAACCTTATACTTCCGCGGAGCATTGATCTAGGCCGTTTGACTTTGTTGACCATTCCTTGGTCAATATAAGTTATGTGGTTTAGGCTCAATCAACTTTTGGCGCCGCTGCCGGGGAGGTTGTGCGCGTTTATCTAAATGGTTTTTCTGATTAGTGTCTTTGGAATTCGTTCCACTATACATTTATCCATCCTTGTTCATATTTTCATAAAAACAAAACCCAAAAACATTTTCTTTATCATTTGTACAAAATGTTTATCCAAAAACCCAAAAATATTCACCTTTACCCTCTCACATATTTGATTCTTCATTCCTTACCCTCTGTAAACCTTTGATTCTTTCACATGTCGTATCCACACCATTGCGGTTGCCAATGGTGTGGTGGTCCTCATAATGGTGGGAATTGTCCCGGCTGTAGCTTGGTAGAGTCAGGAGATGGGTCTGTCTATAACCAAGCTCCCTATCCTTACCATGATACATTTGAGTCATCCTACCAGCCACCACATCATGAGATATTGACATATCTGTGTGAGTTTTGTGGTGGTCCTCACCAAGGATTTGAGTGTCAAGCCGGAAACACGTTTGTCTATGAACAGTTTTCCGGTGATGGGAACTTTGGTTATGACCAATACCCATATGATTCACCAGTCCAGGCTCAACAGTTTTACTGTTGTGATTTCTGTGGAGGTCCACACTTCAGTTCAGATTGTCAAACGGGGAATCCATATCCTTGTGACAATTTTGACACACCTTGTTACGACCAACCTCCACAGTACGATATGAATCAAGCACTTCTTCCAGAAATGCAAAATCTGATGAAAATCGTTGATGAGCTTAAGGGTTTAGTTGACGACTTTGCCCAAAGACATACTCATAAAAAATCCATGGAAGAATTGCTTGCTGAAGAGCAGGCTGCTAGAATAAATTCCCAAGATGAATATGAAAAATCTATTCGGGAATCCATTGCAAGAGAAAAAGCAGCCAAGTCTAGCTCTTTGTTCCGTTTCATTCCTGATGACAGTGATGATGAGGATACACTTGACATCCTTGAATTTTATAAAACTTCAAGTTCATCAGTTGATACCCCAGCAGTTGAGATTCCATCTCAAACAACTGCTATCACACCCGAGGTTCCCACTCACTCTTTGA
Source organism: Artemisia argyi (assembly GCA_030686995.1). Lineage (NCBI taxonomy): Eukaryota > Viridiplantae > Streptophyta > Magnoliopsida > Asterales > Asteraceae > Artemisia > Artemisia argyi. The sequence goes on along the minus strand of CM060709.1, from coordinate 117,582,691 downwards.
TCATGGGGGATGAGCATCTTAGCACTGTTCCTAATAAGGAATCGGACGAATTAATAAAGTCTAGTGTTGAGATCCTTGTCCCAATCCCAGGAGAGTCACAGGGAACTTTGGATCATGTATGTGATATTCCTTCACCCATTGAGTGTCCTAAAGATCAATTTGAGACTTTCTCAGATTTTAGCGATGATTGCACATCTTATGGAGACATCGAGTATGTTAAGGCATCAGTTCCACAAACTGATGCTGATCATCTTCTAGAGGAGTTCGCTGATGAACTTGCTCACATCGATCCACTTTCATTATGGAGACATCGAGTATGTTAAGGCATCAGTTCCACAAACTGATGCTGATCATCTTCTAGAGGAGTTCGCTGATGAACTTGCTCACATCGATCCACTTTCATTGGAAAGTGATGATGGTCTCCTTGACTTCGAAGCCGATCTGGGAGAAATTGAAAGTCTCCTATATCATGATCCGTCACTCACTTCTGATCCCAGCAGTCCAACAGAGAATAATATTCACTTTGTTCCCGAAACATTTAACACGACTCTCACCAATCCTCTATTTGAATTCGAATCTGAATTCACTATGATTTCTAACAATCCAATCTTTGACGAGGATTGTGATGAGTCCGCTATGGAACATGAGTTCACAAATTTACATCTTGTGAATAATTCTCTTCATGAGGAGTTCTACGGTGAACTCACTCATCATGTCACGACTCCTCCGGAGTTTGATATCCCGGGGGGAGATGCTCTCAATTATGAGAACTTGCAAATTCCCACCCACCCTCCCGGGTTGTTTACGAGCTTACCTTTTGAAATCCAAACTCAGGCTATTGAGCCTCCTCTTGAGGAAGAAGATCAAATCATGCTTTTTATCATGATTTTCTTCCTTTTCTTCACCTATAAGGTGACTTCTTCTCTTCTTCACTCCTTCGGGAGTGAGGACACTATCTTTGATCCCGGCATTTTCATGTATTATTATCTTGAGCCGGATACATATCTCATCGGTGTGGAACTTTCACGTGCTTCAAATGTTTGTCCAAACATCTTGAATGAAAGTCCGATTGAGATTGTTTCTTCCACATCATGCTTCCCCAAGGACAAATGAATTCGGGGTCGAGTCAAGCTAGCGACTCGGTAAACAAAAACAGTAGCATGCATATAGGGTTTTCACCCTAAGTGTGGGGGAGTCCCCCATGTTATGGTTACAAGAGTGAAAATACAAAATGGTGTTTTCCACGCTTGGCTTGTAATGTTGCCCTTTTACGTTCAAAATGTCGGCATAATAGCCGGGATTTTGAATATTGAGGACAATATTCATGCTTAGTGGGGGGGGGGGGGTATTCGCTATTCTAGCGAATTTTATCACATTTTACTATATAATACCCCCGTTTTTGCCAAAATTTCAAAATTTTCAAAAATTTTTCACTGGTGCTTCAAAATTTTCGTGGTAATCAGTCCGCCTTGTCTAACCGACAAAAGGGATTGGCTAGTCCAGGAGCAAACGGCTCTTGGTAAAGACATATCAAATCCGTTTACGGCTGGCAATTTGCCCAAAATTGTATGGTTCATCAACTCCCCAAAAACAAATGAGTTAGCTAGCCCACAAGATTATGGCTTGTGGTAAAGGCCGTGGAAAATCCATAATTGGTAATCAGCTCACCAAGATGTTGACTATTCCATCAAGAGCTGGCTAGTCCAGAAGCAAACGGCTTTTGGTAAAGACTAATCAAATCCGTTGACAGCTGGTGGTTTGCTCAAAATCACACGGTTATCAGGTGTGCCACAGTTCTTACACCTGGCTACTCCAGAAGTGATGGCTTTTGGTAAAGAGTTTTTCAAATCCATCAAAGTTTTCAAAACAGTTTATTGCTAGGGACTAGCAATAGTTTAGTATGGGGGATTGATGAGTGCTCAAACACTCATCATTTTTGGTCAAATCTAAACTGCAAAACATACAAAAACACTCAGAAATGCATCAAAATACTAAAAATATTTCAAAATTGTGTTTTATATGTTTTAGATGCAAAATGAGCAAAAACAGATGAAAAACGTACAAAGTTTGCAAAATTGGCAGTTTCAGTCCCCCAACTTTCATAAAATTACAAATCTAGTCCCTGGATATTCAAAATATGGAAAATTATCACCAAAGGTCATTTTGAAATCATAAAATGTCATATTTAGTCCTTTGGTGAAAAATTGGAAAAGTTTTGGAAATTTACAGTTTAGTCCCTGGAGTTACAGATTTTGGCAGATTTGGTCCCTGTTGGGATAATTTTGAATGAAAAATCAATTTTAATCCTTGGAAGTTCAAAAATGTTCAAATTTGGTCCTTGGATAAAAGTTTTTCACTATTTGACAAAAATGACCCCTAAACTTTCACATTTTGCAATTTTGGTCCTCGGGGTTTCAAATTTTGGAAATTTATAACTTTGGTCTTGGTGTTAATCACATGTGGCAAATTAAGGTCCTTGTGGGTATTTTCAGAGAATTACAAAATCAGTCCCTACGTTTCATTAAATTACAAAATTGGTCCTTGTGGTTTCTTGCTAACATAACAAACGGACCCTTGTCATTTATTTACCCAACAAATAATAACCCACTACCCATTTAATCCAACCCAACTAACAAACCCATCACCCCACAGCCCACCAAGCCCATTACCCTTTTAATAACACCCCCGTCTTTGACCACAGTCAAACCAAACAACCCCAGGTTACTATTCATCATCCTTAACCTCTCACCATTACCCCCTAATTTCAGTAACCTTGCCCCCCCTCCTCCAAAGTCTCACCAACTCTTCACATACATCCCCCCTCTTCATTAAATGCACCAACTATCCCACCAAACACCACTAGCCTGCCCCAATCCCATTTCGCGCCAAAAAGTTTTTAAATGGATGAGATTGAACCAAGCCATCCAACGGCTCTAAAAGAAGTGGGAAAGTCATGAGAGACTCCAAGGTCTATAAAAAGTCAAGAAAAGAGAAGAAAAAGAGAGTAGTTAGTTAATGTAGTTTTTAGTGTAGAATAGTATTTCGTTAATGATGTAATTTCCATTTTATGTTGTAAAATTCAGTTTCAAATTGTGATTCCTAGTTCCCAGAGTACTTTAAACTTATTTTCATTATCAAATTAAGTCATCTTGTTCCAATTCCAACTTTTGCAATTTTAACTTGAAAATCTCAATTTATCTTGTTTGTTGTAAAGGTTGTTGTTTAATGTTCTTTTGGGCTCACCCAAGCTTCCTGATAAGTTTCTTGTTGATTAGAAAGCATTTATACTGAGTTTAGTGAGAAATAAAAAAAGGTACTCAAAAATTCCAATGAAAAAGTAAAAATACAAATTCAGTGAAGAAGGTAAATCAGGGTTGAAGTATGCTTCATTTTGGAATTTCATGAGTTTAGTATCTCAAGGGTGGATGTTAGGATGAGTGTGGGATCCTTTGTTCTTGGTTTCTGGATCACTCAGACATTAGTAAGCATTTTCAAGCTTTTTGTCATTTAGAGTGTAGAGTAGCTTCTGTTAGCTTAACTATGTTTCTTTATGCTTCTTGGTTATGGTTATGTGAGATTGACCCTTAGTATGCATCATTTGTTCTCTAATGATTTTAGTTGCTCAGTTGTTCATTTTTCACTGCGAAGTTAGCTTAACATAGATTAGGGGTGTTTAACTGCTATCTTTGGTATTTTAATGTTCATTTCAGTTTATAACATCACCACATGTTCTCAAGATTCAATTATATGGTCTAAATCTGTAACATCCTTTGAAAATCTTAAAATCACTCCCATAAGGGAGTGTTTGGATCATAACTGTTAACTGAGTCCTAGTGGTTTGTGGGTGGTGTTTTTGGCTTAGATATATTAGTTCAGGTCCATGTAGTCTAGTTAAATAATAAAATCAAGTTTTAGCTCACTCAAAAGTCAAAATCAAGGTAATCACCTCCCAACAGTCCACTGTTGGGTTTTTAGAGTCCTAAGTCACTCATGTAGTTGCATTCTTAGTTAGGATAGTCTATTTCAATTTCATATTTACATAATATTACATCTAAAATCAGTAGGAGTCATTTGAATTTCATTTTAGTCAAACCTAGTTCATTTTCTTAAAAGTCAACTTTGCCCATTTTCAGAAAACCCAAAATTTCAAGGAATTCTTGTGATTTATTTGAGTTGATTTAGATCTTGGAACTTGCTTATACTTGTTGTGTCCTAGCTTAACTTCATTTTCATCATGTTATTGCAATTTTACCATTTTTTCTCTGGAATCTACAGCCACCCAAAGTAGGCTGCAGGGCAGCCACACACCCTGCATCAGCAGGTACCACCCCAAACACCACCATTTGGTGGTGGTTTCCAGCCACATCAGTAGGCCCCACATCCCTAAACTTGTTCCATCCAACCCCCTCCTGGTAGGGTGTAAGTTTTGACCACTCAGCTGACCTTGAAACCCCTGGGCCCCACTTGAATTGACCACAAAATTGTGTCCCAGTTTCTGCATTCATATAAGTTCACAAGAGCTTATTTGCTAGCTTATTGCTTATTCTGAGGTCACACCTTGCTTTTTCCAGCTTAATAATGTTTCAGTAACTTAGTTGGACCTGACTTAATCATGGTGGGTCCCACTTGATCCCATTTGAGCTAATTTTCCCCCTTGGTCAACCATAGTCAACTGTCACTCTTAATAAGCTCTCCACAGCTTATTATTAAGTTCTAAAAAGTTTGTTTTTACCAAAGTTTACTGTTTTTAGGTATAAAACAAATTTCCAAAAAGAAAATCAAGAAAAGTGAACTTAATTTTTAAGTGATAGTTTCTATTTAATTTTATTTAAATTTTATTTTTCATTTTTTAGATTTTAATTAAGTACTTGTCATTTTTATATTTTTATTAATTACCTATTATATTAAAGTAGTCATAATAATTTTCTCAGATTTTTATTTTGCCATTTAGTCTTAATTAGAATTAATTTTAGTTTTATTAATTATTAATTAATATTAAGTTTAAAATAGCATAATTAGTTTTTATTAAGTAAAACTTAGTTTTTATATTTTTTCTAGCTTTTATATGTTATAAAATAATTTTAGAAATTTTATTAGAATTTTTACTGTTCATTTTCTATTTTTCTTAATTTAAAATAGTTTATTTAGTAATTAGTAATTAATTAGTTATTAATTAATAGAAATTCACAAAAAGACAAAAAGACTTATTTTTAATTTTAAAACTTATTTTTAGTTATTTTATAATTTTAGGAATTTTATTTTCACCTTTTTAGTATTTAAATAATATTATATTGTATTTTAGTTATTTAAGTTTTAATAATAAGTATTAAATAGTTTTTAATTAATATTAAATAATTAAATAGTGTAAAAAGTAATTTTAATTTTCTAAAAAGTTTCTTTTATTTTTAGGATTGTAAAAATGTAATTTTCATGCCCGTAAGTATTTTATTTCTTTAAAACTCGCGTTTTATTTTGTACGTTCGCATTACTTTAATCTGAACGTACGCGTTTTTAAGTTTTAAACGTTTCTGGGTTTTCAAACTTTCCAGTCTTGTTTATATAGCTTGTTTAAGCTATTTCATTGTAGATTCCTTAGTTCAATCACACACAAACCTTTTTCTCATCCAAATTCACCCGATCACAAAGCCGTTTGTTTACAATTCACACCTCGTCGGGACATAACGACCCGGGGAAACCTTATACTTCCGCGGAGCATTGATCTAGGCCGTTTGACTTTGTTGACCATTCCTTGGTCAATATAAGTTAGGTGGTTTAGGCTCAATCAACCATGTAAAAATACTTACATCACACGAATGTGATCTCACTGCGGTCTCATAATGATTTCAAATACAAGTTCTAGAATCCCATAATTTATCGGCACACTCATAAACAAAGAAATCAAGCATAAAAAGGTATATGCCGATATAGGCTCGAAATCCTTAAATTTATAATGGTAATGGTCACAAAATGTGCAAATAATGTCATTAATCTCGATTCAGACTTCTTATAATTGTTTTGGATACGTTTAAAGTTCTTTAGTTATTTCCAATTTTACTTCATTTTATATACCCCCGTAATCGGCGTACTTCAATAGAATGTGCGTCGGTTTTTAGTTATAAACATGGCGTTTTTCTGCCAAAAGCAGCGCTTTTCTTAAAATTTTTTGTCTTAACAGTTAAATTTTTTTCATATACTAGCATAAGTTTCGTCTTTATTTTTCAAGTTATCTTCCCCTCCATACTTAAATTAAGCATTGTCCCTAATGCTTTAAGAATTAAAAACAAAGTATAACGGGGAAAATAAAGGATAACGGTACTTCCCGGGTATGCTTTGTTATTCTCCCGAGAAATCTCCAAGTAAATGTCCTTCTTTTGGACCATAATCTCATTCCCTGTATCATCATTCAACAAAGAATATCCACAAAATAGTAGATTGCCCTTGGCAACTACGTTAGCATTAATATTATAGCATAGATAGTAGTTAGATTGTTCAAATTGTTTTGAATGGCAACCATGGTGCCAACGTGGTGGTGGAGTGGTGCAAGTGTTCAAATTGTTTTGTTTTTGGATACCAACAGAGGTATCCAGGTTAAAGACCATGAATTGTTTAAACATGTTTTTGAAATTGTTTTAAAATTATGACCAACACACTGGTCATTCCAACAAAGAAACATCGCCGTGTTTCCCATCAACACCCGGCGGGTTTTCAATCCTGCTGCTCATTCTTCCATCACATCCAAGGGCTCTACTTCCATGACTTCAGGAAGTCCCTTGATTATTCTAGTATCATCATCCCTCAAGTACTAAAAACTCTTTAACTCCACAGACTTGCATAGGATTGGCTTGTCACTCTTCCTTTTTGAACAAACCCAAACTCCTTGCAATCTTAGAAACCAGATGTCCACAACAAATTCTTGATCCTCCAGCAGTCACAGCTTGGTAAACGAAATGCAGGGCAATCAACCATGCAAGATTCAGCCCACTCAGGTCCTTGTCCCTCACATAAACATACATTATAAAAAGCTCAGGATCCAGCACATACTGCTCAAAATACTCTCTTTGAAAAACAGATTTCACCAGAATTTTGTGAAGAATCTGTAATATAGGGTCCTTGAGTTTCCAAACCCTTTTCTTGCCATACACTCTGACATCCTTCCCACTTATTTCTCTCCAGAACTTATCTCCATTAAACTCTCCTGTTCTACCTCCTTCAACAACCAATTTCTCCAACTTGTCATTCTGCAACTCCATCTCAGTATATGACTCCTCCTAAACCAACCAGTCAACCGTGTGCAGTTGATAGGCCCACCTAGGAGAAAGTGCAAGTGTTTTATAATCCGTGGAAGTACAGGGAAATCCCCGGGTCGTTAAGTCCCAACGAGATTGAAATTGTATTTTGAACGATTAGAGGAATGAGTGGTACCGAGGACAGTAACCAAAATGATTGAGGAATGATTATACTACTGATTACTTGGTATTTGGATAATATGAAATGATATAAACAATAACAGAGATACACACAAAAGCAAAAATTAGAAAATCAGATAACAGAGAAAAGTGGGTTTTAACAAGTTACAAACTACAGGGGGTACAAGTGAAACTTTTTAAAACTTAAAATTAAAAGAAAATTTAAAATGATAATAATATTATAAAATTGATTATTTAATTACTATTTAATTAATTAAAACTATTTAATAAGTAAATTAAACCTAAGTTAAATTAACTAAAATTATAAAGATTACAATTTAAACTAAAAACTTGCAAAAATAATTTCTAAACCTTAAAAAGAACTTGAAGAAAGTATAAAAAATGAAAATAAATATTTTTGTCTTTTTATGAGTTTCCTATTAATTAAAAACTATTTATCTTAATTAAACTAATTAAATTATTTTAAATTACTATTAATACCTAAATGACTTATAAAATTATGGAAAAATTTAAAAAACTAATTAACCATTACAGGAATCCTAAAAAATTATAAAAAGTTACTAAAAATTATATTTAGGCTTTTTGACTAATTAATTACTTATTAATTAATTTAAATCTAATTTAATTAAATTAAATAAGAAAATTGGAAAATGGACAGTGGAAATTATGAAACTATTTTCTAAAAGTCTTAACTATTTTATAAAACCTAGGAAAAATATAAAATTATACTATTTTTAATTAAAAGTAAAGAAAACTAATTAATTACTAATATTACCTATTTAATTATTTAAACTATTTTTAATTCTAATAAATAATAAACTGCTTAGGAAAAATCTAAGAAAATTATTTTAGCTAATTAAAAGTAATAGGAAATTAAGAAAATTATAAAAATGGACAAGTCCTTATTATTAAGCTGAAAGGAAAATTAAATAGATAAATTCTATTAAGTAGAAGCTATCACTATAATTAAGTTTGGCTTTTTCTGGTTTTTCTTTTATAAAACTATTAAAATACTTAAAATATGAAACTTTTACAAAGACAACTAATTTGGAAACTCAGAATAAGCATTGTGAGTGCTTATTACCCTAGACAGTTGACTAAGTTTGACCACACAAAGAAATAAGCTCAAATGGAGTTATGTGGGGTCCACACTGGTTAAGTCAGATACACACAAGTTACTTGGACATGTTTGAGCAAGTTTTAGTCAAATAAGCACTAAGATTAAGCTACAAGACCACAATAAGCAATTCCAAACTTGGTTTCTGAGACAGAAATGGGACAGAGTTTTTAGGTTAATTTATGTGGGGTCCACTGATACACAAGTCAAACAAAGGGTCAAAGTATGAACTCTGGTAGGAGGGGGTTGTAAGAACCTAACTATTGAGTGTGGGACCCACTGGGGTGGCCACAATCAACCACCAAAGTGGTGGTGGTGAGATGATGGTCTGTGTAGCAGGGGAGATGGTTGCCCTGCAAGTAACTTTGGGCAAAGGTGGGGCCCAGAGAAAAATTACTAAAAATGTAACAAAGGTGAGACACTAAAGACTAGCTGGGGGACTTCAATCCTAAAAAGTTTCAGAGGCTGAATCACAATATTAAATTCTATAAAATTCCTTGAATTTTTGGTTTTTTCTGTCAAAGCACAATTTGACTTTTTGTAAAACTTGACTAAATTGACTATTATGAGATTACAGCTGATCCTACTTATCAAATATGATGTAATAAGCCTAAATGAAGCTAAATTAAACAACTACAAACACTTATGAGCTGATATGGTGAGATTTGGACTCAAATATCACCACAGTTAACTATGGTGATGAATTGTTTGTGATTTTGACTTTTGGGTGTATGAGACCAAGGTTTTATGCCTTAATTAACCTAAATTTCACTACTGAAATCTAATGAAACACCAATAAACTCCAAACAACAACAAGAGCTTAGCTCACAATCTTGTTCCAAACACTCCCTTAACTACTAATGTGGGATTTTTTCAAAGCTAACAAATGATTTTTACCAATACATGAATACAGAAGCATACACTATGATTACTTAAGCCTATTTTAGCACAATTGTACCACTAATAACAAAAACAACTCAGATTTTTAACAAAGTACTAAATTTACTTGAAAATTGAAATACTAAGCAACAACTGATTTCAATAAATAACTATGCTACTTAAGATCATATTATCACTAAATTACTTCAAACAAACTGAAACAACACAGATATAAGCAAAGACAGCTATGGCATAGAAAATGAACTTGAAATTGAAAATAAGGCTTACAATTTATTGACTGTGAGCATCAAAACCAAGAACCAAGAACACTTAATTCCTCCTTGAGGATCTAAACTCAACTCCAAAGCTTCCTTATGCTTCCAAATCACTTCTGAATCCCAGAAATCAAAACCAATTGCCACAGTTGACTTTCATTGACCAATTTTGTATTTGTGGAATTTTTTTTATCTTATACTGATTTGTAAGTTACTAAAAGCTTTATTGAGCTTATTAGGAGCTTATATGAGCTTATTGAGTCCACAGTAACACCAACTAAGAACAATATTAAGTAATTTTGAGATTTTTGAAAGTTGAAATTGCATAAATTGAATTCATACACAAACTTTGAAATTTATTACTAAAAGAAGTTCACAATACACTTGAAAACACTAGAAATTACACTTGAAAGCTTAAGATACACTGGAATTTAAAACTTAATTAATTCGACATACACTTTATTGAAAATAAACTAGATATCCTTCCACATTGCTTCTCTTGATCTTTATAGGTGAGAATGAGCATCCAGGTGTCCTCAAAAACTTTTCCCACTTCATCTGAGCCTTTGATTTTGTCCAATTGATCTCCACCGTTTAAACTAATTTTGGCGCCAAAAGTCATACACGCTAACTTGGGGCCAAAGTTGTGCAATTAAAGATTATTGGAAGGTTGTGGAGGTGTTAGGGGACAAATGAGATGGTTTTAGGACAAGTTGGGGCTGTGGGTTGAAAAACAGAGGCACAAGTAAGGTTTAGAGGGAAAAGGTTGTGGGGATGCATTTATGTGGTGTGGGATAAGGTTGTGAGGTGGAAGGGAGTAGGTTGGGTGAGATGGAAGGTGCAATGGTGGTGAAAAACCACCCTGGTATTGGGTTTCAGGCTGGGGGTGAGGGTGGTGAGCAGTGGTGGTGGTTTTGGGGGGAGGTCAAACGGGTCAAACCCCGTTTTTATTATATTAAGGGTGTGGGCCGAGGGTTGTTTGGGCCTAGGAAAAATGGGTGGGCTGGATTGTGTTTGGATTGGATTTGGTTTGGTTTTGGTTTATTAATAAAAGGGTCCGGTTGGTATGTGGTATTAAACAAGGACCAATTTTGTAATTTGGTGAATTTTTAGGGACTGATTTTGTAACTTTTCCAAACTACTTCCAAGGACTAAACCTGCATTTAAACCAAACACAAGGACAAAAGATGTAATTTTTCCATTTTTAAAACCCAGGGACCTTTTCTGTCAATTCCTCAAACTCTAGGGACCAAACTGTAATTTTCTAAATTTTGAAGGGTTTAAGTTGTAATTTCCCAAAAGTTATCATAAGGACCAATTATGTCATTTAAGAATAGTTCAAGGTTTATTTTTCATATTTTTCCTTTTTCAAAACCTTAAGGACTATATTTGACATTTTTGAAACTTGAGGGTCTAAAGTTGTCATTTTGCAATTTTTAACTTTAAAGGACTAATCTTGACAACTTATGAATCCCTAAGGACCTTTGATGATATTTTTCATGTTTTGATTTACCAGGGACTAGTTTTGACAACTTTTGAAACTTGAGGGACTGAAACTGCCAATTATGCAAACTTTGTATGTTTTTTTTATCTGTTTTTGCTTATTTTGCATTTGAAACATATAAAACACACTTCTAAGATATTTTAAGTATTATGATGCATATTTGAGTGTTTTTGGATGTTTTGGCAGTTCAGATTGGTATAAAATGATGAGTATTTAGACACTCATCAGTATACAAACCCAACAGCTTCCCAAACTCAAACAAAGTTACTTTTCTCTCAACTCCTCCAAGTCTGAACTTCATGAAGGTCCCAGTCTTTGCTTCCTCATCACTAATATCCTGCTTAACTCTCAAAGAACTAAAGAACGCTAGGCACCATTCAATGTATATTGGTTCCCTGATTTCAACAGCTTTCCTTCACATCTGGGATGTCACAAACTCATCCCCTATCACCTTCTTCACCATCAGCACATCATTCATTATTTCCTCACAACCAAGAGTCTTTAGGGTTGTCCAGTTCAATACCCTGGGTACATCAATACTTCTGAAGTATAAGCTGTTCAATATGGTGTTGAAATTCTTCTTCTGTAGTTGAGTAGCACCCCTCCATAATAAATTAGGGTGATCTTCTGGTTCTCTCTTGGGGTTTTTAAGTGCTCCCCTTGTCCTGGATGCTATCCTAGAGCTTTCTCCTAGTATATTCTACTCAAACATTCACAAACAAGCAACATTAGTTGTTAGTAAACATAAGCATCACAATCATAATCAATTAAACAAGTTTCATGCCTACTGTGATCAAATTGTTCCAGAAAATCGGCGGTTTTAGAAATAAGACCGGCGGTTACGTGATAAAATTTTCAAAATTCTGAAAAAGTTCGGCGGTTTTTAGTAAAAGATCCGCGGTCTTGGTCCTCAAAACCGGCGGTTTTTATGCTCTGAACAAAAAGTGTTCTGTTTTATATTCAAGAATCATTCTCATATTGTCAAGGTTTTAAATTCTATCCTTCTCAAGCCTCTAAAATCTTAAATTCATCCTTAGGTTTTCAAATAAGCATGTAATAGCAACATATAGCAGTTTAAGCATCATAAACTCAGAATCTTATGCATTCTTACTCAAAATCTCTCAAATGTTGATATAGCAATTTTTATAACATGTATTCTTCCCTCTAATCTTATAGGCAAATGTTAATTACTCATATGATTCCACTAACATAGGCAATTATTAATATTAGAGCTAAGATAAATCCTAATTCTAGAAGTGATCATAATTCTACAACTAAACAAGGGGCAAACTCAATTTTCATATAAATTAACACATAATCAAGCATTAAACATTCATAATTCAGAATATCATAGCAAATCCTAAGTTTTTGATCATCAAAACCCTAAGAAAATTTTTAAAGAAGATTAACACAAGTGTAAAAACTTACCCTCATTGTGTTGAAATATTGGCTTTGATCTTCAAAAAGTGTTTCAAAGTGCTTAGAATTTGGTAAAAACCGTCAGTGTTTTTGTATGTGTGTGTTTGAGTGTTTTTTCTTTCTTAGCGTAATGTCAAAATGTTTAGTTTTTGAGTTATAAAGGCTTCCCTCGCTAAAAACTCGACGATCTTTAATAAAAGAGCGGCGACTATTTCCGCAATTTTTCTTACACTGTGCTATGATCTTTTAGAAATTTAACAAATAATAAACTAACAATAAAAGTAATCATATAAACATTCACAATTGTTGTTCATTCATCTCTTATAAGACGCATACTCATCAAGCATAAGTTTGAGATACAACTTATTCAGAATTTTGTAAAATAACATAGAAAATAAAAATAAGAAAGGAGTATTGTTTCAACTCCATTTTTGGGTGTTGTTTTGATGTTTCAAGCAGTGAAATGCTCTGGTGACATAATGTCACCAAGCCATAGGAACCAGATGGTTTCCTCTTAGTAGTAGGTTCAGATGGTTTGGGATTCTCTTCCTTATTAGGAACAACTTCCTCTTCCTCATGCACTTCTGCCCAAAGAGTGATTTCTCCATACTGATAATTGACTATGCTTATAGTATGTTTCATGAAGGCTCTTCCTAATATCACACCAGGTTCTGCATCATCTTCTTCAGGGTTAACATAGAATTCCAGCTCATAGCTTTTGGTTTTTTCAATGTAATCTCCCATAGTTTCTCCTACCAGTTTCATAAACAACGTCTTATCAATTTTCTTATCCCCATTTTCTAAAACCTCATATTTTAGATTAAGCTTGACCACATATTCTTGAGAAATGAAATTCTTATCTTGATCAAGGTCTAGAATTCCATCTAAAGCAAATAATCCTTCAATATAGCATGGTGTTATATACTTTCCCCCAACTTCACTTCCATTTCCATCCCTATGGAGTAAAAATACCTTAGTTTTTTCATTCATTTCAGGGGCATAAGGATTCATTTTCCAAAAACTCTTTCCAAGAACATTAGTGTCAGGGTGAAGGGTAAGTAAGCCTTTGGAAAAGTCAATGATTCTATTAGTTTGTTCCATAAAATCTCTTCCTAGGATCACACTATGCTCCCATTCATTGCCACTAGGGTTAACATCAAATTCAACAAAGAAAATATCCCTATTCATTTGCACTAGTAATGTTTCAGTAACCTACTTTCTACCATATTCTTTTTCCTCAACGCTTATCCTTAGTTTCTTCATTAACTCCTTTGATATTAAGCTCCTACTATAATCCAAATCAGCCACAACATCATTAGCATAATTGTTCTCAACAAAGCATGGAGTAATGAACTTCATGTAACATCCTTCAGTTTCCATCCCAGGAAAAACATGAACCCTTTGTTCATTTTCCTTGTAATCAACTTTAATCTCAAAAGTGACTTCTCCCTGCCAAGTGTTCTTGCTTTCCACTTGCTCTTTCTCATCACTTACTGGTCCTAAATTTGATTTCTTCTCCATTTCTATGGCATTACAGCACAACATTAAATTAAACATTAGTGGGTTAGTCAAATAAGTGTTAAGTTCATAATCATATTCCAATAACTTCATATAATTCATATATGTCAAGATATGAATCTGTTTAATCATAATAGATAAGAAACAAGCTTTCCGCAGAAAAGTTCGGCAAGTTTCTATAAAAGTACGGCGGTTACGTGGTATTTTGGCCGTTATATTTAAAATTTTCCAGAAGTACGGCGAGTTTAGGTAAAAGTAAAAGCAAAATATTTTTGTGTTTTTGATTTTAATATGCATTATATACTTATGCCACAATTCAGATAGTAAAAACAAAAGTCCTATGTTCTCAAAATCTGGAAAAGACATTATACAAGTTTGTTTTTGGGGTTTTGTGAAATCAAATCCAACTACTCTTCACTGTATCAAAATCTCGGCGGTTTTTATCTGAAAAACCGGCGCTCTTTTATCTCAGAAACAAAATTTTCTAAACTTATAGTAAGAACTCTAGGTATATAAGTAAATTTTCTTTTTGCAAAACTAACAATACGATTCAAACTAACCTCCCCGGCAGCGGCGCCAAAAACTTTGATGTGTTACGAAAGCTTTATATTTATTAAACTAGTTTCACCATTCCCTTAATACTCAAAACACATGGGCAAAAGTATAACCCCCGTTTATAGCAAAGGTTTGAGGTAAGACCAAGTCGTCCCAAGAGAGGATGTTGTTTCTTATTGCTAGTTATAGATAACAAAAATAGATTCCAATGATTGTCACTTATCACTAAAACCGTTTTTGTTGGATTTAAGTTCTTTGAAATGTTTTCCCAATTTATATTAAAAATATGTTTATTTAAGGAAAAGCACATGAGAATCATGAGAGGTATCACAGAAGTTACATGGACAATCCATAAGAGTAAGACATGATGGTAGATCATGTTAACTAGTATATCTATCCTATGTAAAAGAATCTCCTTTTGGCCTTTGATTCTAGATACACAGAATGCATAAAGTGTGGTCCAAGTATGAAGTATATAACATGCATTTCCTCTAGTCAAGCCGTTAGACATTAGACTAGCCATTAAACGTGTCATAGTCAAGGTTATCATTTGTTTTACTAAGCAATTCTCACAAGCATAGCAATGAGTTGTTATAGACAGACAATTCATAATATAACCAACATGATTGAATCTTTCGACATTTAAGCAATCACTATGATCAATCAAGACAAGCGATAAGATACTAAACAATGACAAATCAAATGCATGTAACATAGATTCAATATTCATGATATTAATCTCGTAACAAACATGGCTCAAATGCCTCAAACGAACATAAAGTTACTACTCCATATTATTTATAAAGTTAAACAAGTACACAAGTATTTCTAGCATTATAACGAATTATACCAAAAGTATTCGAGTTCCAAGTGGTTCTCCACGTGTGGTTCTTACTACTTGGTTAGTGGTTTTGGTTCAAACCACTACTAACTGCTTCTATGATGATGATTATTTGTTGTTGTTGTTGTGTTGTGTCTAAACCTCCGTTTTGAGCTCCTATTTATAGCGTGAAATGTTGCCCTAGCACGTCCAAACGAGTTATGATAGGCAAGTGACCGGCCTCAATATTGAAGTGGCTTATTAATGTAGAAAATATAACTACCATGTGAAGTACGCTGCGCATTTGGTGTAAAACCGACGAGCTTTATTTTGCGTAACCGGCGCTAATGTTGTATATAACCGGCGTACTTTACGTTTGACTCATGAATATATAGTTGACCAAAGATGCCCGTAAGCGGCGATCTTCCTTCATATAAGCGGTGTGCTTTAGTCCAAACTAAGTCTTTTTCCTTTGATGTTTACAAAGTCCTCCAACTCGTGCTTTTCTCATTACTTTCACCAGATCTATATCTTGAAAATATATTCTTATATTAAGTATCAAAAGTCCTAATAATGTGGTTATTTTATCCTATAATTCATATAATATCGGGGGTATAAACATGTATAAGACGAGATTCATCAGCGGTTATTATTCAAGGTACAACCATTTGATGTATGTCTAAGCACTTTAAAGACAACTCTAAAAGATATATGTTTTTCTAATCAATTTCTTATAAATACACTAAGAACGATATTAAAACATGAATGATTTTTGCAGTTGAAACTTGAGTGTGTTTTATAGTTAAAATAAAGTTTAAGTTGCTCTAGCGAAACAATAATAAAACTTAAACTTTTATTAGATGAAATTTTCCTTACACTTTATTACAATAAAAACATGCATAAAGATTTAAAGAGCAATGATAAGGCGAAAAGTGTAACGCTTTTAAGGGGTCATTTAAGCCTAAATTCGTGTTGATCAATTATTGCCCTAAATCGTTCATTTTGTCATTTTAGGTACTTTTAAGGAAAAATATGGAAAAGGAAGCATTTTGGACATTTTTGGAGCGATTAAGTGAAGAAAACGATAAAGTCTCAAAATCCTTGCTTGGAACAGTACCTGACGGCGTCAAGGCCATACAAGTGACGGCGTCAAGCTTAGCAAAAGAGATGGATATGAAAAATACACATGATGGCCCAGAACAATTTCAAGGCAATTTGGCTTGACGGCGTCACCAAGGCCGTCAGGGTCAGAATACATGTGACGGCCCAGAGTAAAATTACACATGACGGCGTCAGAAGTGGATCTAGGCAATACGAATTCTATCTTGGCGGCGAGTTGACGGCGTCACAAGCTATAACGTGACGCCTTCAAGGTGTAAAATCTATATATAGTTTTCTAATTTTCATTCATTAAGTGTTGAACTTTTTGAGAACTTCTTTGTACAAACCCTAGACGAATTTTCTGTAACAACAAGGGTTTCAACCCTTGTTCCATCCATGTTCAATTGAAGATAAGTTTTCCAATAATCATTCAGTATGTCTATGTGTTGTTTGATTCTATCTTATGCTTGTCTTCTTTTTAACATGCTAGGCTAGGTTTTTCTTGTGTTTGCTTAGATGTAATGAAACCTAGATTTTGATTATTGGTTGATGGTTTGTTTATAGTTGTTGTGGATGATTATATTTGATGTTAGGCTTAAGAAAACTGGGAGACTTCCAATTAGTAACTTGCTTGAACGTCTTAAGAACCATGATCGGAGGTGTACTACGATTTATTGGTTGTATTTAATGCGTAGGCAAATGCTAGTGATAGTACGTTAGGAGCTAGTAGTCGGCTCGACCTAGAATGAAGTAGAAGCCTATAGAGTTAGGAAAGATCGTACACAGCCCTACGACTAGTATTAAGGAATATAACCCGTTATCCATGTAATTGTAACAAGCTAATCAACTGGTAAAAGATATCTAGGGAGTAATGAAATCTAAGTAAACACATTTTCTCTTATTATTGTTTACACCAAAAATTAGTTTAAGTTTAAGTTTTATTTTATTTTATTTTGATTGCATTTTTAGTTAATTGGGTTAGTTGGCTCGCAACTAATTCCGCCCACTCCTTCAAAACCGAGATTTTTATTTTCTTTTATAAAAATATAAAAATACAAAAAAGAATCATCCCTCACCTTTAGACCTAGTTTAGTAGACTTTTTAATCCTAGCGAACACTATTCTTGAGTTGAACGATCAATCTCCCGGTACTTGTCACTATACTATACTACAATGAACAGGTACACTGCCTGGTGTGGATTGAAAGCTTCTCAAGATCCCTTGAGAGGTAAAACCTTTGCGAGGGCGCAATTCCACGCATCAAGTTTTTGGCGCCGCTGCTGGGGAAATAGTTATTGTCTAGGTTAGAATTTCTTTCTATTAGGTCTACTTGCTAGATTCCTTTCTAGTAAGATTTTTTATTTTATTTTTATAGGTTTCTTTAGTCTATCTTATTTCTTCGTTTCTTTGTTCGTAACCTTTGCCATCCGCCATCATGGAAGGTGGTAATCTCTTTGATCCCATCAACCCACCACAATATAACCATCCACAAAACCCACCACAACCAAACCAACCTCCTAGACCCCGAACCTTAGGAGAGTACTCCCGTCCTAGCCACCAAGGCTATCGAAACACCATTGAGCTCACTCAAGGAGCCAATGTGTCTCCCTTGCGATCCGACACCATCCGGTTGGTGCAAAGCGGATGTGCATTTCATGGACTTCGTTCCAAATAACCTAATCAACATCTCAAGGATTTCCTTAAAATCATTGACTCCATAGACCTTGATGTTGTAACTCGAGAGACGACCCGATTGCGTCTATTCTAATTCTCTCCACATGACTAAGCTAGTCAATGGCTTGAGCGTTTACCCGTGGGATCCATCACCTCTTGGGATGATCTAACCACTCGTTTCCTTGCTCAATTTTTCCCACCGGGGAGAACTACTAAGCTTAGAAATGATATCTTGATGTTCCAACAACGTCAAGGTGAAACTCTCTATGAAGCATGGACTTGTTTCAAGGACTTAGTCCAAAAAGTCCCTCATCATGGTATAGATCTCTGGCTCCAAATCCAATTTTTTTACGACCATGTCGACTTCCATACCAAACGTACCATTGATCAAGCCGCTGGCGGTAGATTGCGTGACAAAGGTGCCAAATAGTCGTGGGAAATCATTGATGAACTTGCAGTCGATGATAATGAGTTATGGGAGGTTGCCCGTGTCGTAGACTCTGCCGTCAATGCAATCTCATCATCAGGAGGGACCACTCAACTTTCCGATGAGAACCTCTACGAACTTGAGAGAAAAGTTGACTATCTCATGGAAAAAAGAAAAAAATCTTTAAGTCCTAGACATGCGAGGGTCAACTCTATCTCAAACGTAAACCCAACACCGTTGTCCGAATCACCCCTTAGAGAGAATTCGAAACCTTTCAAAAATATGCTCGGCCCTATACCCCTCCTCAAAACCTCAGCCCAGAGTTTGAAGCTCGAATGAGAGAATATATGTCCACTCATTCTGAGCGGTTAGCAAAATTTGAGGAGGCAGTCTATAGACAAAAGGAGGAGATGCAAGAGAAAATGACGGAGATGATGAACTTATTAGAAGAATACTCAGACATAAAACTCCGAAAAGGTTGTTGTTAAGAAAGGAAGACGTCACCCCCACTACCAAATTTGTTAACTCTATATCCATTGTTTACGAGGGCAATGAAGGAAAGGAGACCCCCACTGTACAAATCGTTGAGGAACCCCCAAAATCTCAATCATTAGGGTACTATCTAAAGCATGAGATAAATGAGAAAACCATAACCAACTGGATAGAGGGCGACAGACGTAATCGATCTTCCAAAAAGGACTCTGAAAGAGAAGAAGTAGGAGAGGATGATTATGACACCGTGCCTGGGGGACCGGTATACGAAAAGTTACTTAAGCAAAAAGTGGCTACGAAGCAGATGGCTTATGGGAACTTTGAAATACCAGCTAACATTGGGAAACTGCAATATTTGGATGCTTTCGCCGATCAAGGATCGAAAGTGAACCTGATGCCTTTAACTATCTATACCCAACTCACCAAAGAGATGCCAACCACCACCCATGTTAGATTATCTTTCGCTAGTCACGCTTACGTATATCCTTTGGGAATTGCAGAGGATGTGCTGGTCAATGTAGCAGGTTTCATGTATCCCGTCGATTTCATGATCATCGATGATAAAGGAGATAGGTGTATGCCAATAATTCTTGGAGCACCATTCCTTACCACAACAAGAGCTGTCATTAGGTATGAAAAAGGGGAAATTGAACTTAAGTCAGGAAAAAGGAAGATTCACTTCCCTATGACCCCACAATATGTGCGAGAAGGCATAGTGGAGAGGAGGCTAAAAAACAACGCCGGCACACCAAATAATCATGTTCAAGACAAAATCCTCGCATGGGAGACACGAATGAAAAGCTACAAAGAAACTAAGCCTGAAAAATATAAAAGTAGTGATAAAATTCATGTCGAGTTTGAATGCAGTCAACCGACGGAGAATCATGCCCCATTTACAGAAAGAGACTTGGTACTCTTAAGGCATTCAGAGATAAAGGTACCTCCCGATGAACCAAGTCCCTGGCGGTATGGACCATTCACAATCAAAAGCCTGCACAAGGATGGTGTAGTTACCTTGAGTAGTAAAAGAGGGGGGGGGGGGGAGGTGACTGCGAGTGTCGAACGATTGAAACACCACCACCCTGATAACAAGGATTATACTTATATGGGATATGTCATATCACGAGACGAGGTCACGTAATAGCCCATGACTTTGAGTCTAGCTACAAGACTCGTAAATAAAGAAAAGCGCTTCTTGGGAGTCAACCCAAGTTTTATTTGTTTTGTTTGTTTTTATT
This sequence comes from Artemisia argyi, assembly GCA_030686995.1. Classification (NCBI taxonomy): domain Eukaryota; kingdom Viridiplantae; phylum Streptophyta; class Magnoliopsida; order Asterales; family Asteraceae; genus Artemisia; species Artemisia argyi. The sequence goes on along the minus strand of CM060709.1, from coordinate 117,562,246 downwards.
TGTTTCTGTATGCGTGTTTTATTTTTATTGTTTGTGGATCATGGTTCAAAGTAAATTGTGAAAATGCTTTATTTTGTTTTTAACTTCGTCTTAATTACATATAAAAGTATTTTGCAAAAGCTAAGTGTAAAGGGAGACCCAAATTTGTTTATAAGAATGAAATTGAGCATGAGCAACAACAATATTAAATGAACATGTGTATTAGTAATTGTTTGAGTCAAATGCTTGTATCGAGTCAAAATGATGTTTTGCAGGATTTTACAGTAAGTAAGGCATAAGTTTTTCCAGAAATTTTCCAGAAACTTAACATGAGATTTTTGCAAGAACATTCTGACGGCGTCAGGAGTTATAACCTGACGGCGTCAGGTACAAAAATTCTGAAAATTTTGCGAGTTTTGTTTATACCGGAGTCTTAAAGTTTTTGTTGATTCTTTAGTTTTATAAACTCCAAGAAATCTGCAAACATTCATTCCACAAGAATTATATCTTAATTTGCTTTCTAGGATTTTTAGTATATATAGATTGCCGCCGATTTTACGCGAGGTTTGCCTTGATTGTTTTCTCAGGTTTAACAGGTTACATTGGACAAAAGGATGATTTATATTTCTGGAGGGAAGCTTTCAAAGTTCATTTTCTTGGAAGAAGATCTAACCTTGTTGACACACTATCCACACCGAATGAATCAGGGATGTATTTGTTTTCATTCTTTTACCCTATTTACTTTTACATCCTTTTTATTGAACATTGGGGACAATGTTCAGCCTAAGTGTAAGGGGAGGGTAAATGATGATACCTTAGAGAATACGATTACGCTTTAGTTTGTTTGTTCAATAGTAGGTGTGTAATAAAATTAAGAGAAATACTTGTTAATGCAATTTTAGCGCCAAAATAAATTTTTTATAACATTTAGGAGTGAAGCTTTAGCCTTAATGAGCGTCTCATGGATAGGAGTTGTATGACTAGCAAAAAAACCGTACCACTCAGAAAAATTTTCCACCCAAATATGTGAGGTTTGCCTTTAGATTTGTTAGGAAAAGCATTCATTATTAGTGCTTATGAGTGTACCGGTAGTATTTAGATTCCAGAACTTGCGTTAGTGATGCATCCCGAGACCGCTAGTGAGACTACATTCGTGTTGTAGGATTTACTACATGATAAGAGGCATTAGGATCACCCTTGTGTTAAACCCGTATCATAATTAATTGACCATTTAAGTCAATTACCTTGACTAACAAAGTCAATTAATTTCTCCCACACCTTTGCGTTGTACTCATTTTTAGTACACGATACCCCTAGTACACCCCTCCGAGCATATCTTTTTCGTTTCTAACTTTAAGCATCTTACTTAAAGAAAGAATTTGTTTACAATCCACCCCAAATGTGCAACCAAATCGCCTTAGCCTTCCGTGTATGCACTCATCTTTAGTGCATTATTGTTATTTGTTTAAACCCTTAGTTAATTGTCTAATTGATTACATGGTTGCTAAGTCGAGTCATATCTTGTACATATTGTTTTGGGACGATTGGGACTCATGGGTAAAGTACTAGTGTTATGGAGTAATGGGGATGACGTCAATTATTACCACCATATGTGCGTTAATCTTAAAAAGTACTCCAAGTGTTTTGATTATCTTAATTCGAGTCATTAGAATAGTTGATTGTAAAGTATGTAAAAGTTCAAGTGTAAGGGGGACGTAAATCCCCTATGATGTATTATTTTGGATGGTAGGGTAAGAGTGTATGCAAAAAAACAAATAAATAAAAATAAAAATAATAAAAAAAAAAGAAGAAAAGAAAAAGAAAAACATACGGACTACCATCCCGTTTCATTTTATGTTTGTTTTATGTTTTGTTAGTTTTTGATTAGCTTAAGTCAAGTCGAGTCTTGGCTTAGCAATGCCGTATTGTACATGTAATTAACCAAGATGATTAACTCGCCACCAGTAAATATTGCCTTTATCCAACAAAACCGTGTTTACCATATCCCTACACCTCATGTTATAACCCTTTAAAAAGACATCTTTGATAGTTTATCCTAGGTGCTTACGCCAAGTGGTGGAGGTTTGATCCTTTCCCAAGCCTATGGTAATCTATTAGCTATGACAGGTAGTGAGAGATGTTTTCCATTTCCTTATTGTAATATATACTTTATTACACCCGAGAGATGTGAGTATCTAAACACTATTTGTGAGGTGCTAGTGTATAACCTCCGTGCTTGTTTTTGGTTTTAAGTGGAACGATTATTTGTTGTAATTACTTTTATATTAGTGTTAAATGACCCCTAGCTTGTATTTTGATTAGAATAAAAGCGCATTTGCTTGAGGACAAGCAAATCTCAAGTGTAAGGGTATTTGATAAGGCAAAAAGTGTACCGCTTTTAGGGGGTCATTTAAGCCCGAATTCGTGATTATTTGATCAATTATTGCCCTAAATCGTTCCTTTTGTCATTTTAGGTACTTTTGAGGAGAAATCTGGAAAAGGAAGCATTTTGAACGTTTTTGGAGCGATTAGGTGAAGAAAACGACAAAGTCTCAAAATCCTTGCTGGGAACAGTACCTGACGGCGTCAAGGCCATACAAGTGACGGCGTCAAGCTTGGCAAAAGAGGTGGATATAGAAAATACACATGACGGCCCAGAATAATTTCAAGGCAATTTGGCCTGACCGCGTCACCAAGGCCGTCAGGGTCAGAATACATGTGACTGCCCAGAGTAAAATTACACATGACGGCGTCAGAAGTGGATGTAAGCAATACGAATTCTATCTTGGTGGCGAGTTGACGGCGTCACAAGCTATAACGTGACGCCGTCAAGGTGTAAAATCTATATATAGTTTTCTAATTTTCATTCATTAAGTGTGGAACTTTTGGAGAACTTCTTTGTGCAAACCCTAGATGAATTTTCTGTAACAACAAGGGTTTCAACCCTTGTTCCATCCATGTTCAATTGAAGATAAGTTTTCCAATAATCATCCAATATGTCTATGTGTTGTTTGATTCTATCTTATGCTTGTCTTCTTTTTAACATGCTAGGCTAGGTTTTTCTTGTGTTTGCTTAGATGTAATGAAACCTAGATGTTGATTATTGGTTGATGGTTTGTTTATAGTTGTTGTGGATGATTGTATTCGATGTTAGGCTTAAGAAAACTGGCAGACTTCCAATTGGTAACTTGCTTGAACGTCTTAAGAAACATGATCGGAGGTGTACTACGATTTATTGGTTGTATTTAATGCGTAGGCAACTGCTAGTGATACTACGTTAGGAGGTAGTAGTTGGCTCGACCTAGAATGAAGTAGAAGCCTATAGAGTTAGGGAAGATCGTACACAGCCCTACGACTAATATTAAGAAATATAACCCGTCATCCATGCAATTGTAACAAGCTAATCAACCGGTAAAAGATATCTAGAGAGTAATGAAATCTATGTAAACACATTTTCTCTTATTATTGTTTACACCACAAATTAGTTTAAGTTTTATTTTATTTTATTTTGATTGCATCTTTAGTTAATTGGGTTAGTTGGCTAGCAACTAATTCCGCCCACTCCTTCAAAACCGAGATTTTTATTTGCTTTTATAAAAATATAAAAATACAGAAAGAATCATCCCTCACCTTTAGACCTAGTTTAGTAGACTTTTTAATCCTAGCGAACACCATTCCTGAGTTGAACGATCAATCCCCTGGTACTTGTCACTATACTATACTACAACGAACAGGTACACTGCCTGGTGGGGATTGCAAGCTTCTCAAGATCCCTTGAGAGATAAAACCTTTTGCGAGGGTGCAATTCCACGCATCAAGCAATTTTGCCATTCAAAATATGCCGAAAGAATAAATTTGCTACTTATCTTTTGATCCACCTTTACTTGCCACTAAAGAATTAATTAAGTGTGTATTTGCCATTAAACTACTTCAGAGATTGTTCTTTTGGCACTTGATGACCTTAACAGATTTTTGTCCTTTTTTTACCGCCGATTTTTAGAATATTTCGTTAAGTCCCTTCAACAATATAGAATATGAGCAAAATATAAGGCTTGTGACAATGGATCAGAATTCATCAATCGAGAGGATCGATTGATCGATCTGTGAGATCGATCGATCGATCTTTGAAATCGATCGCACCACTGTGATGGTTTTTGTTGAAATCGATCGCCGGCGTGTATTTTGCATAATCGGTTGTAGTAATTTACGATATTTTTAGCATGAACATTTGATGCAATCCCAAATAAAAAAAAAGTTACCGTTTGAATTTTTTTTTTTTTTTTTTTTTTTTTTTTTTTTTTTTTAATTTTAACCACTTTCATCGTATAAATACCCAAATCAAACCCACTTTCAAACACACACTTTCAAACATAATTCAAACAACAAATCAAACACAAAAAATGGCTTGTAAACTTCCCCACACTGTCAAACAAGTTCAAAACTATGTCAAAAAACAAGTCGAAATAGACGACAAGGAACGCTAAGATGCAATTATCGAAGTTATTAAGAAGTTTGAGCTAGCGAAGTTACGCAAACAACGCCTGAGAACACGATACACAGAGTGCAAAGATATCTCTGTCGACAGAAAATATGTGATCGACCAGTTTTTGTACAATGAGTTTCGCAAAGACGATGATGTTGTTGAAACATTGTTGGGTTGTGTGCAGAAGATAGAGAACGAAAAATCCAACAAGATACGTTGGAGTTTTGAGGAGAATGTGGCAGCTGCTGATGCACCACAACAACAACAGCAACAATTTGCGCAAGGTGCATCAAATTCATCTGCACAAAGAGTTGTTGAGCCACAACAACAACAACCTCATCTTGACCACTTTCAGCTAAGTTTAGAGGAAAATGTGAAACCTGCTGATGATGGCTGGAACTCCGAGGATGAGCGGGAGCTGAACAGGTTGGAAGCTTAGATCGAACAAGAGAGGTTTGCGAGCTTTAATCCTTACGACGACGGTTACGACTCAAACAACTCTCAAACATGGGATCACCTAGATTATAATTGAAGTTTTAGTTTTTAATTTAGTATTGCAATGTTTTAATTTTTGTTTATGTAACGTTTATGTTTTTATTAATAAAAAATTTACGTATGTGTTAAAAGATCCCGCCTTCTATTTGATTTTTTGAATTTAAAAGATCCCGCCTTCTGTTTGATTTTTGAATTTAAAATGTATCCTGCCTTCTGTTTGAATTTTGAATTTAAAAATATCCCGCTTCTTATATTATCCCCTATAAATAACACACCATACAATACTTTTCTTCACACACTCCTAAAGCATTTCACAATGAATAATCGTTGGTCAATGGAAGAAGAATACTTGCTAGCTAACGTATGGCTTGAAGTTCACGATTTCAGAGACCTCGTGAATGGATGTTCTTTTTGGAATGAAGTTACACAAAGGTTCAACGATCAGACTGATGGTGAGCACCGTAATAAAAATAGTATTACGGCTCAATGGAATAGAATCAACATTGAATGTCGTAGATATAATGCTATTTACAAAGAGTTGCTGCGTACAAGTCAAGACCCTTGTCGTCTCAGCAATGCAAACCAAATTTATCATGAACACCATGGGAGAGGGATGAATTATCAACATCTGTGGTTCATTCTGAGAAACACGGGTGCATGGGACAGAGACGATGAGTAATGGTGTTTTATGTTAAGTATTTCCGTATCGTGTTTTATTTGTTTTCCGTATCGTGTTTTATCATGTAATGTTTACGTTTAATTTTTGGTTGTTTAATTCCGTATCGTTTCGTTTATGTAATGTTTACGTTTTATTAATAAAATTTGTGTTTGTGTTAAAAAATGTTTTTTTTTTAAAAAAAATAATAAAAAATAAAAGAAGATGATGCAATATGGGTTGCCACTGCGATAAGAGAGGTGAATATGTGTTGAGGAGAGAGAAAACTGAAGTGTCAGCCGGAAAGATCATGCAATATAGGTCACCACTGTCACAAGCCTAAGTTTGCCACTCATGTTATAGAAATACGACAAATTCCACATCAATATTTTTGATTGCTTATTGCTCAATGTCGTTATTCACGATACCAAAATAGTTGCAGCTCTAAAACATACATACATTTCAAATTGGATTATAAAAAGTAAAAAAGGGTAAATCATTTACGAAACATGTGTTCTTTACGAGCTAAAACTAAGAGTCACTTGTATTAATATCCTTGGGTTAAAGAATATTTCCCAAAAGAATTTTTAAAAACCAACTCATATCCTATATGATACATAGTAGTTTTTCGAATAATTGCATATATATCTTTTGTACAAGTTTTTTGAAATTGATTTTAACCGCGTCCATTTGATATATGTGGCATCATATTGTTTCTAATATTTATATGCAATTATTCATTTTTGAATGGATATGTAAGCAATTCTCTTAATGTTTGTTTAATGATAGATTAAGGTGGATTAAGAATTGATCAGTCGCAACGTGACTCTTTTGTTACACTTTCGACGGCAAATTTGATATTTTAACCATTCATAAAATTAGACCTATTTTATTCCATCTCACTCTAAACGTTTCTCACTAATCAGAGTCATTTTATAATCCACTTCATGTTTTATAAACTATTTCATAGCCCTTACGCGCGCGTCATATTCATCCTTAAAGTTCGTTAGCTCAAGCCAATTTCCCAATGCCTAAAACAAACTTGTGAAATGGGACTTTTTGAACAAAACAAGTTACATATTAGAAAAATCTTAGCAAAATGCTAGAGAAGAAAACGTTAACTTGTTTGTTGGTTTTCATTTGTTTGTTGTTTTGCTACATAGTACATATAGTCATACCCTACAAGAGTGACGTAATAGTCAATTGATAAGCCGCAACAATCCAAAATTAGGGGTGTTGGTCTGGGTAATAAACCGAATAAATCGAAAACTGAACCAAAAACAAACCGAATCGAACATATAACCGAACTAAATTTGTTAAAACCCAACCGAATCGAATTAAAAATTCGGTTTTCGGTTTGGATATGGGTTTGGCTATATGAACCGAAAATTGAATTTATATATATATATATATATATATATATATATATATATATATATATATATATATATATATATATATATAATTTTATATATAAAAAAATGTCCATTAAAATTTTATAGTAATATAAAAAGAACAAAAATACATTGTTGGTCCTTACGCTTTCCACAAAACATCGCATGACACTCTAACTTTTAAAAATCGTCGCCTGGCATCCAAACCTTGTATTTTTTAGGCCGATTGCGTCCCTTGACCATTTTTGGCTAGGTCAACGCACGTTTTTTGTAATAATATGAGGGGCATAATAGTCCAATAACGTTATAACCAGTCCTACAAACCTGAGTTAACCCAACAGTTAATGTTAGGGACGATTCATGAAGTTTACTTTGCAACTTGAGCTTACCTTCCCTGATACGCTAGCTCATTTTGCGCACGAATCAATAAACCCACCCACCAAAACCCCTATGCCCACCATAATTACATAGACCTATTGAAAAACCAAATCAAAACAGAAAAAACCTCATTTACTGAAAATCCAAGACGAAATCCAAGCCTTCATTTTTCATAACTCACGATGTCTTTTGAACGGAATGTTATGAATGAGATGCCGGATTATATTAGCAACATGCCAGATAATGTTATCACCAATATTTTGAACCGTTTGCCACTTAAAGAGGCGGTGACGACATCCAGTTTAGCGACAAACTGGAGGTATAAGTCGACGTTGCTCACCGATGTCATACTTGATGAGGATTTCTTTTATTTTTTGACAGATAAGTTTGAAGAGATGCATGTTACTAGATTGCTGCTTCTGCTCAAAGGTCCCATAAGAAGGTTTGTCTTCTCTGTAGAGCTTAAACCCTTGTTTGGACAAGATTACTTCAATTATGAAGAGATTCATGCTTGGCTGTTGTTGTTGGGTCAGCGAGGAATTGAGGAGCTCCTTATACATAACTGGTCCGTCAAACCAGTTATCTTGCCAACCCAAATGTACACTCGTTTGGTGTTGAAACTTCTGGAACTTCATTGGTGTACGTTACCTAGTTTGGTATCCTTTGAACGTTTCCCAAATCTATTGACCTTAGAATTGTTATCCGTTAAATTTTTGACCGGTACAATTTGGGACTTTGTTGCTGGTTGTCCCTTACTTGAGTCTCTTAAAATCAATCGTACTGATACAAAAGAGATGAGACTATTGGTTATTGCACAACTTGGGAATATGAAGAAGTTGTATTTGTCATTCTGTCTTTTGAACCAGGTCACCACAATCACAACTTACAATGTATATCAGCTTAAAAGTCTTCCCAAACTTGAGTCCCTTACATTGGATTTTCAAGAGTGCAAGGTAAGACCAATTTGAGTTTCATACTTGAAATTCAATCTTTAAAAATTCTGAAAATTCTACATGGTGTAGTTATTGGCAGAAGGTAGCTCATGGATGAATGTAACTGTGGCATTTGTATCCCTCAAGAATCTAAATCTATCCGGAGTCCATTTTGGGAACAATGCAATGGTAGCATTCATCATTCAAATGATTCGTGGAGCTCCAAGATTGCAAATGCTAGAAACCAGAGTAAGTCAAATGCAATATGTATTATGCTTCACATCAACCTAAATTGCCACGATTATGCATCTCAATACTATCTCAATTTGCAAGCTTCATTCGAAAGTGATCTAGCTTTGGAAAGTTATTCAATACATTTAGGAAGCAACAGAATGGGGTCGGGCCAGCTCGAGAGTGTGGTGTTTTGATCTTTTCCTATATTAGTTAATGAATTAACAATAATAAAGTTTGTACTTGCTTGTTCCCCCTTGCTGAAGAAACTTTATGTCACGCTTTGCACTCTGAATCATGATCACGCTGAAAATGTGGTGATGAATTGGGAGTTGGCTAGGGAGCTGTTGAAACTCCATCGAGCTTCCCCCACAGCCGTAGTGGAATTCTTCTAGTTTTTGTATGTTTATGAATGGTTTGTGTACCCTATGACAATTAACCGCGTATTTTGTTGTTCCAGTTTCATTCTATGGTTTGTTTAATGTTTAGCTTGTACCCTATGACAATTAACGAAGTATTTTGCTGTTCGTGTTTCATTCTATGGTTTGTTTAATCTTTAGCTTGTAATTAACCTAAATGGTGTTGTTTGATATATTGTGGGTGGGTTATGGATATGGAAATTTGACTTTTGAAAGTCAAAGTTACATATAGCACTTCAACTTGGTATTATGATCCATAGAAAGCAACATTTCAATTAATGAGTCAATTGGTAAATGGCAATTTTTATTTGAAGTTTAACTATCGAAAGTCATAATTAAAATTCCATGATTTAAATAACCCATTTTGACTAATAAAGTCAACACATACAACACGAAGTGTTACTAAGTATTTGTTATAAAACCTAAAGTTAAGCATACATATATTGCATCATACTTCCAAAATTGTGTATGGACAAACCCATATGGTTTATCCTACACATATAGTTTACAAAACAATTGTCTAAGCATTATCAAGTTGATTTGTGCACACACATCCACCATACATACGAACTACATAATTTGTCTACATAATATCATTCATCCAACTTTAAAGCTCCATCAGCACACATCAAAATGTAAAATTCTTTGTGACCTGTTAGTTTCATCACTTAGAAAGAAGCGGACCATTGAACCTTGACCAAAATGTGCTTTTGCCCTCAATTGCCTGAAACTAGATAATGAAACAATAGCCACTTGCCTCCTGACCTTCCCTTGACCAACTTGAAGTGTCCTCTCACGAACTTCGAACTCTTTCTCTATGCTTTTATGCTTCACAGCCGCTCTAGAGAACCCATACAAGTTGTACTTCTTAACAATTCTTGATGGAATGGACTGATAAAAAATGTACAAAACTTATCATTTGTTTGTCATGGGATGCTTCTAATACACATTATGATCCATCAATCTTTATATCAGAAACACAATATATGATACAAATGACATTCATATATCTTATTAAGCAACTCTGTCACTAGACTTACAAGTCGGCCGTCTTTCCAAAAGGCTGCAGTCATCTTCCTGTAGAATGCCTTTCTTCTTAGTCATGGGCTGTGTGGTGTTCCCAATTACACATCCAATTCATCCCAGGGGCTTCAAAATCTGAATTTATTATTACATATAATCAAATAAGTTACACTGCTGTGAGATACTTGGTATAGTTAAAGTTAAAAAACTAAAACATACCATAGTCAGTTGGTTGGTGACACAGGGCATTCATGGCTATGTTGGTGCTGTATGTCTCCACTGTTGTGATGGCCCCTCCATCATGGTCAAACAACATGACATTATACTCCTCCCCCGGGACAACCTGAGTAAACATCATTTTTTTTGACCAGGTGACATATTCAAGTCTTGGGCCAGTTTCTCCCAACCACATCCCCACAGGGCCGTGTGGACATATCGATTATACCAATCTTGTGTAACCTCCAGCTCTACTTGGTAATCAGTGGTGTTACTTGTAACCATGACCGACTCTGTAGCTACTGGACCATGCAGATATCCTAGAAAATCTTCTAGCATTGGCTGGTTAAAACAAGATGTGTCTGTCACATCAACCATACATCTCCAAAACTGATCATGGACTGGTTCATAATTATGCAATTCCTCCCCATACTCATTGTAGATAGCTACATAAAGCACATCCTCACCCTCTTCTATAAAATGTAAGTAAGCAACATCCGAACATGTGATGTTGTGCATCGCAAAATCATTCCACTTTTCTTACACTAACTCTGCATCTAGTCCCCTCATAGTTAACTAAGTAAATATATCGATTCCCATGATAGGATCCTCCTAACACGAAATCATGATGCAGTTCCTGTATATCAATATTAAGTTTTAAGCATTGTCAATTTCTTACAACTACTTTCTTAGAGATATAACAGTTAATTCTTATATGGTGTTAACTTACAAACTCATCCAAAACCTCTTTAGGATCATCCATAGCGCAAATAAATTGATTCCCATACATACCTTCTTCATTAACGATTAACATTATCACAAATAACGTTTTAATTAAACAAAAATCATTAAATATTGTTACCTCGTATGTGTGTTGTTTGATTTTGCAAGGCTTGCAAGTTCCGATTGTTTGTGGGTGTGCGATTAGATGGGATTCGATAAGATAGAATATGGGTACTTTGTTGAGGGTTGTGTTGGGTTGAGGTTGTATGTGACAATGTGTGTGGTAGATGATCGGGTTTTACTTAATTGTCAATGGTTGGGTGTGGGTTTATTGATTCCCGCAAAAACATTAATATGCGTATCACAGAAGATACGGTAAAGTTACATAGTTAATGTGTGACTACACCGATGGTTTAGCTTGGGTTAACTACTGGTTATAACATGATTGGACTATTATACACCTCATATTATTACAAAAAACGTGCGTTGACCGAGCCAAAAATGGTCAAGGGACGCAATCGGCCTAAAAAACACAAGGTTTGGACGCCAGGCTATGATTTTTAAAAGTTAGGGTGTCATGCGATGTTTTATGGAAATTTTAGAGACCAACGATGTATTTTTGTCTATAAAAAACACTTTTTTATGTTTGAAATATTTTTTTGCCAAAAATGTATATAATTAAATTTTTAAAAAAAATACAAATAGTGTAATTCAAGTACAAAATTCGGTTTTCGGTTTTGACCCATAATCGAACCAAACTTCGGTTCGGTTCTCGGTTCGGTTCGGTTTTCGGTTATGACCTAAGAAAAATTTTAACCGAACAACCCGAACCGATTAACCGAAAACCGAACAGATGAACACCCTATCCAAATTAGTTAATGTAGCCCAAGTAAATGATTGTTAGCCACCATCTTTTGTGCATATCGATTTGGTTTAACATATTGTCTCATCGATTTGATTTAAAATTGTATCAATTGTTAATTTATTTAAAGATGGGATTTATATTAATTTGTTTGATTCGTGTAGGTTTTCACTGTAATTAATTGATTGGCTTGTGTTAAAGAAAAAAAAAAAAGAAAAAATCAATTTCATGTTTTAGATTTGTCGAGTTTTATTTAGATTAAAAAAGTCAAGAAAATTAGAGGTTGATGATGAAGTGGTCTAAAGACGCAAATACCCCTGAACTTAACAGCAAACTAACGGAATTATCTAAAAGTGGACTGGATCCATAACATAAACAAACTATAGTGATATGACCCGATGATATATATATATATATATATATATATATATATATATATATATATATATATATATATATATATATATTGACTAAACTCGTAAAATACAACGCATCAAAGTGATCATTTATGTAATTAACTAGTATAGAGATGAGTTGCGATCCCCTAAAAAGGGGATCAAAATTAAAAAGTCTAAAAACGTTTCTAGCCACTAAGCTAGTGCCATGTGTCCCCCACCCACTCCCTCCTTTTTTTCTTTAATATTTTCGGTTAGAGGGCATTTTGGTCATTTGACACATTTTTTTAATTCCACCTTAAATTTCAAATGCAAATAACTTTCAAACGACAAACTTTTAGAAAAAACCGATTTCACCATAATTTTTAAAATTTAATCCTCTTTAATTTGGTATAATTTTTTTTTTTATAATTTTTTCGAATTTTTTTTTGACATATTCATTGAGTCATGATTTTCTTGAAAATTTTAGTATTTTCGGCACTAATTTTGTCTAGTTTAAAGGCCGAATTTTGTAAAACTTAAAACACGAAAGTTGTAGCTTCTTGGCCATTCTTTACCTAGAAATTTGAATCACTCAAATCCAATATGATATGAGTGAGATATCGTATGTTAAAGATGACGTTTTACTCATATTTGTTGCACACAACGTGTTTGATGAAATGTTTAGCTTAGATTTTTAGTCTTAAAATCGAGTTAAATGCACTAATTTTTGTACAACAATGCACCTTTAGTTATTTTATTAATGTAAGATTCAAAAAGTTTTGTTTTATCTTTTTTTTTTGTTGTTTTTTTTAACTGATGAACCTTATTAACTGATTTTTAAAAAAGATATTTTATTCATCAGTTACTTTGGTTGAACTATATTAACTGATGAACTTATTAACTGATGAACCTTATTAACTGATAAACCTTATTAACTGATTTTTAAAAAAGACATATCGCGCGTTAAAGAGCCTTATTAACTGATGAACCTTATTAACTGATGAACTTATTAAATCAGTTAATAAGGTTCATCAGTTAATAAGGTTCATCAGCCTTATTAACTGGTTAAACTATATTAACTGATGAACCTTATTAACTGATGAACTTATTAAATCAGTTAATAAGGTTCATCAGTTAAAGAGCGTTATTAACTGATGAACTTATTAAATCAGTTAATAAGGTAAATCAGTTAATAAGGTTCATCAGCCTTATTAACTAGTTGAACTATATTAACTGATGAACCTTATTAACTGATGAACTTATTAAATCAGTTAATAAGGTTCATCAGTTAAAAAAAAAACAAAACAAAACAAAACTTTTTAAATCTTACATTAATAAAATGACTAAAGGTGCATTGTTGTACAAAAATTAGTGAATTTAACTCGATTTTAAGACTAAAAATCTAAGCTAAACATTTCATCAAACATGTTGTGTGCAACAAATATGAGTAAAACGTCATCTTTAACATACGATATCTCACTCATATCATATTAGATTTGAGTGATTCAAATTTCTGGGTAAAGAATGGCCAAGAAGCTACGACTTTCATGTTTTAAATTTTTCACGATTCGGCATTTATGATGATACAAAATAAGGTCGAAAATGCCCAAAAAATCAAGAAAATTAACACCCATTTCGTATGTAAAAAAAAAGTTTTGAAATTTTTAACAAAATTTATACCAAATTAAAGAGGATTAAATTTTAAAAATTATGGTGAAATCGGTTTTTTCTAAAAGTTTGTCGTTTAAGAGATATGTGCGTTTGAAATTTGAGGTGAAAAAAGAAAAAACGAGTAATTTTACTATTTTGCCACTATCCAGATTTTTTAAATAAAATAAAAGAGGGAGACGTGGCAGCACCAAATTTCTTTTTAGGCTTTGCAATGTTTGAATACTTTACAAGGGATCCGGCATCATATATATACAATAGACTAATGAAAAAGGTGGCAATGATATATGCATGCTGAAAGAACTATTGTGGCTGAGAAAATATTTTCTAAGAGTTTTATCTTGTTCTTTTGTAAAATTACATTATTTGTAAAATATTTTTGAAGAGTTTTGTTTCAAGCAACGTCGCTATGTAATTGTTTTTTGAGGTTTTCCACGCCAGATGTTATAAGTTTTTTTGTGTGTGTGCTTGTTTATTGTTTCATTTCGGTTTAAGGGCTGATTTGATCTGCATGTAGTACACTTCTATAGTATTTGTTTGCATCCTTGAAGATTCTTACAACATATATATAGAAAGCTTTGCCAAATGTTGTTTAATTCAGCATTTTTTTGTTTACCGTTGCGGCGCATTTCCCCTCATGATCATCTTTGCTGCTTGGATGTGCGTCACCAAGCAAAAGTGATAGACGAAATCTGAACTCGATTTGATCAATCAAAACTAAGAATAATTGGGTTCAAATCTTATTCTTCACCCCCTGAACTTGAATCATGGAGACTGTAACTTCTTGATTCTGAATTGAACCTCGAAATCGTACTTTCAAACCTTCGAGTTTCAAACTCATCTTCACTTCCATCTGTAAACTCTATATCACTTGATTCATCATCTCCCCTCGAATCAGACTTACGCAAGCTTTTGGTCTTTTTTGGGCTGCTGCTGCTTTGATAATCATCTTTAGATTTCTTAACGCTTTTCTTACTATATTTGGAATGTACCCTGTTCATGTTTGGCTTTATTGAGTCCGTTCCTTCTGTTTTGAACATGACTCTCTTTTTGGTTGATTTTGGTCTCATTCTTGCTTTTGACGTTGAGTTTACTAGAACTGATGTGATTGGTTTTTCTTCATCTGAAAAATCCTCTTCACTGTATGCATCTTCATCATATATGCTTCCGGATGAACTGACTGAGCCATGGTCTGAATCAGGTTGATCTTTATTACTTGTTAATGGTTCTGGCTCGGGCACTGGTTCAGGCTTAGATATTTGTTCGGGCACAGATTCAGGCTTGAACACAGGCTCAGGTTCTGGCTCAGAAACTGGCTCGGGGACTGGCTCAGGCTTAGATACTTGCTCGGGCACAGGTTCAGGCTTGGACACTGGCTCAGGTTCTGGTTCAGACACTGGCTCGGGGAATGGCTCAGGTTTGGAAAATGAGACTGGCTCTAAATCTGAGTCAGAATCTGAAGTTGAATCAGTGTCTGTGAAATCAGGTGTTGGCTCGGGCTCTGGCTCGGGTTCAGGCTCAGGCTCGGTCTCGGGATCTGATTCCCAATCTGGCTCAATATCCCACTCCTGCTCTTGCTCATGCTCCGACTCAGGTTCTGGTTCCGGAAATGAATCGGGATCGGGCCGGTTAAATGGCTCTATCTTTATGTCTAGCTCTCGATCCGACTCAGAGTCTGAATCAGATGTTGACGACGATGATGATTGATATTTTTTAGGTGGAGCACTGGTGGGATCGGCTTGGATTGGTTGTTGCGTAAACCCATCCGTTGGAGCTACCGTGAGGAAGCTAAGAGCTCCACTAATGTCGGATATCAATGGACGGACACTTGATTCCTCCTGCAGACACATAGCTGCCACACCTACTGCTTGATTTAAAATCTTTTCTTCGATTACTCCTTTGAATATAGGATCAGCCAATTCTTGGAATCTCTTGGGATCTTTAAAGTACGGTTGTGCCTGCATCAAATAAAGTAGTAAATTAGTTTGAAATAAGAACATCATAAACTAAAGAGTTAAAAACTAAGTTAGCAAATTCTCGGGTCAGCTAACTAGTGTTAGAAACAGTAATGAAGGCTAACAGGATTACCCAAGAGACAAGATTTTGTTCCTCTGTAGAGCGAGAGGTGTCCAATGCTTTCCTCCCAGTGATAATTTCCAATAGAACAACTCCAAAGCTATATACGTCAGATTTAAGTGTGAGTTCACCAGTAGCTTCATATTCTGGTGCACAAGCAACCGTTCCCACGACCCTTTGCTGCACACTGCTACCAGAAGAACTTTCTAGATTGACCAGCCCATAATCTGAGACCTTAGGTTCAAAGTTCTCGCCCAACAAAACATTTGTAGACTTGACGTTGCGACATAGAACAGGTGGATTAACCTTTTCATGTAAATACTCCATAGCTTGTGCAGCTCCTGCTGCAGCTTTCATCCGTGTAATCCAATCCAATGGCTTTTTCCCTGGAGGAAGGTCTGTCATTCAAGTTCAAGAATACTATTAGGCCTATTTTATTTATCATTACTGTTTGTAATTTGTAATAATCAGATCGATTGATGGTTTAAAACTTGATGTATATAAAAACTTGTACCACAACTTGTGTTATCATTACAAAAGTATTTCTGTGGATGCATTTTTTTTCCCTTCAAGTTTTACACTACAAAAGATAACATAACCTGTCAACGTTTTGACGAAATTGTTTTTGTATACGCAAATATTAATTTTTTAACACATGTTAGCATCAAAAAGTACAAAATAAGAAGAAATTGGCTGGATTACTTTCTAGTAGTATTAGTAGGGTTTGTGTTGTTGATTTACTAACAATCGGTGACAAGAGAATAGAAAATACCATGTAGAAGATCTTTAATCGAACCCATTGGCATGTACTCATAAACCAAAAGTCTCTGTTCACCATCAGCACAATATCCAATAAGTTCAACAAGATTTGGATGTTGAAGATTACTCAGCTTAATAACTTCTTTTATGAACTCCTTATTTGCTTTTGTTCCAAGTTTATCCAGTCGCTTCACTGCCACAACCTACATGGATTCATACGCATAAAACCGTATCAAAATATGATCATTAATAGCATTTCATTTTTAAGAGCGCTTGAGCTACACCAATGGATTTGTAGATGAAAAAACAAATATCATTAAGTACTATATTAACAACCTTGCCATCAGCCAGAGTTCCTTTATAAACTTTTCCAAATCCACTTTCACCTAATAGATTTTCTCGCTTAAAGTTCTTGGTGGCTGAGGCCAACTGTCTGAATTTAAATATGCGGCTTGAACATGTCGGGGGTTCATCCGTAGTAGTTGCAGCAGCAGAAGCATCAACCACAACAACAACAGGAGCAGCTGCACCATCTTTGCCACCACCACTCTCAATGTCATAATCTTGTGTATCTTTGCCTTGTTTCTTTATATCTGCATTTTTCACTGCAACCAAGTGAAGTGAGTGTTATTTTCAGTAGAGGTTGCTACAACTTGGGTTGACAGAATATAGCTTTTCC
This sequence comes from Artemisia argyi, assembly GCA_030686995.1. Lineage (NCBI taxonomy): Eukaryota > Viridiplantae > Streptophyta > Magnoliopsida > Asterales > Asteraceae > Artemisia > Artemisia argyi. The sequence goes on along the minus strand of CM060709.1, from coordinate 117,544,897 downwards.
CTTCTTTAATCTGATTTTTATAAATTATTTGTTTATAAAGTATTACTACAAAATGAATACAATGACAATAAGGAAACTTATTATCTATTTGAATCAAACAATTTAGTACATTGTATACATTAAACATTATTAACTTTTGATGACTTCCGACTCGTGTGACTCACTTATACTTTACCTTTGCGGCTAATTTGGTTAAATTTACCTATTTGACTCGTTATAAATACAAAAGTTCCTGAAACTGATACCCAGAATATATCCTCATTCACAACCTAGAAATGTAACTTTATAATATATATTCACTAGATAACTTTTCATATGAACTGCATCAATAAATCAGGATTTTGTTTATCCTAGCTTCATGGCAGTGAAAATTGATAATAAAAAATGCAATGTATTCAAATTAAATGTTAACTATAAGTATACTAAAATCTTTTCTATATAGAAAACGCACCGGTTGGTTGTTTTGAAAGGGGATCTTCTTTAGGCTGTGCGATAGGCAACTCTTCATCTTCTTCCTTGTTATCTGATTTATATTCGTCGGATTTCTTTTCTTCGGATTTCTTTTTTCTAAGGCATGGCAAACAATTCATTCTATATGCAATCGTTTATAACATTTCTTGAGAAAAGGATAAAAAAAAAATGAAAAGAACAAATAATTTCACGTAGCCAAAATGGATATGAAATTAGTATCTTTTAATTCAGATGTTTTTCACAGCATGAACAATTAATATTACCGTTTTATCCACACCTGTATAACTTCCTCGATACATAATTTGTTTCGGGGAAGTTTTACAGGGAGACAAAACCGAAGATTTTGAAAGAAAATGCAGAAAAAAAAGCTACGTAATTCCTGATAAGTGAGGGGATGGAAGAAAGGGGGTTGAAAAGGGTCCCCCAGGCTCCGAACAGGGACTTGAAGGACCCGATACCAAACAGAAGCGTATAAGAGTCTAGAAAATGGAAGATATTGAGAGGAGATCAGGATCCCATGGCTTTCACAATGCTTTTTGGATGGAGAAATTTGCGGAGATTGTGTGGACATTCTCTTACATATCCTTCCTTTTGAATATGTACTATTGCAAAGCCAATTTTACACAATAAATTTTCCTAGTACTTACAGTACACAACTTTATATGCATGCACGAGCATATGTTTTTCAAAGTTGATATAATAAGAGATTCAATCATTCTTGCTTATTTGCAGTCTAAATATTCTAGACTTAATCACATAGAAATAGTTTGAACTAGGGCTGTAAACGAACTGAACGTTCAGTGAACATTTCATGAACCATTCGGTAAAAAGTTTGTTTATGTTCGTTCGTTTATTAAATGAACGAACATGAACAATATTTTACGTTCGTTTAGTTAAATGAACGAACATGAACAAAAGTCTCGTCCGTTCATTTATGTTCGTGAACGTCCGGTTATGCGTTCGCTAACGTTCGTTTATATTTATTTATCTATCAAAGGACTTGTGGTCTAGTGGGTGGGGCTTAACTTGTTAAGCGAGCCACAAGTGGGAGTAGTACCGGATGGGTGACCATCCGGGAAGTCCTCACTTGTGGTCCACTTGTGGACCATATGTTCCGGAGATATTAGGCAATGAAGAGGAGAACCTGTAAGCCATTAGCTGCGCAGGTTCGAATCCAAGCCGGCCCCGGTTTTCATCCGGCCGTTTCTCCAGCGAGTAATCTCGTGTGGAGGCGGTACGGTTTCCGGGCGAAAGCCGTTTAATCCCCACTGCGCCAGCGTGGGCCCGGTTCAGACAACATAGTCTGGGTATGTGGTGGATGAGGGCCTGCTATTTGGCAGGTGCGACTCTAAATCATATATGGAAAAAGTCACATTTCAAAAAAAAAATATTTATTTATCTATTTATATTCATATATTATATCTTTTAATTTTATAATTAAAAAAATTGGTTTGTTTAAACAAACAACACTTATAAAACATAATATTGTGAATAATTCAATAAAGTTTATGTTTGTTTGTCTATTTTCATTTATGTTCGATCATTTATGTACGTTTAGCGTTCATTTAGTGTCTTAATGAATGAACATAAACGAACATGAACAACTCATTTTCTTAATAAACGAACATGAATAAGAAAATTTGTCCGTTTAAGCGTCTGTGTCCGTTTATTTGTCCGGTTAAAATTAAATGAACAAACGTAAACAGAGCTCCGTTCGTGTTCGTCCGGTTCGTTTACAGCCCTACTTACATTTGACCGGTCCTAAATATCATTGAATTCAATTACAGCACCAAAGCAATGTCATCTCAATATATTTTATATAAATTAGTCTATCAACGAGTTCAATCTCTACTGACTCAAGGGGAATGGAGCTGAAAAACTTAACCCTACTCAAAGCAATAAAATAAGGTAATGAGAACTAAAATATATCAAAGGGCCTTTGCGTAGTGACGACCTAGCAGAGAAACCCTCGGCCGTTCCTTGATTTAGTCAAGTCGAAACGATCAATGGCCAACCAACCAACCGGTCAATTTTCCGGTCGGTTTGGCTTCCAATTTGACAAATCATATTTTCGCTTCAGGCCTAAAAATAACATGAGACGACTTTGATATCATTATAATCATATTTACATCTTTGACAAATTTTCATCTTTTAGATAACTTTGTCTAAATTCACACGGTAATTATTTGCGAAATTGATTTCAAACTTGTAGAAAATATGGTTTTCCAATGAAAAAACTGAAAACCGAACCGCAAAAAACTTAAAAATGAAAAAACCAAACCGAACTTCTATTGCGGGGTTTGGTTTAAAAAAAATCTTAAAACCCAGATTTTAGTTCGGGGTTTGATTTAGCCGAAAACCGCCCCATACTCACCCTAAAAAAAAAAAAAAAAAAAAAAAAAAAACATGTGGTCATCTACTACAACTTCTAATTACTATATATAATAATAGAGCATCAAATGACGCCATCTCACGTCATTTTTGCAGCCCACTCACTTTGTTTGTCCAGCCCGTAACATTGGCCCGATACCAATTTTTTTCTTCGATTTTTTGGAGCCTGGATACTAACTACATCACCGTCTCTCTTTTAATACTTATCTTCTTCTCCACATCTATATTCTAAAACTGCCCAGTATCCATCTTCTTTAGCTTTTGATTCGGTTTCGGTTCAAACGTATGTGATCTTTTCATAGTGGTTAAAGATCATTGTGAAACATATTGGTACAAGTATTAAGATTACCAAGCATCTAAATCTAGGAAGACGTCGTCTTCAGACAAACAGTCCTGAAGCCATACCGCGCAGTCATCAAGATTAGCAGCAACGAGCAGCGTAACTTGGATCTTTCATGCTTTCCGTAATCTGCATAGCAAAAAAATTATATTTTTATCAACAAGTTCTTAAGTTTATACACTTTTGTCAAATATTTAAGTAGTAGCAGAAACATAAATTATTGTTATCTAACAATTGTTCACAGATTGCAAAAGAAAAAAGATTCTTTTTTCCTGCTTTTATTCATTTATTATTATTATTATTATTATTATTATTATTATTATTATTATTATTATTATTATTATTATTATTATTATTATTATTTTTGAACGGCAAATGAGATTATATTAAAAAGAGCTAGAAAGAAACTAGCAGTACAAGCTACACGCAAATCGATCCAATAGACCAAAGAGATTAGGGAACTAAATAAGCTCTAATGAAATAGGACAGACACGCAAAAAACCGATGGCAACTAGAATCAGACAGGAGATGCCACTATGGCGCCAAAAAAATGACCTCCCGTGAACGAAACCGAACACCCGTTGCATCATACCGCAAATGCAAAGCGATCTAATCGGCATCCTTTGTTTGTCTCGTTAAGGCGTTGTGTAGAAAAATAGCTTCTTTAACGTTGCCATAATAACTCCAAATCTGAAGATCGCTAGGAAAATAATCTTTCCACATACGTAATTGCGCGAGAGAGAACAACCCATGAACATTCCCATTTGGGTCTCTATAGCATCTAGCGTTTTTCAGAGTCTAGCTCGCCGCTAATTAAAGGACCAACATAATCAAGCCACGTAGAGTCAGACTCGCCAGCAAGGTTTATATCATTACCCGGGGGTGTAGATGGAGACACAATGTTGGGATCCTTTGCAGGAGCATTAACTGACTCAAAATGTTCTCCAAGAGTCTCACCTTCCACCTTATTAGACATATTGTTATTAACCTCCTCACATTTCTCATTAACACATTTATAACAATCTTGAATATCTATATCAGCATCGTCTTCCAATTTCTTTTCCATACAATTCTTAACACACCTATCATTATACAAGACCGAATCGCCACGGATCTCACCTTCTTCAATGGAGTCAACAAGATCACTTTCCACCCCATGAACATCCTCCTCTCGCAAAAACCGACTAGTAGATGATAAATCACTAGACGAACCCGAATCTTTGCTGTCATCATTCGACGAGACTGAATCACAACTAACACCGTCCAAAGGCACCTCATGTTCCAATCCTCCCTCCAAACTAGGACCTTCATCATCCTTTCTTTCGAAAGAAACAGTTACGGAATTAACTTCCGTCGATTCTATATTGGACTCTATATTGGGCGCCCAATATGCAAACTCAGTAGCGATAATACGATAAGACCGATTACGATACGAAACTATAAAGGACTCTAGCACTCGATGTAAAGACTCAGTAAGGACACAAACCTTCCCATGAGACAATGGTCCATCTTTTACCATGTCAGTAAACACACTACATCCCCACCGAGCACCCAACTTCTTATAAACCTCTGGAGCCCATGATGCCAATGGCAAACCCACCAAGTCTATCCAAACACATCTTTCGTCCGGAATAAAGTCGTGAGAAACATCTTTGAACTCCAAAAATATCTCATTTAACGCCTTTGAAGTCTTGACACTTTCCATGTGATCCATAGAATCAAATTCCAACCAAACCCAACGTCCCCCAACGTATCTAAGACCAACATCATCGAAACCCTCAGAAGACATAATTTTCAAAAGATCCGTAATGACACTTAAATCTTTGACTTTAGAAGGAATACTACGCCCCATACCATCCAAATCTATACAATCATCTACCGAGATAGACATCACCGCTTCATTACCCAACTCCTCGTTTACCTTATTACAAACCGACACCCCCACAGATTTTGCTCCCTCATTACTTGCATCATTATTACCCGACATACCTGTTGATTTATTGCCCAAGACCACTTTAGCATATGATTTGAAAGACTGAAAAACGTTTTTCTTATCACTAACAGGTTTAGAATTCAAACCTTCGTTGGGTTTGCAGTCCCCAAATCGTTCCTCAATATTGTTATTAGTTCGGCCATACTTCTCCACATCAGCAAATAAGTGGAAACCACCCATCCATGCCGTTCTTAGATTAGAAACTAACAGATTGATGTCATTAACATTTTCAAACCGTACAAAACCAAACCGGTGACCCGATTTGGATCGCTTTGCTGCAATGTATACATCGATCACCACACCCCATTTGTTACATGTATCCCAAAGATCTTGGACCGTCGCGTTCCATGGGATATTAGAAACAAAGATTGATGAATACGACTTATGAACCTCACGAAAATTAAGGTTGGAATTGTTGTGAATACCTTTGTTTCGCTGCTCATGGTTACGATTGTTAACATGTTGAACGTTCCTCTTGGTTTCTGAAATGCTATTTGTTCCGTTTGCCATCGTTGTTATGGGTGGAAGACGCCAATCATTGATGTGGCGGCTAGGGTTTTTTAGTTTTTTTTGCTAACTAACGTTTTTAAAAATTATTTGACCAATTAAACAAACAAACTTTGGGATTGCAGGAGGAATTTTGTCTGTTATTAAAAATTAACTTTAGCAAACATCAAAGATCATCAAAATCACTAATATGTAGCAACCAAAAAAATGTCTATGGAATTTTCTACACATTTTTTCTTTTACCATTTACCCTGAGTGAAACAGAGAGTAAAATGCATAAAAAAATTATCAAAATCATATAGTGTGGGTCCTTAGGACTATCTGCTTTAAAATTTATCAACATGCATACTTTCAAGTGCTTATGTTTTCTAAACTAAGTAGACAAACAATTTTTTGTTTCACCAATACTTGATCTTTATGTGCATCTTTGATTCGATTTGGTTTTAGGATTCCTGTCATACATGTAGTTAGCCATACGTGTGCTGTGTGGTTTCATTGTTTTTGGCTACCGTTACTGTCGTGCCTATCATTTCTTTAAGTATGAGAACCAAGAGTAGAGCTGTACCTAGACCTCATGGGGAACCTATGTTGGAAGACGACGTGTTTGTTAGTGCATCTAGGGACTTACACTCTATTAGGTGTCCAACTTTAGAAGGCTTTCAACAGCCCTCCATGGTTGTCAACGGCTTGGATGTTTATGCTCATAGTATTTCTCAAAGGGTCGTCACCGGGGTCGATGTTGTGCCTATGTCGGATCGTGCCCCAAGCGGTATATCGATACGTGAACCTAAAACAGGGCACACAATGGTGCCGGATGGTTTATTAGACACGTCTGTTATCGGGAAATGGAAGAGGAAGGTCGATGACGTACGACTATATGAGTTTGAAGGTACTCTTACATACTCTGTTACCGCACTTTATGATAGCTCCGTGTTACTTGTGTTTACTATGTATCGTGTGTTGTCTTCGTTTACAGGTTCCTGTACTATGGATGCTGACGCTTCAAGTAGTTTTCTGTCCCCTATGACCAGTTATCAGTGTAAGTCGGATAGTTAACCGACATTGTTACATATTGGTATTTTAGACTTTCGTGCATTCCAGCTATTACCTTTTTTGGGTTTTTAAGTTGTTTGCTTTTATAAATATGAAAAACAAAAGAAAACCTTTACCTAGGCTTGATACTCAGTGTTTAAAAGGAACGATGGTAAGGTTAGTCATTCTAATGGCATGAGTGACTGTGGTCCATTGGCGGATGTGGATGAGGTTGTACTAGTTATAAATGCTACTTCTTTTGCGTAACATCCTACAAGAAGTGGTAAAACTACCCAAACCAATTACATGACTGTTACCATTTCCAAAACTATGGATTACTTTATTCAGCCAAACTTATTGATAACAATACATAAACTACCTGCGTATTACGTTACTTATTACACAACAACACACATACAAACCATTAACCGTCGCACCATATTGGGCCAGCCCCATTTTATAATGTTCGTATTTACTTATCGCCTTTGAAACCACACTTAATCCATGCGACATTCGAAGTTATCATCCAGAACACAACTGTAAGTATTCTAATAAACATAATGAAAGTCTTATTTTATTTTAGTGTTCCCTGATGTTTGTTCATGATATCCAATCAATTTGTCTGAAACTAATACAACATAATTTTTATGTGCTCATACTCTTTTCAAACAAATCAAATCGTAACTTTTGGATGTATGTTCAATATTTACTGCCCATTGTTGCAGCCTCTTATTCTTTGGTTTTACGTTTTCCAGATATCAAACCATCAGACATTGGCAAAGCTATACACGTAAAGGTCTACCGTAAGTGGACAATCACACCCATCATAGGGTCGAGGCGGTCAATACTTTGCTTAATACTACAAGACCAACATGTATGACATGGTAAACCAAACATTACAATGTATACGTGCATACTTAAAATGATTTGTTGCACTGACACAACATCTTATAGGGTGGGGCGATACAAGCAAACGCAAAAAATCCTAACAGAATCCGTTTCGATAATATACTCCAGATAAATGGTACGTACACAATTACTGGTTTTGGGTTAATGGAGACGAAAAAATGGATGCAGACACTGCCCAATCGCCTTACATTGATACTAGGAAGCCTTACTGACGCGCAACCGTTTACCGGAACCAGCTTCCCGGCACACCATTTTAACTTCGCTGTGTACAATGAACTGGCCACACGTGCAGACAATGATGATGTGATATTAACAGGTGCATGTTGCTAATATTACTGATACATACACGTTTTCCGTTTTAACTGGACATTTTCCATTTACAGATTATATCGGATGTGTCATGGACGTTGGAGACGTACGCGATGTTGGAAACGCAGCCTGAGAAAAGACAGCGTGGCAATATATAATGCTCCGAGACCCGGATTAAGTCTTATTATCACATCCCAGATATATGTAACTCATAACAATAAAAAAGTACCACTCTATTTCCAAATGCAGAGGCAATACGGTCACATTCACGCTATGGAATGAAAAAGCCAGGACCTTCAACACTGACGCATACGAAGATGCCGCGAAACCAACGATAATGGCTATTAGTTCATGTTGGGTTAAGACATATGGAGGTAACTTCATGAGTATAAACAAACACGAAAAACAGATAGAAAATACATTTTTTTTAATGTGATGTACGATCTACAGGGTTGCAGCTTTCGAGCAGCCCCGCAACCTACTACTATTTCAATCCAGATATTCCAGAAACAGAATACATACTCTACATGTAAGTTGTTACCTAACTAGGAAAACAAACAGGCACACAGGTACCAAAGGAGGTTCTCCTGTTAACAGGCCCCGAAACCAAAGCACGGGATACACAAGGAGAACCTGAAATGGCAAAAAACTTAGCAGACACACCTCCCCTCCTACACAGGATATCTTACAACTATCGGATTCATTTGCTAGAGAATACTACGAAACAGAACCAGTTATGAAGACCCAAGAAACGAAGACTTCTGTTCGTAGACAGCTACTAAAGGAGAACATGCCACAACAACCAGACACGCCCCAAAAAGGGATAAGCAATAGTGATACATACGGATGACTTTTTTGTACAGGTTAGCATAATACGTAATAAAAAAAACATATGTGGCGTTAGTATGCTAGACAATTCTGGTAATGTATTAGGATCCATTTTGTTGCAAAAAAACATTCGTTTGATGTAGCCATATATTGCAGAGCTACTATTTGTTGGGAACATTGCACTTGGTAGTGGATTCAAAGATTTTTAGTTTACTCTACACTGTATATACACATAAAAATGAATAATTGCCGCCCCGCCGCAACGCGGCGGCTCGCAGCCTTCCTTGTTCACATAATATATAGCCACTCAATTGGCCTAATCCTCTTAATGGGCCGATTCAGTCCACCAGGCCATGTCTTTCATTGGTCTTGGTCTAGAAACCCATGCTATATAATGGAGTTATATAGCTGACCTTTTTAACACAGAATTTCCAATGAAATTGATTCAATGTCAAAGCCATGAGATACCATATCAATGGAATAAAACCATCAAGGCTAACATTGCCTCATGGTTAATCTTGACAAATGTAGCATTGACTTGGACTCATTCCTTTGCTCAAGTTGCAATGAACACCTTGAGACAGAAGGCATTAGGATGATTGTTTTAAATTGGTGGAACTCACCACGTTCTCAAATCTTGGAGAAGTCCTCAACCTAGCGGATCGCTTAAACATACTCCCAAAGCATGTTAACTGTTAAGTTCTTCCACGTAGTGGTCCAAACAACATTGTGGCTTCTTTGGAGGTTTCGAAATGGTTTTTTTTTTTACTAAAAGACCAAAGAATTGAAAGAGCTCATTTTAATGATATTATTTATTAAACATTTTTCATTCTCTTGGATTTCGAGTAGAGCAAAGCCCCTATCTCCTAATTGGATTGAATTGTTAAGTATAATTTGTTAAACAAAAACTATAAAGAGATAAACAAACCCGGGCATACCATGTTAATTTTTCTAGGCTTTTATCGTTTACATGGGATCGATTGCAGAGGACGAAGACTCACATTCATCACATCACCCTGAAATTGTTAAAAAAATTTGTTGATCAAAGGTATATCTTCTATGATTAAAATTTTAGTTTTGACAAAACTATTATTATTATTATTATTATTATTATTATTATTTTACATTGATAATATGAATATATGATACATTAATACATAAATTTCAATATGAATATATGTATTAATATATGATACATTGATACATAACTGTTTTGCGAGCAAAGCACTAATCCAGAGCTACAAAAATTTCTATGGATTTGCTGCTTACCTCTCCGAAGAAGAAAAAAATAATTCGCTAGTAAGTTACTTTATCATACTAGATATATGATTCTCGGTTTTAGAGTTGACAAAAAAAAAAGAAAAAAAAAAGAAAAGACACTAGCATATAGATATTATCATAGCATGCATAGAACAAGAATGTAGTATAATTTCTCTTGTAACAGGAGTGTGTGACGGTGGTGAAAATTTCGCTTGTAACAGGTAAGTTCAATTGTCATTTACATAGTTAGTGCAACTCTGATATCTAGATAACAATAATTTTATACTCAAGAGTCTTGTTTAACAAAGATTGAACATCTTGTTGGAGATTCAAGTTCAGTTTGTTAATAACATGTAATTGCTTTGCAACATAACTTAGAGATTATTTTATTTAGATTATAAGTGTATATACGTATTGATATTAAAATAGACTGACACAATGCTCCATAAACAAATTAAAACTTACAAAGATGATGACACATTTTCATTTAGGAATTAAATAATACTAAATAGGTGTAAAGGTACCGCTTTAAGCATCAGATTCCTTTAAAGACTCAAATTTCTATGTTTCATACTGGTATATCGAGTTTTATGCCTCCTATTTAATAGAATTTGGGCTTTCTAGGATTTATTGATGTAGATTATGGTTGTTCAAAAGACATGCGTATTCGAATATCTGAAAATTTGATCATAATTTATTAAAAAGTTAAGATTTATGAATTTTCAGTTTTGGAACTAATATACAAGTTTTCCATGTATATAGATATTTGAATGTTTGGATACATAAAACTATCATCTGAAATTTTAAATATCCGAGTTAAAAAAATCTAGCTAAAATAATGGGTCTAATAAAAATCACCATCGCAAATTTCGGATATCCAAATTTGTGATATAACTAATTATTGAAAAGTCCATTAAATTATTTAAAGTAACAATAAAATACGAAAATGACACATTTAATAGTTTTTGCTATAGGCCCCAAAACACCATAAGACGACTATGAATGGAACAATAATATTCATCCAACCAAATTTTCTAAAAAATAAACCATCAAAACCTAAATTACAATGATGCTTAACCGCTATATTATAGACATGAGTAAAATCAACCATTTTGAGGCAAAAATTGATGTTATATCAGAAAGTGACACCGACATTAGCTATAAAACTGATGATGAGTTTTGTTTTTATTTTTTTTTAATTTTTTTTTTGAGTTTTTGACAAGTCTCACCATCCAAAAGCTACATATTTAGAAACTGGATTGTTGACAACCGATAGAATGAAGCAAGATGATGAAACATACCATCCTAATACAAAAACTCATGAAACTAATCCTAATACAAAGAAAAACAATTGATCCTAATGTGCACACTCTGCTTTGGTTGTAATGGGTTTATATAGCAACGAGGTTACTGTTGTTGGTCCGGTTTGACTTGAGCAACTCATGAATCGACAAGAAAAACATAAACACGTGGCGTTTTGACATGGAACATATAACAAGTTTATGATTCACGATAAGGCAGAATTACAATGGTTACTCAAGAAACCATTTAGACACTCTAATAACTTGGTTGACTTTTCAATGAGGAAGTTGCAGACGACTTTACCCGGCGAGAGACAAATTAAGAGATACTAAGAAGCAAGCTAGGCTTGGGTTCTCAGTGTGTTGAGAATTCTAACACTCTAACTATGCTAAGATATTCTCACTGCTAACTCTCTTGAATGCACACATTCTTCGTTGGTTGGAACGGTTTATATAGCGGTGAGATTATTGTTGATTCACGTAGGAATAGTGGTCTTGCCAATTGTACGTAGATAGGCACGTGCCTAGACATCTAGCCTTGATGTCCTTTTGGTTTACTAGAGCTGACAACACCGAGTTCCTATGAGCTTCATTTGTTCTTGGGAAGGAACATATTTTTATCTTCCCAAGAGTCTTCCTGCTTAAACTCTATTGACTCACCTAAGTACCTTGGTCTTGATTCAGGGAGCTCAGATTTCATCAAGGTATTCCTGTCCTTGTGTATCTCTGATCTTGAGCTAGAGTTTCATGTGCCAATTAGCTGATCAACACTTAGTAAATTTGCACAACTCTTTTGACGATATCTATGGGTTGAACTTCTTCTGTTCATCATAGATTCCTGATGTCTCTGAATCACTAAGTATTGATGAAGTCATGTTGATCACTAAAACTTCACGATCAGTTATATTGGTAGTTATTGAGGTGGTCATTGTCAATGAGAGAGGCCATCAGGGTTATAGAGACATTTGTCAGATCTTAGTGTCCCTGATGTTGCTCAAGTACCTTAATCACTCAGACTGCATCAGTGATTAAAGTGCTATTTTCTGTTGTCTTAATACCAACTTTCGAAGTATGCTATTGAGGTTCTCCCCTGAGTCAAGGGGAAGCCATACTTACTAATCACCAGTGGGTTAGAATGACCACTGATATTTTTCAGTGAGTGTCTGGTCCTATTTTATGTTTAAATCTTTGTCCGAGAAAATTAGGTCAGTTGCTTGACCTAACAATCTCCCCTATTTGAACATAAATATAGCTTGGGTTTTATCATAGATAAGTGAGCATAACGGCTTTCTTCTTATCCACTGATTTACAAAAGGTATGGTGTATGACTATTGTTTTGGTTCTGTGAGATACTACTTGTTGGAATTTATCAGATATAAGTGAGCATAACGGCTTCTTCTTATATTCTGATTTATAAGAATGATCTAAGGTAAACAATGTCGTTTTAAGCTTTTGTCTTCGATACCTTTTGTTGAAGATGAAGATCTTGGCTATTGTCTTCATCTTGAGTCACCATCTTTACCTTGTTTCAGTCTTCACTCTATTCAAGCTCTTTCTTTATGTAGTGAAGTTTCTTCTTTTGATGATGACCTCCTAAAGATTTCTTAGTCAAGGTCTCCTGAGCATTCTTTTGCTCAGGGTCTCCTAAGTATTACCTAAGGGTCTCATGAATCTTCTCCGTCAGGGTATCACTTCGGATTTGGTGTATTTCCTGAACAATTTTTGTTCAGGATCTCCTAAGTATTTTGCTCTGGGTCTCCTAAGTATTTTATCTCAGGGTCTCTTTAACCATTTCTTGTTGTGTGCTCCGGGTCATGTTCCTAGATGCTTGCTCTACTATAGTCTTTATAACCGTGACTTCGTGTGAACTCGGTCTCTGATGATTTGTGCATCAGATTCACTTCTTGAGTTATGACTATCGTAGATTCTCCTAAATGCTTCCTCCCCCTCAAAAGCTGCAACTTCAGTGAAAGTTTTTGGAGTTTATACATTTATGGTTATGGTTCAAGGATAAGGAACTCAGTTCCTATTGCAGGTCTATCAGTTAGGTTTGGGCTGCAATTAGGATAAACTTTTAAAGATAATATGTTTCAGAGACAAGTATTAATAAAGGGTATAACTATTTATTGTACCTCTTCATCATCAGATATAACAATCAATGATATATCATTGTTCACCATATATTTGGTGTTAGATTCATAGTCTCCTGTCTAAATTAATTGCCCCAAAGTTCTGTCAACGTTTAGGGCAATAAACTGAGCATGAGTAATCGAAACAAAGTATGTACCTTCTTTGATCGTTTTCCCGACATTCCTTTGATTTTTAGATATCAATTATGGACGAATTAGTTTATATCGTAAATATGTAAGTTTATTTATAGACTTTTTAGATCACCTCACATAAGATACCGATATGTTTCCTCATTCAAACTTTGAATATCGTTCAAGAATATTATATCTTTTAAACATATTTTTCTGGAAGATATGTTGTATATTCTATTTTTAATATAAAATTTTGAGATTCTATATTTGTTATTAGGGTTATTTCGAATACACCTTTATAATTACAAACCTTCCGTTTAACATTTTTTTAGATCCACATGTTATAAACATAATTTTAAATTTCGATATGTTATACATTATACTATTAGTATAAATTTAGTGTCTATGAAATTATTCGTGGTTATCTCTAACTTATGTATAAATCTATTATATCTATAAAGCTTTATATAAAACCACTAAATATTTTTCAGTTGTAGGATCAAAGCTAACAATTGTCTTTTAGCCATGAATTAAGAAAAAACATATTATTTATTTTTTATTTATAAATTAACAATTTAAAAGATTTTTAAACTTTATTTATTGGTTTAATATTTCTTAACAAATCGCAGTCAAACTAAACAATTTAAAGTAATGAAGTTTAAATAGAAAATCTGATTTTAAATTTTAAAATCTGCAGATAAATGTTTGTTCAAACGTATAATTTAAAAATCTGTAAAAAAATATTAACGTTAACAACATAAAGCATAATATATTTTTCTAATAGTAACAATAACATAAAGTATAAGTATATGAAATAAGATGAATAGACTTAAAGTTAATATTATTAATAAAAAAAATGCTAATTCCAGAAAAAAAAAATAAAGAAGAACAAAGACATTATTGTTTGCAATTAAATTGTTTAACAGGGAATAAAATAAAATAATGCGAATCCATTATTAATTAAAATCAATCGTCTTTATCCATTTTCACCGACAAAATTCTATTTGCATGGTTTTGATCTGCACGTTCATCCTCGGTTTCATAATCTGATAAGTCTACAACTGAGAGGGATCTTTTTTTACTTGTACTGGACGGTTGTCCACATGATATGCCATTTTCATTAGTTACGGGGTTGTTTCCTTCCTGCATTGTTTACCAAACATCACTTCCATTAAAGTTGATTTATTTTAAAACATGCATAGTCGCTAAACAAATTCATGAATATGATGTTTAATACCTGGATGTTCACTTGTTCAACATTTGGAATATCAGTCACAACAACCTACATTAGTAGAGCAAGCTTAAGTTATACAATTCATTAAATTAAATAATGAATGTGTAAAATGCATGATACCTCACGATCTTTATTGAACGTTGTTCTATTTTTATCGATCCCAGCATGTTGATATTCCGCAGACGATTTTTCTTCACCATGTTTTTCATTGGCAGGATGTTGATCATCCGAAAAACATTGGCCTTCTTCTTCGTTTAACCGTTTCTCATCTTCATCAACTTGCGACCTGATGCGTGGAATTGTGCCCTCGCAAAAGGTCTTACCTCTCAAGGGATCTTGAGAAGCTTGCAATCCCCACCATGCAGTGTACCTGTTCGTTGTAGTATAGTATAGTGACAAGTACTGGGGGAATGATCGTTTAACTCAAAGAATAGTGTTCGCTAGGGGTTAAAACTCACTAAAACTAGGTCTAGAGGTGAGGGATGATTCTTTTTGTATTTTTATATTTTAAATGAAAGCAAGTAAAATCTCAGTTTTGGAAGGAGTGGGCAGAATTAGTTGCTAATCAACTAACCCAAATAACTAAAGATGCAATCAAAATAAAATAAAGTAAACTTAAACTAATTGTGGTGTAAACAATAATGAGAGAAAATGTGTTTACTTAGATTTCACTACTCCCTAGCTATCTTTTATAGGTTGATTAGTTTGTTACAATTGCATGGATGACGGGTTATATTCCTTAATACCATTCGTAGGGCCATGTACGATCTTCCCTAACTCTATAAGCTTCTACCTCTTCCTATGTCGAGCCGACTACTAGCTCCTAATATGGCCTCATTAGTAGTTACCTAGGCATTAAATACAACCAATATATCGTAGTACACCTCCGATCATGTTTCTTAAGACGTTCAAGCAAGTTACCAATTAGAAGTCTGCCATTTTTCTTAAGCCTAAAATCGAATTCATTCATCCACAACAATTATAAACAAACAACCAACCCATAATCAATATCTAAGTTTCATTACATCTAAGCAAACACAAAGAAAACCTAGCCTAGCATGTTAGAGAAGACAAGCGTAAGATATAATCAAACAACACATAGACATATTGAATGATTTGATGAAAGACTTATCTACAATTAAGCATGGAAGAAACAAATGGTTGAAACCCTTAAAAAAGCTGTAAAATTCGTCTAGGGTTTTACTCCCTTCAAAGTTGCACACAATGAATGAAAACTAGAAAACTATATATAGATTTTGTATCCAGACGGCATCAAGAGTAATGTGTGACACCGTCAACTCGCCGCCAAAATAAACTCGTATTGCCTAGATCCACTTCTGACGCCGTCACTCTTTATGGACTTTGGGCCGTCACTCTTTGCATTAACTCATGATGGCCCTGACAATTTAATACGTGACGCCATCACGACCCCTTTAGAAAACATTCTGGCGCGTCACGTGTAATTGATTTATCCACCCCTTTGTCAAGTCATGACGCCGTCACTAGCAAGATGTGACGCCGTCAAGTGCAATTTCCAGCATGATTTTGAGACTTTTGTCGTTTTCTTCACTTTTTCGCTCCAAAAACGTTGAAAATGCTTCCTTTTGTAAAATTCCTCTCAAAAGTACCTAAAATAACAAAAGGAACGATTAGGGCAATATTTGATCAAATAATCTCGACTTTGGCCTTAAATAACCCCCCAAAAGCGGTACACTTTTTGTCTCATCAAATACCCCTACACTTGAGATTTGCTTGTCCTCAAGCAAATGCGCTTTTATTCTAATCAAAATACAAGTTTGAAGTCATTTAACACTAATATAAAAGTAATTGCAACAAATAATCGTTTCACTTCAACCAAAAACAAGCACGGAAATTATAAACTAGCGCCTCACAAATAGTGTTTAGATACTCACATCTCTCGGGTGTAATAAAGTATATATCACAATATGGAAATGGAAAACATCTCTCACTACCTGTCATAGCAAATAGGTTACCATAGGCTTGGGAAAGGATTAAACCTCCACCACTTGGCGTAAGCACCTAGGATAAACTATCAAAGAGGTCTTTTTAAAGGGTTATAACGTGAGGTGTAGGGATATGCTAAACACGGTTTTGCTGGATAAAAGCAATATTTACTGGTGGCGAGTTAATCATCTTGGTCAATTACATATACAATGTGGCGTTGCTAAGCCAAGACTTGACTCGACTTAAACTAATCAAAAACTAACAAAACATAAAATAAACATAAAATGAAACGGGAAGGTAGTCCGTATGTATTTTTCTCTTTTTTCTTTTTCTATTTTTTTTTTCCTTTTTTTTTTTTATTTTTTTTTATTTTTTTTTTTGCATACACTTTTACCCTACAATCCAAAGTAATACATCATAGGGAATTTGCATTCCCCTTACACTTAAACTTTTACATACTTTACAATCAACTATTCTAATGACTCGAATTAAGATAATCAAAACATTTAGAGTACTTTTTAAGATTAACGCACATATGGGGGTAATATATGATATTCTTCCCCATTACTCAATAACAATAGTACTTTACCCATGAGTCCCAATTGTCCCAAAACAATATGTACAAGATATGACTCGACTTAGCAACCATGTAATCAATTAGACAATTAACTAAGGGCTTAAACAAATAACAATAATGCACTAAAGATGAGTGCATATACGGAAGGCTAAGGCGATTTAGGTGCATTTGGGGTGGATTGTTAACAAATTCTTCCTTTAAGTGAAATGCTTAAAGTTAGAAACGAAAAGATAGGCTCGGAGGGGTGTACTAGGGGTATCGTGTACTAAAAATGAGTACAACGCAAAGGTGTGGGAAAATTAATTGACTTTACTAGTCAAGTAATTATGACTTCATTGGTCAAGTAATTATGATACGGATTTAACACAAGGGTGATCCTAATGCCTCTTGTCATGTAGTAAATCCTAACTACACGAATGTAGTCTTACTAGCGGTCTCGGGATGCATCACTAACTCACGTTCTAGAATCTAAGTACTACCGGTACACTCATAAGCACTAATAAGGAATGCTTTTCCTAACAAATCTAAAGGCGAACCTCACATATTTGGGTGGAAATTTTTTTTAAGTGGTACGGTTTTTGTGTTAGTCATACAACTCCTATACATGAGACACTCATTAAGGCTAAAGCTTCACTCCTAAATGTTGTAAAAAATTTTAAATTTGGCGCTAAAATTCCCCTAACAAGTATTTCTCTTATTTTTATTACATACCTACTATTGAATAAAAAAACTCAAACGTAATTGTATTATCTAAGGTATCATCATTTACCCTCCCCTTACACTTAGGCTGAACATTGTCCCCAATGTTAAATAAAAAGATGTAAAAGTAAATAAGGTAAAAGAATGAAAACAAATACTCCCCTGATTCGTTCGGTGTGGATAAATGGATAACATAGTTAAATCCTCGTCCAAGAAAATGAACGTTGAAAGCTTCCCTCCATAAATATAAATCATCTTCTTGTCCAATATAACCTGTTAAACCTGAGAAAACAATCATGGCAACCTCGCGTAAAATCGGCGGCAATCTATATATATATGGATATAATGCTTGTGGAATAAATGCTTGCAGATTTCCTGGAATTTATAAAACTAAAGAATTAACAAAAACTTTAAGACTCCGTTAGAAAAACAAAACTTGCAAAATTTCTAGAATTTTACACCTGACACTGTCAGGTTATGATCCTGACGTCGTCAGAGTGTTCTGACAAAAATCTCATGTTAAGTTTCCGGAAAATTTCTGAAAAAACTTACGCCTTAATTCCTGGAATTTCCTGCAAAACATCATTATGACTCAATACAAGCATTTGACTCAAACAAATACTAATATACATGTTCATTTAATATTGTTGTGGTTCATGTCCAATTTCCGTTCTTAAAAACAAATTTAGATTTCCCTTACACTTATCTTTTGTGAAATACCTTTTTATGAAGTTAAGAAAAACAACAAGGTAAAGCATTTTCACAATTTATTATGAAACATGATCCACAAATAATTAAAATAAAACATGCATATGGAAACAAATAAAATCAATCAAACAAACAAACAAACAAGTAAAGCAAAAACATCAAACAATTAAAAACATGGGTTGGGTTGCCTCCCAAGAAGCACTTGTTTTTGGTCGAGTCACGAGCCTGACTCTACCCTTATTTAACAGAAATAGGGGAGGTTTTTCCTACACTTAGGATTAAGTGCGGTTGAAAGTAACGATACACACCCTTAGGGTAGAAATATGCCACGTGAGGAAAGAGTGGTGGATGAATTATATGTTCAAAGGGGTGTGCTCCTTTCATCATAACCTTACCTAGTTCACTTTGGTCAATGGGTGAGTTAAAGTTTTCTCCTAAGAAGGGATCATCTTCTATCAACTTTGAGAGATTCCTAGTTGAGAATCCATCTTGACCTAATAAACCCGGTTTAAACCCATAATGTTTCTTGTGATCAATCATGAATGGGTGATGTAAGTATGTAAGGTCATGGTTCACTCCTATGTCAGCTTCTACTACACAAGGCTTAGAGTCTACTACCTTTATCCTAAGACTACCCGGACTATGTGGTTTGATGGGTGGATCGAGACCTATTTCAATACCTAAATTTTCATCCAAGGATGGAAGATTAGGTAACTGTTTTGGTTGAGGCTCCGGTTCATCAAAACTAGGAACTTCCCTAGAACTAAGAGTAAGGTTATCATTACAAGTATTCAAACCTATATCCTCTAGTTGTCTTTGGTACAAGGGCTTTACCTCTATTGGGGTTCCTATAGTCTCTTCTACTTCTTCTGGGTAAGTCACGGGTGGTGTGTGTGCCTCAAATGATGGTAGGACTTGTGGGGTACTTGGTGGGCTTGGATTTGTGTCCTCATCCACCATTGTATCTAGATTACCTATGTTTTCATTACATCTAGGTATCTCATCTCTAATGTTTATATTCCCAAACAAACAAACTTCTTGCTTGTTCCCTCAAACTTGCTATCAATTGATCCGTAACAATGTTTGTTGGGTTGTCTAACTTCTTGGCGAGTTGGGCACAATCCTCTATGGCTTCCCATGCTTCATCAGCACTTAATCCCCAAAGGTCCCCATTTGCGGCATGGTCAATGTCCATTTTGGTATAGTGGTCGACACGATGGTAAAATATTTCAATTTGGGACCACAGATCGAAACTATGATGAGGGACTTTTCGGAGTAAATATTTAAAACGAGTCCAAGAATCATAGATAGGTTCATCTTGATGTTGTTTGAACATCAAGATATCATTTGGAGTGGGTGAATTTCGTGGTTGGTAGTATGGTGGATTCGCGTTCTCCATAATGGCGAACGGAAGAGTCAATGGAAAGGTTTTTACGAACAAAGACACAATTAAAAGATAGACTAAAGAAAACCTATAAAAATAAAATAAAAATCTTACTAGAAAGGAATCTAGAGAGTATACCTAATAAAAAGAAATTTCAACCTAGACAATAACTATTCCCCGGGCTGCAGCGCCAAAAACTTGATGCCTGGAATTGCGCCCTCGCAAAAGGTTTTACCTCTTAAGGGATCTTGAGAAGCTTGCAATCCTCACCAGGCAGTGTACCTATTCATTGTAGTATAGTATAGTGACAAGTACCAGGGGAATGATCGTTCAAATCAAAGAATAGTGTTCGCTAGGGTTAAAACTCACTAAAACTAGGTCTAGAGGTGAGGGATGATTCTTTTTGTATTTTTATATTTTAAATGAAAGCAAGTAAAATTTCGGTTTTGGAAGGAGTGGGCGGAATTAGTTGCTACTCAACTAAACCAAATAACTAAAGATGCAATCAAAATAAAATAAACTAAACTTAAACTAATTGTGGTGTAAACAATAATGAGAGAAAATGTGTTTACTTAGATTTCACTACTCCCTAGCTATCTTTTACATGTTGATTAGTTTGTAACAATTGCATGGATGACGGGTTATATTCCTTAATACCATTCGTAGGGCCGTGTACGATCTTCCCTAACTCTATAAGCTTCTACCTCTTCCTATGTCGAGCCGACTACTAGCTCCTAACATGGCCTCATTAGTAGTTACCTAGGCATTAAATACAACCAATATACCATAGTACACCTCCGATCATGTTTCTTAAGACGTTCAAGCAAGTTATCAATTGGAAGTCTGCTAGTTTTCTTAAGCCTAAAATCGAATTCATTCATCCACAAAAATTATAAACAAACAACCAACCCATAATCAATATCTAAGTTTCATTACATCTAAGCAAACACAAAGAAAACCTAGCCTAATATGTTAAAGAGAAGACAAGCATAAGATATAATCAAACAACACATAGACATATTGAATGATTTGATTAAAGACTTATCTTCAATTAAGCATGGAAGAAACAAAGGGTTGAAACCCTTAAAAAAGCTGTAAAATTTGTCTAGGGTTTTACTCCCTTCAATGTTGCACACAATGAATGAAAACTAGAAAACTATATATAGATTTTGTATCCTGACTTCGTCAAGAGTAATGTGTGACGCCGTCAACTCGCCGCCAAAATAAAATCGTATTGCCTAGATCCACTTCTGATGCCATCACTCTGGGTCATCACTCTTTGCATTAACTCATGATAGCCTTGACAATTTAATACGTGACGCCGTCATGACCCCTTTAAAAAACATTCTGGCGCGTTACGTGTAATTGATTTATCCACCCCTTTGTCAAGTCATGGCGCCGTCACTAGCAAGATGTGACGCCGTCAAGTGCAATTTCTAGCATGATTTTGAGACTTTGTCATTTTCTTCACTTTTTCGCTCCAAAAACGTCCAAAATGCTTCCTTTTGTAAAATTCCACTCAAAAGTACCTAAAATGACAAAAGGAACGATTTAGGGCAATATTTGATCAAATAATCTCGACTTTGGCCTTAAATCACCCCCCAAAAGCGGTACACTTTTCGTCTCATCACGACCCTTCCTCGTAATCGTTCTTGTCACATTCGGCATTTTGTTCTTCATTTTCTGAAAAATCCATTGCATCTGATACATCATGTTTGTCGTCTCCATGAGAATGATATTCATAATTAGAACCCTCTATATCATCGTCTGCAACATTTTCTTCATTATAGTCAGAGTCATGTAGGTTGCTTGTCATACAAGGTTGATCATCCTCAAAGTATTGTATATCATCCCCCTGATCCTCAAAGTCAGAACCCTACGGTGTATTAAAGCAACATAAAGGAAAAATAAATTTCATGTCATATTTTTTAAAAATTAAATATGATGTAATTAATTTAAAAATACAAAATATCAAACCTCCTCGTCGAGGAAACCATTTTTAAAATAGTTTATCGTATCAACATCTTCTGTGACCTTATCAGCCCGATAAATATGACTATTGTTGCTGTGATTAAACTCTGTATATTTCACTTTGAATAGATACTTTCTTCCAATAATTTGATTTAGCTCGTCCGGAAAGTATTGCTCAGTATCTATGCCCTATTCCTCCATGATCTCCCATGCTGTTAGATTAGTCATCTTACGCATGTTGTTATCAAAAATAATAACTTGGGTAGAACCACTTTTGTCGAATATGCGGGCAATGATCTTGAACCTTAAAATATAAACAAACGTAAGTTACTATTATTTAATAATTAATGGTCAAAGATATCTGGTAATATATTTTAATAAAATATATTTTCTACTTGGATGCAACTGCATATGTTTCTCCATGTTTTTTGCAGTGCCACAATTGTTGCCTGTTTCTTGAACTTGTTGCCTTTTAAGCAATTGGTGTCACTCTGGTGCTACACGATTTGCATGCTGTATACGCCCAACCACTATCATACTGTATGCTATGCACCGTTGCATACACGACACAACACGAATCCTAAATTTGTAAGGAAATATTATCAATAAATGGTGTGTTATTAAAGCATAAGTTTGATTAATCGAAATTCATTCAAAATTCTAAATTAAACAACAATTTTGTTCACTTACCGGTTGAATGTTACGAATCATGCCTACCAATCGTTTTACACATCCTTGCAAAAACTCGGCAGGTGTAACAACATGCGCGCCCTGATAAGCCAGTTCAATTTGGAAACGAGATGCATCATATCCATCTTGTTGTTCATAACTGTATTATTTCAATGTATAAAATTTTTAGTAACTTAAATCTCAAAATGCTATTATATGTTACATTAAAATATCACCTTTCCCAGAAGGATAGTAACTGTGGTATATCCCTATTTATAAAAATCTTGGAACCAAATAAAGTATTATGAATTGCTGGCTTATCTGCATCATGTATAAGATTAATTAAATAATATTCATGTACTTGTATGAGAATCTGAATAGAAAAATAGTATGCAAAACTTACTATCCTAGTATTTAACTTTCCCAAGCATTAGTATAAAATCAACATGACCATGTTCCTCAAACCTTGCCTCATAATCATTCCATAACAACGCCCAATTATCCCAAAACGTACAATCAACTCTAAAAGACCTGTATAATTTGAATAAAACACATGATTATATGTTCATTATTTAATATTTAGTACAATAAAATTTAAGATAATTTACTCACCCAGTGTCTTTAATAACAACGGATCTTCGTATTTTACGACCTCCAGGATTATTGACTTCAACAATATTTCCAATAGCCACGATTGTTCCAATTACATCTATCAATTGAGTAGTATGGTTAGATGAGTCTGATTGATTAATTAACTTATTAAAAGCTATAAAAATATGTTTCAAAATAACACATACCAACACAATCTTGTTCGTTAATGAAACCAATATAGTTATCATTAAAATGTTCAACACGTGTAACATCGGTCCCCTTGTAAAAGCTAATTTTCCATCTGTGTGGTACAAAGGCAACCTACCACCATTCTTTGCCACTCCAAAATTCGATATAATGTAGCATTCACCTTCTTGCAATAGAGGTTCAAATTTAAACATTTATCTTTTAATGTAAACTTGAATTCGATCATCCTGTTCAAACACTTGAAACTATTAGAATGTTTACAAACAATGTATGAATAATATTTTTTTTAAACCATACGGACAATACCTCTTTATCTTGTAAAACACATTCTAAACTATATGGATCGTGAGGTTCATTAGCTTTGTGAGGACGCCAGATTGATATGCACCTTCCCCTAATCGCCATGTTTATAATCATAGGATCGACATCTTTAATTAAAGTTATTCTTCGTTCAACCACACTTGTTCCTGATAAGTTGAACACATACTTCAGAGAATAGATTTATTCAAATCAATATATATACTAATTAAATAATTAAATACTAAACCTCGAGGGGCATATCCAAATGCAGGCGCGTTCATGCTGGAGTCTTTTTCTTGACGCAAATACGTCCCTATAAAAATCACTATGTACTTAGTAAATAGTAGTAATTCATTAGCCAAGTTACAGTGAGTCAAATACACGGGTTAATGTGAAAATAAACTGTAGGAATACCTCTGGTGGTAGATGTATTCATCAATGGGTTTTTGCTCTGAGATCCTTTTTTTACCTATAAATGTATAAAGAATTCGAACGTTGCAGGGCCTTTAATATATTACCAATATTATTATTACACAATACATAATGTTAATGAATAAAAAATAAAACTTGATGAGACAGATCCATAATATAAAGTATCAACATCATCTTCTGCCATATATGCTGGTTGCTTTCCATAACCTTTATTCGGATGGTGATTAAATCCTATCAAGTTAAGAACATGTAATACTTGACAGCCGAATTAAAAACACAATTTATACATGTTAATCAATTAAAACCATACCTTGTGAACCAGTTGTAAAATTGGACATATTGCTCCTAATGCTTTTACTTTCAACCCTCATATTATATTTATGCTTTGACACGCTGCTTGCTGTATAGTTTCCTATAGTTAAACTGCCTGGAACATTTGTTTTGGGTATTCTGGATGCTGTTATCAAGACACGATATTATTCATGTGCTTTTAAATTATGATATTTAAATAAGCATAAACAATTTACTTGCGCAACATTATGACACATAGACAGTCATCATACTGCAACAATCAAACTGTAAAAGAGCAATACCTTCTAGCTGACTTCCTGGAGTGTCTGTTAGGAATACAAATATTCCTGTAAAAGTCTCGGTCACCTAATGATTGTAATAGCATTAAGTTAGCTCGTAGTTAGTTTATTTATTAGTTAGATAGTTTAGTTTAAGTAACACCGTGGAAGAAGGAACGGGTCTTCACCCACTGTATGCCTGATCCACAGCCCGGGAGTGGGCGTTATGTTGTAACTATAAATACCCCTCTCCACATGTGGAGAGGGTTGGACCTTTCATACATTTTCAATCTAATCTTTTCCTTTTTCTTTCAAGGTTCCACTTTTTCTCTCCTCTCCTCTCTTCTTCCATTTCTACGCATCACTCAATACCACTTGAACATGTTTCCAACTTAATTAGTATTCTACAATTGGTATCAAGAGCCAAGGTTTCATCTTAGGGCCTTGTAGAATCGAATTTGATGATGTTTTGAGTGGTTTTGTGAGTTTGGTGCAACTTTCTTGGAAAACATCTTGGTTTCATCCCTCTTGTGTGGTTATACATGTTTGTGATGTCCTTTTATGTTCATTTGTGTTTGTGGAACATTGTAGTGTAGAGTGTGTTACAATATCATCAAGATATTTGAAGCTTGGAATTGTTTTTAGGCGAATTTCTAGGTTGCGGTTAAGTCCACTGTTCCATTGCCTGGTTGCGATTAAGTCCTGAAATCTGCGTTTGGATTGCTGCGTTTACTATTTCGGGAATACAAACAAAACGCAACGAAAGTGACAGTTTTGGACTTTTGTCTCTGCGGTTAGATTCTGCGGTTAAGTCTTCCTCAGCTTGCTTATTGCGTCTAGGTTCTGCGGTTTAATATTTTGCGTTTGGTTCTAAGCATTGCGGTTAGTTTCTCTGCGGTTAAGTGTGTTGCGGTTAACTCATTGCGGTTAAGTGTCTTGTGTTCGAATGCATTGCGGTTAACTTTTCCTGCGGTTAGTTATAATCTGCGGTTAGTGTCTTGCGGTTAGTATTATTGGTCTGCGGTTCGTGTAGGTTGCGGTTTGGTATAACTTGCGATTAGTACTCTGCGGTTAGTATCTCTGGCCTGCGGTTTGCTCTGGTTGCGGTTAGCTCATACTGCGGTTGGATTGTGTTCTGCGGTTTGGTCAAGTTGTGGTTAAGTTGCGGTTGGTTTTTATTGTGGTTAAGTTGTGGTTAACTTATTTGTGATGTTGACTTCTTCCGATGACATTCAAGCTGCGGGGTCTGACACCCGACCTCCGATGTTGGACAGAACTGACTATGAATCATGGGCTCAAAGGATACGGATGTACTGTCTAGGTAAAGATAATGGGGTTAACATTCTGAAATCCATTGATGAGGGACCCCTTCAAGTGGGTACTACTAGAGACACGATTTCAGAAGCAACTGATCAATCACCGGCCGTGCTTGGTCCTAATAGATCTCGCACTTACAATGAGCTGTCTGAAGAAGAAAAGAAACGCTATGATGCTGACATTAGAGCATCTAATATCATCATTCAAGGCCTTCCCAAAGATGTCTACAAACTGATCAACTTCAACACTGAAGCAAAGGCGGTCTGGGATAATGTCAAAATGCTTCTTGCAGGGTCTGAGTTAACAAAAGAAGATCGTGAGTCACAGCTTTACGATGAATTTGAGCATTTCAAAATGAATCCAGGGGAAAGTATCACTGACTATTATGTCAGATTTCACAAGCTGGTCAATGACATGAGAGCTATCAAGATGACAATGCCCAACATACAGCTCAATTCAAAATTCGTGAACAACATGGCACCGGAATGGGATAGGTTTGTCACGGCTGTGAAGCTCAACAAGGGTCTCAGGCATACCAATCATGAACAGCTGTATGCGTATCTCCAGCAACATGAGAAACATGCAGCTTATGATCGGGTAATGCGAGAAAAGCTCAATCCGTCTGCAACAAATGAATCTCTTGCTTTTGTCTCCAATGTTCAACAACCTAATCAAACCTCTAAAGATCAAGTTCAACAATCACAATCATCCTCCAGGTCTACCCCAACCATCAGTCAATCATCAACTCCCTCACCATCTGCATTGAATACTCAACTTGATTCTGGGTATTCTCACACTGACATGATGATTGATAATCTCTCCAACCAAGTGTCTTTACTGGTCCAACAGTTCAGGGCTGCACTCCCATCTACTAACAACCAGCTCAGAATCTCATCTAATCCACGTAATCAGGCAGTCATTGAAGATGGTCGGGTAGTGGTGCAGAATGTGCAGGGAAGACAGAACTTCAACCAAAGAAATGCTGGTAGAGAGAATGGGCAGTACAGAGTTGGGAATGCTCTTCAAGCACAAGCTAAGCAACCAAAATGCTACAACTGCGGAGGGTTGGGCCACATTGCTAGGAATTGCACTCTCCCAAAACGTCCCCAAAACTCTGAGTACTTCAAAGACAAGATGCTGCTAATGCAGGCACAAGAGAATGGGACTGTGTTGGATGAAGAAGCTTTGCTCTTTCTGGCTGGTAATGATGGGAACACCTTTGACGCTGATGTGGATGATCAACCTGTTCAGGACATGGCTCTTAATGATCCGAATATCTTTCAAGTTGAAGAGTGTGATGCATTTGACTCAGACGTGGATGATGAACCAACTGCTCAAACAATCTTCATGGCTAATCTGTCTGCAGCCGCATCCTCTTCACAGCATCCTGATTCATCCATCACTTCTGCTATCTCTGAGGTACCAACATCTTCTATACATGATCTGAATGATTCTGCACCTG
This sequence comes from Artemisia argyi, assembly GCA_030686995.1. NCBI lineage: Eukaryota > Viridiplantae > Streptophyta > Magnoliopsida > Asterales > Asteraceae > Artemisia > Artemisia argyi. The sequence goes on along the minus strand of CM060709.1, from coordinate 117,517,210 downwards.
TAAAGGGGGCATGTGACTCTGTACAACTCAAGAATATTGTCAACACAGACATCACAAATATGGGTAATACCAATAATATCCCATATGAAATGTATGTGAATGACAATGGAACCCAAGTTGTACCGAGTGACATGCCGTCTATTGATTTTAGTAACCATGAGATGTATGAGCACTCTATATACAACCCTGATGATTCTCTGATCACTAGAATTAACACCCTTAAGGATCAAGTAAACATTTATGAGCAGCGTGCTAAGTTTGAGTTGAATGAACGTGAGCAGAAAATGGAATGGCAACTGCGTACTTACATATCTGAAAATAATTCCAAACAAGAATCATTAAAAAGGGAACTAGTTTCTTTAAAGAGCCAATTGAATCAAACCGTCAAACAAAAACTTGAGATTCAAAAAGGTTTGACTACAATCAAACAAGAATTCAAGGATAAAGAAACTAAACTTCTAAATGACTTCTCAAAATTAAAAACGTTAAAAAATAAACTGGAAGATAAGTTGTACACACAGGGCCAAACCATTCAATCTGCTCAAATGTTGGAAAGCCACAGGAAGTTAAGTGATGAATTTAGTGAACATGATGCCTCCAAACCCAAAGCAAGATTCCTTAAAATAGGTCTAGGTGCACAACCTGCATTATATGATGCAAAAACTATGCTTGAACCTAACCATGCACCTCCCGATACTCGATCCTATGACCACATCAATGAGGCAGAGGATAGAACTAGGGCAAAACTTGCTGAACGGTTAAAGGATCCTAAATGCATTGCTAAGAATCTCGTGTTTCACTATGACTATGCCAATGACAATCACACTGCAATTTTTGTTCCTCAAAAGAGAATTTGTCCTGAAAAAGTGTTTTGGAATATTGATATTGAGAAATTGCAAGCTGAAAGAGTTGTAGGCAACACACGCACTATGTTTAGAATTGCTCACCCAACTACCTATCCCCTGAACACACCTAGTCATCTTGTCCCTCTCACTCTTCCCACACAATGCAATACTCTAATTGGGCTGTATGTACTTGGTCAATTGTTCAATGACTTTGAGAAAACCTGTAAAATAAGAATTACACCTACAGGGATTACAGAAGGGGAAAGGGGTTTTGAGCAAACAAAACAGTGTTACCTAACTGAAGTTATGCCATTTTTTAAACTTCTAAAAGAACATTTTGAGGGACTTAAAAACACCATTAATGATGATGTGAGTCAAATGAAAAAGGTTTTTGATGAAGTGAAAAGTGAGGGTAACCAACTTGCTATTGATCTCAAACACAGTGAAATTGACAGGAAAAACATTCTCATCATGAATGATAATTTGATTGCTAACTGCATTGCTAAAGATGTGTTTTATACTGTTACCGACTCTGCGCTATCTGCTCGACAATTTCATGAAATGTCAGTTACTCTGAATGTCTTCCAAAATCGTGTGATTGAGCTTGAGGGGGAGAATTACAAACTTATTAAAAAAATTCAAAACGATGATCATGATAACATGGTCAGGAATTTCTCAAAACTAGAAGTTGATAATTTGAACCTACAATTAAAATATCAACATCTAGAAGAAAGTATAAAAATATCAAATGCCAAGATATCTTCGGATGTTCCTGAATTTGATACATGTTTTGAATTAGCCAAAAAGGATGAAGTAATTCAAGCTCACTCTAACACGATTCGGAAGTTGAAGGTCCAAATTGCACAATTAAAATCGAACAGAAGCGATGTGATCAATACCAATTACCAGAAGTCTACGGATTCTCAAAATTTTCAAAAACAGGGCATTATCAATGAATTACAACATGAAAATGAGTGGCTTCATGCTGAAATGTCCAACGCTAAACAACGTTATAAAGAATTGTTTGAGTCAATCAAAACAACACGTGACCAAAACAATGAGAAAGTCACTTCTTTGTTAAATGAAATTGAGAATCTAAAGACCATGGTAAAGGGTAAAATGCCCGTTGTTTCATGTGATCATGCAATGTCCAAGATACCTGCTTGTAATAAATATGCGTGCGATGCTGTGAATGTTTCTCTTCCCCTTAGGAACAATAAGTTAGTTCATAATAACTATCTTAGAAATCTTAAGGATTGTCTGGCCATACTTAGAGAAACCATTGAAGATGAGAGGATTGCTAAACCACTTGATGATGGTATTATTGGTGCGTGCTTTCTCACTAATAGGGCCCAGGAATTGTTAGAATATACCATAGGATCATGCCCCAAGAATGATACCAAGTCGGATAGAACAACTGCCTTGCACCCTCTCAGTGGCAACAAGCATGTCACAGTTGACTTTCCTCAAATCATGCCTCAATCCTCCATCTTGATCACCAGTAAACAAGTAGCTACTAATCAGACTAATGTTCCCATCATTGCTTCTACAGGAGTAAAAGGTGTATCTAATGCTAGCAAGTCACAGCCTAAGAGCAATACAAAGAATGATAGGACTTTGCCAGCTAAGAGCTCACTTGTGAAGGAAGTAGAAGAGTCATCTAGGAACAATAAAGTGTTGCTTAGTGAAAGGAATCGAGTTATTTCAAACTTTTGTGTGAACAATGATGTAACTAATTCGAATTCTGATGCTATTTGTAAGACATGTAACAAATGCTTATTTTATGGTAATCATGATACATGTGATGTGCCTTTTCTTAAATCTATTATACGATCACCAGATATGAATGTTTCTAGTGTTAAACGAGCAAAACAAGTCTGGAATAAAACAGGAAAAGTGTTCACTAATGTTGGTTATCAATGGAGACCCACTGGAAGGAAATTCACTCCGAGGAAAATGTGCCCAGCAACTAGGACTACCAACTCTAGAGATATGCCTATTAGGAAGTGGAGACCTACTGGTAGACTATTTCCTATAGAAGCAATAGATACCACCTCTAGTCCTAGTGCATCAAAATGTGAACACTTCAGTGAGAAACCTGTTACTTATGATAATCCAATATTTGTGTGTTCTAACCAAATGGACCCCAATTGTGTGTGGGGCTCCAGCTTTTTCAGTTATCCACTATTGTCTGGTTTCAAATGCAGGTCGTACAAATCGTCCTTTGGTATTTGGACTCAGGCTGCTCAAAACATATGACTGGTGATCGCTCAAGGCTCAAGAATTTCGTGGAAAAATTTATTGGTACGGTTAGGTTTGGGAATGACCATTTTGGGTCTATAATGGGTTATGGTGATTATGTCTTTGGAGACAGTGTCATATCCAGAGTATACTACGTGGAAGGTCTCGGGCACAATCTATTTTCTGTTGGTCAATTCTGTGACTCAGATCTCGAAGTCGCCTTCAGAAAGCACACCTGTTTTGTTAGAGAATTAGATGGTGTTGATCTTCTCAAGGGGAGTCGGGGCACTAATCTTTACACAATCTCCATCGAAGATATGCTACGGTCCTCTCCAATTTGTCTGCTCTCTAAAGCATCCAAGAACAAGTCATGGTTGTGGCATCGACGTTTAAACCATTTGAACTTCGGTACCATCAATGAACTTACGCGAAAGGATCTTGTTCGAGGCTTGCCCAGACTCAAGTATGAAAAAGATCATCTGTGTTCTGCCTGTCAAATGGGCAAAAGCAAAAAGCATACCCATAAACCCAAAACCGTCAATTCTATCATGGAAGTTCTTCATACCCTTCATATGGATCTTTGTGGACCAATGAGGATTCAAAGTATCAATGGAAAGAAATATGTGCTGGTTATTGTTGATGATCACTCTCGATTCACATGGGTGAAGTTTCTACGATCAAAAGATGAAACTCCTGAAACCATCATCAAACTCATCAAGATGTTGCAAGTCCGTCTCAACAAAATAGTTAGAGTCGTTCGTACTGATAATGGAACAGAATTTGTGAACAGACAACTTACTCTATTTTATGAAGGTGTCGGGATTAGTCATCAAAAGAGCATACCCAGAACTCCTCAACAAAATGGAGTTGTAGAAAGACGCAATCGCACCTTAGTTGAAGCTGCAAGGACTATGCTCATCTTTTCCAAAGCTCCTCTATTTCTTTGGGCTGAGGCAATTGCCACCGCATGTTACACTCAGAACCGATCCTTGATACATCCCCTCCACTGCAAAACTCCCTATGAACTGGTCCATGGCAGAAAACCCGACCTTTCGTTTCTTCGAGTGTTTGGTGCACTATGTTATCCTACGAATGACAGTGAAGACCTTGGGAAACTCAAGGCCAAGGCCGACATTGGTTTCTTCGTTGGCTATGCTCCAGAGCGAAAGGGGTACCGAATCTACAACAAACGTACCAGAGATATAATGGAAACAATCCACGTTACTTTCGATGAGCTGACTGAGCACCCGGTTCCTGGACAATCAAGTTCTGGACCTGTACCTAACCTTTTGTCCCCTGGACCAATTAGTTCCAGGCTTGTACAGAATTCCATTCCTGCTGCTCCTTTTGTACCCCCTACGAGTGAAGATTGGAAGAAATTGTTTGACCCAATGTTTGATGAATACTTTGAGCCTCAACAGATGAATGCTCCCGAAGCTACAATGGTTCAACCACCAGATGGGGTGGTGAATGATCAAGATTACCTTAACGGTCCATCCACTTCATTGTCATGGGATTCTGAAGCCCCCGCCATCAGTCAATCGGTCAGCACGTCCAATGTCCAACCTTCACCTGCACATCGAGCGGCAAATGTAGATAATTCATCTGAAGTTAATCCTTTTGCTCCACCTGATAATGAGCCATTTGTTAATATCTTTGCCCCTGAACCATCAAATGAAACAACATCCTCTGATGAATCTAATACGGCTACCTCAGTTCCACATCTTCAACCCCATGAATACCTTCGAAAATGGACCAATGATCATCCTATTGACAACATCATTGGGAACCCCTCACGTCCAGTATCAACCCGCAAGCAACTTGCAACTGACGCATTATGGTGTTTCTTCAATTCTGTTCTCTCTAAAGCTGAACCAAAAAGCGTCAAGGATGCAATGTCTAAACACTCATGGTTCACTGCTATGGTGGACGAGATTCATGAATTTGACCGACTGGACGTCTGGGAACTAGTACCACCTCCCGAGTGTGCTATGATCATTGCTCTCAAATGGATATTCAAGGTCAAACTTGATGAGCATGGAGATGTTCTGAAAAACAAAGCTAGGCTCGTGGCAAAAGGATATCGACAAGAAGAAGGTATTGACTTTGAAGAATCCTTCGCCCCAGTTGCTAGAATAGAAGCCATAAGGATCTTTCTCGCTAATGCTGCAAGTCAAAACATGGTGGTTTATCAAATGGATGTCAAGACCGCATTCTTAAATGGGGATCTGAAAGAGGTGGTGTATGTATCTCAACCCGAAGGTTTTGTGGATCCAGAACGCCCTAATCACGTGTATCGATTAAAGAAGGCTTTATATGGGCTTAAACAAGCACCCAGGGCGTGGTACGACACCTTGTCCAAATTTCTTCTGGCCAACAAATTTTCCAAAGGCGTTGTTGATCCTACCCTCTTTACCAGAAAAACAGGCAAACACCTTCTACATGTACAAATCTACGTCGATGACATCATCTTTGCCTCGTCTGATCCCTCAGAATGTGATCGTTTCTCTCAAGAGATGAGCTCCGAATTCCAAATGTCTATGATGGGTCAAATGTCATTCTTTCTAGGACTGCAAATTTCTCAAAACCCCAATGGCATATTCATCAATCAATCCAAATACGCCAATGAAACGTTGAAGAAATTTGGATTCGACTCCAGTGATTCAGTTGATACTCCTATGATTGAACGTTCAAAGCTTGACGAAGATGATGTAGGAATTCCGGTCGATCAAACCATGTATCGAAGCATGATTGGCTCATTAATGTACCTTACTGCAAGCAGACCCGACCTTCTGTTCGCAGTTTGTATTTGTGCCCGGTATCAATCCAAACCCACCAAGAAACATTTGGAAGCTGTCAAGAGAGTCTTTCGATACCTTAAAGGAACTATCCACATGGGCCTTTGGTATCCTAAAGAAACTTCTATGGCTCTCACAGCATATTCGGATGCTGATCATGCTGGATGTCAAGACACTCGTCGCAGTACATCTGGGGGCGCGCAGTTTTTAGGAAATAAGTTAGTCAGTTGGTCTTCAAAGAAACAAATGAGTACATCCATCTCCTCCACTGAAGCTGAATACATTGCCATGTCATCATGCTGTGCTCAGATCCTCTGGATGCGATCTCAACTTTCTGACTATGGGCTTATTTGCAATAAGGTTCCTATGTACTGTGACAACAAAAGTGCAATTGCACTCTGCTGCAACAATGTCCAGCATTCAAGAACTAAACACATTGACATTCGACATCACTTCATCAGGGAACAAGTTGAGAAAGGAATTGTGGAACTTTACTTTGTGAGGACTGAGTTCCAACTAGCCGATATCTTCACCAAAGCACTTTCTAGGGAACGATTTCAATTCATCCTCCCACGCCTTGGTATGAAGAGTCTCACACCTGAGGATCTCAAATGTCTACAAGAAGATCAAGAGGAGTAAAGGGGTTGCTTCACATATCCTTGTATAGTATCAAATCAAAAAGATAATAGAAAATTATATAACCATAAAAAAAAAAAAAAAATAAAAATAAAAAAAAAAATAAAAATAAAAATTTTACAAAAATTTCAAAAATATTCTTCTCACGACATGTCTCTTGTGTAATCAATATTATGTACGATTCTAGAAATGTCATTCAACAATGACACGGAATCATACATATGCTTGAGCAAGAGTTTTTCGGTTTCAAATAAAGTTCTTTTCAAAATCATGTCGTGTCTCAAAACATTCTTTAAATATGGCTTGTAGTCAATTCAGGCTACAACCCGGACTTAAAATTATGGTTTGCTATTACTTCAGATAGCAACCCGGTTTTCAAAATTCAGGCAAACACGTCGCCAAAAAGACGGTTGTTCCTGACAAAGGGTGCCGTTCATCCGAGCGTGAATTACTTTATATTCATGCACCCTCGATCTAATGTACGTTTCAGTGCATTATTTCTTGATAAAGAAGAGAAGTCTTCTTTTTATCGCCAAATACTTTCCCTTCTATGATTTTTCCGGAAAGTGTTTGTGCAAAACTTGGTGGTACCATGAAATTTTGAATGAAAATCAAATTGAACTCAAAAGTTTGATAAAATTTCACTCAATCAATGACGTTAATAGTTTATGAAAATATTTATGCTTTCACATCCGTCATTGATTGAGGGGGAGAGTGATTTCTCAAAATTTTATGTATCATCAAAACTCCCCACACTTCGTACATAAAACCTTGCAACAAAAAGACTTGTGATGGTTATGTGTCAGAATGAGTAAACTTTCAAAGAGTTTTCGTTAAAACTTCGAATATTTTGATAACTCTTCAAATCTGACACATAACAACCTCCCTCACAGTTTGAGGGGGAGCAAGAAAAAGTTCCTTTTATCAGAAAATATTAAAATTGACCGCATTTCTCTCCCAAAAGCTTTCTAAATTATTTAAATCAATTGAGATCAAAAATCTCGAAAGACTTGAAATTTTTGATCGGGGGAGAGAATGTGATTTAAATATGAAATCTGATAATCACATGTGATCTTTAAGACTCAATAAAAGGCTCCCGCATATGTGCTAAACACTTTCGAATATCGATGCACATATTGAGGGGGAGCAAATGGCGTTTGTAGAAGTTATACCAATGACCGACCATTTATCTTTATGCATGGAGTTATAAGGTTGGTTAAGGTTAGGTATGAATTCCCATGATCCACCAGAACCGGAAGGATCTTCCCAGGGACAATCCATAGATAGATTAGAAGTCCTTAGGAATGATTGAAAAAAGGAGAAAAGTGAGAAAGGGAAGAGTGCGGACTGAGATAGAGCTAGGACTGGAACAAACCCAACAAGGTTCTAGTGGTGAAGTCTCGGTAAGCACTGAAGGGGTTGAAGAATGAAAAAGAAATATAATGAGAAAGGGTGAAAAGAAATAGCCCTCCAATTATTCAACCTTAGGGCAGAAACCGGGTTCAATACATATGCTACTGGCGGTTACTAAGGTAACACCGGTATTGAAGACAAGACGTCATGGACCCAGTGACGCACTGCACTAAAACTTCCCAACCACTCAAGCTCTCTTAAAAGAGCTTGTTTCATTCTCACGGGGAACCCTGTGCAATGTATCGACCGCTCATTGCGAGCTATGTTGATACCTAAAACAGGAGACGCCTCCCCAGTCTCCAGGAGCGGATCAAAACGCACTATCGAGTCTAGAGCCAAAGAGATCATCCATAAATCTCGTTAGGACACACTTCCAAATATGCTTATTGTTTCACACAATGTGGAAAATAAGGTAAAATATTTAGAGTCCTACGCATTATCCTTGTGGTATTGCCAGAACATCCGAGTGATATGTAAATATTCACAATGACGATGGAAATCCTTCTAGAGCGAACATCACTCAAGCTCTTGGTAGGTGACATGTGAGATCCATCTTGGATCGATGATCAAGTGACAACTGGAAAGCAACAATGGTGCGATTCATAATTGAATCAAACTTGTTCCAGGATATGGATTGACGGATACTTTTGCCTAAACCTCTCAATGTGCTCACCAACTTATCTTTCGAGCACATTGATTGTGTAATATCTTTCAAACAAAAGTATTTTTGATGGAAATGTGATTCAAAGTATAAAACTCTCGTCGTGTCTCAAAAATGTTTATCACATGACACGCGAGTGATTTCTATAAATCAATTTCTCATCAATCCGTGAATATTTATTCACCGATTCACTCTATCGTGCTGTCTGCTTTGAGACGTTCCGGTATGAGAACATGCTAAGTATGAAAATTCCAAAGTGGATTCTTTGGAAAATTCATTACTACAAGCTGGAAATTCCTGTCAAGGAGAGTCTTCTTTCAAAGAGACTCTACCTGATCACAGGTCGGTTTTCACAAAACCGGAGGGTAGTCTGTCCTCGCAGAACGAATGACAAAGCCATATTCGTTCTCTATCTTTATTGCTAACTGGTTTATTTCAGGGACACATATAAAGATGGCATTGATGGCTCCAGTTTCCAGCTGAATCGGGTCAATCCATACCTCATGCTCACACATCCTCCACACTATCAATGAAGATGAGAAACTTGCTACAACAAATGTTGAGAGACTACCAACAACGTTTCCGCAACTCTGATGAAAAAGTCTCCTGATCCACAACTCTAAAGTCAAGTCTCCTGATCTAGAAGGGTGTGAGCATGATGGTCCTTAAGTCACTACATCACATGAAGGCAATACAACAAAGGATGAGCTTGGAGATTTACTTTGGCTGATGATCTCAAAGAAGCTCAAAGATTACACATCACAAAGGAACTCTAATCACAAGTTCGCTTGGTTGAAGTACGAAGTGTGCTGACAAGAGAAGAATCAGATCCTACGAGCTACAAAGACTAAAGAATGCTTAAAGACCAAAGTTCTTAACTTCAAAGGTGACCTCGCTTAGGGGGAGATTGTTAGGAATACAAATATTCCTGTAAAAGTCTCGGTCACCTAATGATTGTAATAGCATTAAGTTAGCTCGTAGTTAGTTTATTTATTAGTTAGATAGTTTAGTTTAAGTAACACCGTGGAAGAAGGAACGGGTCTTCACCCACTGTATGCCTGATCCACAGCCCGGGAGTGGGCGTTATGTTGTAACTATAAATACCCCTCTCCACATGTGGAGAGGGTTGGACCTTTCATACATTTTCAATCTAATCTTTTCCTTTTTCTTTCAAGGTTCCACTTTTTCTCTCCTCTCCTCTCTTCTTCCATTTCTACGCATCACTCAATACCATTTGAACATGTTTCCAACTTAATTAGTATTCTACAGTGTCATTTGTAAATAAATTTGTATCTAATGTGGTCGATTTTTTTAGCAACATTAACTGAGGTAAATTAAAAAAAAACATATTTGTTAAATCATTGCATGATATCAGTAACATAAAAATTAATATTAACATGTGTGTAACAAAGATAATCAAAACACGATACCTTGAAACTGTCTTGAAGGTGCATCAATTTTTAACCTGGATGAACACATCGCAGAGGTTTTATATTTACTACCCTTAATACCCTCTTGATAGTTACCTGGTATATCACTTGCAAAGATAGTTGTCTTCGGTGCAGCTGTTTGTTTTTTAGAAGAGGCTACAAATGGAAATTTTTAGAAATTTATGACTTAATAAAATACATAACAAAGTAATCAATTAATAGCAACAGTTGTATAACAAACTTGATTGGTAAATGTTGTTTACCAATTCTGACATTTGATGGTGTTCCTGGATGTGGAATACTTGAATCACTTTTATTGTTAACATCTGTGATTAAAATATGTTAACTAAATTGTATGATTACAGAATACAAAATATTAAGTATACTTAGGTTTGTAAAACATACCTATTACTCTTTTTGATGGCCTCCCTCTATGTTTGATATTTAAATCATCTGGATTGTTAATCTCAATTGTTGAATTATTATTATTTCCTGCAACTACTAAAAGGCGCAGTTAATAGCGATGGTAGACAATAGGCATTGTTAGTATAAATAACAAATATGAACAAACCCAAATACCTTGTGACTGTCTTGTTGGTGTTTCACCTTCAAACATGGGCGGAATGGGCGCCATACTCGTCTTGCTTTTATGATCTTTTATTAATGCAACATAAATAAAAATCAATACCAACACATACAAACATGTCTACAAATAATATAATAAAATATTATTACATTGTGCATCTGTTGTTGGTGTGTCATCTTCATACATGGACTGACTGTGCGTTTTATTTTTCTTCTCATCATCTTTAACAAATGTAAATCAAAAAATATATCAATACAAAAATGCTTCCAAGAAAAATTATAATGATGCAATAAGTAACTATCTTACCTTTAGACTGTGTCGCAGGTGCACCACTTCCATTTGTTGATGCTAATACTGATCTTGTTTTATTGTTGTACCCTTTAACAACTATAAAATAACAAATATATTTAAACTAAATTGTTGACTGGTAATAAAATCGAACCCTACCACATTTACTATTAAAAGCAAACACTAATACCTTGTGGACGCATTGCTGGTATATCACCTTCAATATTGACGGGCTCAATCTGTGTGTTTTTCTTTTTGGAACCTTTCAAAGTTGTAAAAATTAACACATACATATACCAAATACCTAATATCTCAAAATACATATATAAAATAATTAGCAATTCATATACCAGAAGTATTTTTTTTTTTTTAAGATTTTCTTCCCTTGTGATGCAGTTTCTTGTGGCTGCTTAAACCCTGTAAAATTTCAAAATAACACGATAAGAACATCAGTATAATAAATAAATATTACATCACAAATTTGCGATTCCGAAGAATACCTTGCAGAGAATTATCAGCAATTTTGCTTTTAAAAAATAATATATTTTAAACTTATTGGTGTTATTTTAAAATATATATATATATATATATATATATATATATATATATATATATATATATATATATATATATATATATATATATATATATATATATTATAAACTTATTAGATATATTTTAAACAAATAATCCTCTTATGAAAAAAAATTGCATTTAGAAGAATTCTAAAATAGTTATTTCATGAAGATAAATTTGATATTATGATTTTTTTAATGAAAAAATATTCGTATAATTAAATGATAAGATGTTATATTAGGTTAGAAAATAATTACATGTATTTATCATTTATAAGTTGCGAAATAAATTCCAAACCTTGTGTTGGTGTAGTGGTTAAGAAATATGTGAAAGTTATTCACACCCCATGTTCGAATCCCATGGCATGAATTTTTTGAAAAAATTAAATTTACAAAATCATGGCCAAATTAATTAAGCAAAATCCGGAATTAAAAAAATTTAAATAAATGATAAAATGTTGCGTACATGGCATGCTTACATGGCATGTTGCTTAGGTGGTGTCCAGTGGCATTGAGGTGACGTTATGGTTGCCTATTTAGTATTGATGACGTCATGTACATCCTGTTATATATATATATATATATATATATATATATATATATATATATATATATATATATATATATATATATATATATATATATATATATATATATATATATTTATATGTATATATCTATAACATATATTTGATCTTTACGTAAAAAATCTTTTTACGTAATGTACGGATATTTATCTTTTTATTTGATCTTTACACATAAATATAAACGAAAATCCCAAAGCAAAACGACTTAAAACATGAGCTTAAACTGATTGATAACATATATTGTGATGTGATTAAGGGAACAACTTATCAACTTTGGTGAACTAACAATTGAAGACGTGCAGTGGAGATTTCCTATATCAAGGTTTCATCAAACGAGAACAACTAATTTAGGTTTGAAAGCAGAAGATATCTCACATTGGCAATAACTTAGTTTACGTTGCATAATAATTTTACCTAATATTTTAGGGGCATGGGTGTTTTAGTGACCTTCATAGTTGATTAGTTGTAAGGAACACCCATTAGGGTGCGCATATCAGCCACAAATTTTGCAAAATAACAATATGTCAATCAATAAATGAACTTAATAACTATTATCAAAGTAAAATGCGCCAATGAAAATCACTCATATTAAACAAAATTTCTGTGAAAAACATAACATGCTAAACAAATTTAAAACAACAAGCATCATCAGAGAAACAAAAAATAAGAATCTATGATCACATATCAGACACTAAAAGACATCAGAAACTTCACACAAATAGAAACACACATGCACTGTCTAGTCAATGCATCCTATAGACAAAATAGAATACTTAAAACACAATATGTAACACCATAGGCAAATCTCACATTGGTCGTGACTGAGAGTGATGTTGGGACATATGTTAACATTCGACTTATACAACACACGCAAACGGTTAATCGTCCATACGGTTAAGCGTGCTTGTGTGAGAGTAGTACTGACTTGGGTAACTTACCGGGAAGTCTTTACATAAGGGCCACAAAAGCAAAGCCGTAAGCCTACTAGTAAAGCGAACAATATTGTGGTCTATATGGCGGGGTGTTACAAGTTATAGGTGGTATCAGAGCCACTTCAAGCCATTCGGGATGTAGGGCAAACCTCATCGATGACGATGAGTCCCTTAGGCAGGGTTGTTACCCAATTGAATCCCGAGACATATTCCCCTAAAGGGGGATGAATGTAACACCCTAAGCAAATCCCACATTGGCCGTGACTTGGAGTGATGATGGGACATAAGTTAATGTTCACCTTATATAATAAAAACGTGTTTTGTGGTTTAACGATTAATCGTCCATACGATTAAGCATGCTCATGTGAGAGTAGTACTGGTTTGGGTGACTTGTTGGGAAGTCTTCACATGAGGGACAGAAAAGCAAAGCCGTGAGCATACGGGCAAAGTGGACAATATTGTGGTCTATAAAGTGGGGTGTCACAAATAGTATCAGAGCTACTACAGGCCATTCATAATATGTGGCAAACCTCATTAAGGAAGATGAGTCCCTTAGACAGGGTTGTTACACAACTGAATCTCGGGACGGGATTCCTCTAAGGGGGGGGGGGGGTTTGAATGTAATACCCTAGGAAAATCACACATTGCCCGTGACTTGGAGTGATGTTGGGACATATGTTAACATCCACCTTATGAGGTTCGCCTCATCGTCCCAGGATTCAGTTGGGTAACAACCCTGTATGTGAGAGTCATCGTCCTTAATAAGGTTTGCCCTACATCCCGAATGGCTTGGAGTGGCTCTGATACCACATTTAATTTAAAAGGGTGCAACACGATATTAAATAATATTATTATTTTTATTTGTTGTTATAAAAAAAGTTAGCCCATTTGGACAGTGAGCTAAAAAAATAGCCCATTAAAAGTATCAATATGTTTGATTCCATTAAGAGAATCATTAAAACTCTATTTTCATTCATAAACCTTTCTGTTCTGTGCTGCTTCCTACTTTGAAAACCATTTCATTTATAAATGGTGGATGATAGTTTACCTACCTATGTTAATGATCATTTTTTTCAATTTAGTATGTAAACTTTACTTGTTGTATTCTTTTATTGCTTTGAGTTATGTTATTGCATTAGGTATGTGTAATTGAAATGTTTTTACCTAAATTTTAAGCTAGACACTCTTTAGAAATATCTACAAAGCCATACTTGACTACTAGATTAATATTTAAAAGAATAAAACGAGAACATTTAAGGATTGAGGTCGAATATTTGATTATCTTTTATACGTTGAGGACTAAAGAAAATGAGAACAAAAAATATAACATTTGAACATGATAAAGATTTATGATATTTTGACCTTTTTTTATTGCTAAGTAGCCAAGGTCACTTACTAAATTTAATTATATAAAACTCCTTAGCCAACATTTTTTTGTGTAAGTTTATGTTCTACCCCATATGTTAGAGTAGTTTTTTTAACCTATTTGTTTTGATGGTATAGTTATAGTTTTTTTACCTATTAGTTTTGATGATCTAGTTGAAAGCTACTATTAAACAATGTTATTTATTTTGAATCCTAATGTCCGTTAATCACCAGTTAACAAAGTGTTTCACGTAAATCTCTTGGTTATCATCCTCCATGTAGCTTTGGTTGTTTAGTTATATGATCAGATAAAAACAAAGCATCTTCACGTACACTCATGGATAAATATCTATTGAAGTCAGTGAGGTCATTCTTTAAGTTGATATTTGCAACAGATGCATGATCTAAGAACATTATATGACTTAATTTTTTCATTATAAACTAAAAGATTTGTATATAATCTTAATTTGATTTGTATTTTCTAAATTTTGTTCAAAAAGTTTTCACAAGCTATGTTTTCCAATTCACCACACACTGATGTCATTCACCAAGTACCAAAGGATGGTAATGAAAATTATAGGATACTCCACATTCGGCTAAACAAATATGGTCGTGACATTATACCAATGGGCGGAGAATTCAGTTGCTATTTTCATTCATTTTCTCACCAGTGCTGGAACACTGAAGCCTTTCGTTTATTTGTTAGATTTGCCACGATTGCATAAGTAAGTAACTTTTAATATTTAATTTTCATATTAAACTGTCTATTTTTTTACGTGTTATTTATTTTTTTTTGTTTTCACATTCCTATTATTATAGGTGGTATCAGAGTCACACCAAGCCGTTCGGGATGTTGGGCAAATCTCATTGAGGACGATGAGTCCCTTAGACAGGGTTGTTACCCAACTAAATTCCGGGAAGAGATTCCCCTAAGAGGGGGGGGGGGGTTGTGAATATAACACCCTAGGCAAATCCCACATTGGATAGGGGTGTTTGTTCGGTCGGTTTACGATTTTATTGGTTTAATCGGTTTGGGTTATTCGGTTTTTAAAAATAATTTTTAACACCTAATACCCAAACCAAATTTTTCAAAACCAAAACAATCCAACGAAATAAGTTATCGGTTTATTTGGTTCGGTTCTCCATAAAACCAAATAAGAATAAGATGTATAAAAGGTGAGTTATCATTCAAATTACTACTGTATAATTCAATATAAAAATCCGAACTATGAAACTGTAACAAATCAAATGAATAAATAATCAAGAAACTAATTATTGATTAACATAAAGTCATCAATACATCATATTAGGTTGTTAAAACCAACAACCAAAATTAATTCTAAACAAAACATTAGAGTGAGTTCAAAACAGAAGAATAACCAAACCATGAAATTGTTCATACTCAAAATAACAAGAAAACGTAACAAACTGAAAATAAAATAACCATTAATGGTCTTATTGCTCTAACTTGAACAAGTCTTATTACTCCATCTCTCACAGGTCTCATTGCTCCATCTCAAACAACAGCCCTGCCTTCTTTCACCAGATCTACATTTACATAAAAAAAAGACAGTATTGTATGTTATTTAAAAATGACAATAGTTCAGAATATGAGTCAACTATGTAAGATAAAGAGTTGTTAAACGATAATTATAGAGTTACCTTCCTCAATTTGTGTGCAGATAAGGCTTTCAACGACAGGAGGAGTTAGAGAACTCTTGAATGCATCTAGCACCCTTCCACTTGTGCTAAACACTAATTCAGATGCCACAGTGGATATTGGAATTTCCATAGCATCTCTAGCAAGCAAAGATAGTATAGGAAACCTTGGGTTGTTAATCTTTCACCAAGTTAGAATTTCAAACTTATCAGATTCATCTTCGGCTTCCTCATTCATATACCTATCTATCTCAGACTTTGAGTCTTGAATCCTACTTTCAATCTTTCAACATTTCATTTCCATTCGGACCTTTTGGATTAGAAAAACAAATGTTAACAATGTAGAAAAAAACGTAATCTTTATAAAACGTGTGAAAATGATTAACCTTTTGTTTTAAACGCACAAACGGATCAATAACTACAGCTGCAGAATGGTTATACATCGATGATAAAGCGTTAGAAGATTCAAACAATGTATGTGGCTCTGGTGAGGCATAGAGCCTAACATAATCTTCATATAGTTCAACCAAAGAAGCTTTTATCATGACACACATTGATTTCCCTTCAACTTTCCCATAAACATCCCCCAACAAGACTTCTACATATTCAAGCTTATTTATCGGATCAAGCACACAAGCTACAACTATTTCCATATTACACTTTTCCAAGGTCCCATAGTACTTATCAAACTTGCATTTCATCATCTTCGCCATCACAACAAGATTTTTTTCATGCACACCATTAATGCAATTGTTCAAAGCGGCATCAATAGATGTAATATCATCTAAAAAGCTATTTGATGTGACACATTGTGTCTCAGATACCTTCAGAGTTAGCCCATAAAAATGCTCCAAAAACTAAGCTAATCTTCTCACATTCTCCTAATCAGATGCAACAGGCATACTGATGAGTGTGTAAATACTCATCATTTTTATTGTATCTGACTGCCAAAACATCCAAAAACACTCAGAAATGCATCAAAATACAGAAATTATCCCAAAACTGTGTTTTATATGTTTTAGATGCAAAATGTTTAAAAATAAATGAAAAACGAACAAAGTTTGCATAATTGGCAGTTTCAGTCCCTCAAGTTTCATAAATTGACAAAACTAGTCCCTAAAGGTTTAAAATGAAAGAAAAGTCAACCCAAGGCATTTAAAAGTCAAAAGTTATCAAATTTGATCCTTGGGTGAAAACTTTGGGAAAAGTAAATGTTTGGTCCCTGTACTTTGCAAATTTGGCAGAAATAGTCCCTGGGAAATGAAAAATGGAATTTATCACATCTAGCCATTGTACTATTCACATATGACAACAATAACCCTTGGAATAAACTTTGGAAAGTTGACATTTACAGCCCTTCATCTTTGATGAAATTACAAAAATGGTCCTTGTTTATTAAACTAACCAAATGGATCCCTTTTACTTCATAAACCCAAAATCTTAAAATCCAAAAAACAAAACAAATCCAACCCAACACCACACGTTATAACCTCTGGCCCAACCTAAGCCCACCTTCATCCCAGGTTTAATATTAAACCTCAGTCAACCTACCCTTTGACCATCTCTTCCACCTCACACCCCACTCACCCAGTAAACTCCAAGCCTCACCATCATCACCCTCAACTGACTACCCCCTGCAACACTCCTTCATTATCACCCCTACATCAAAACAAACACCCCAGTCCAATACTCCCACCTCTGGCACAAGCAACTCAGAAGAAAACGCCAAACTCCAAACTCCAATTTGGCGCCAAAAATAATAAAAGGCCAAGATCAAAATTTATTCATCCAATGGTGGAGATGATTGCTGGGAAAAGACAAGGACACCTCAGAAACCCTAATTTGGGAGTATAAATTGAAGAGGGTAGCAGTGGAAGCAGTTAGTTTTTTAGTTTAATTTTAAATGTCTACTTAATGTAATTTTCAGTTTCAAGTGATAATTTCAGTTTCTTAGTTGAATTCTCAATCTCATTATTGTAATCCTAAAGTTTTATTTCAATAAAAGTTCAGTTTACTTGTTTCTAATGCAAATTTGCTCATTTCACTATAAAATCTCAATTATTCTTAATAAGTATCAAAATGGTGTAGTTACTATTTCATAAGTCACTTGGGATCAGCATAAGTAGTTTTTAGCATTTACATCTTCAATTTACATGTTTAACTAAAAAATCTCAACTTGAGCCTTTCCCCATTGGTGCATCTGTGAAATCTTGCTTGTGAGCTTTTTGATGTAGCTTCCATAACCTGTACACTTAATTGCTTGGTCACCATTCTCAATAAACTGAGCTTATTTCATAAGCTCTCCAATTGCTCCTCATTTAATCTTTTCCTTAGTTTTTAAATTTTTTTGAAAGTTCATAGGGTGGACTTGTAGGATCCAAGCTTATTTTTGGCTCAAAAGCTGTTGCCCCTAGCTTAAATAAGCCTGCTAGTGGCCTGTTTGGTTTTGCAAATTTGGATTGTGCTCAATTCAGCTTATTTGCATATTCCTTTGTGTTTTCTTTGTTTTTTCTGCTTATGTTCAATTAGTTTGTTGGCTTATAACTTATTTTTTCACTTAGGTGTTAGTTATCAGCTTTTTGGGTAGCTTTTTCCCTCACAGAATGCATTTTTAAGTTATAAGCTCAACTGTTAGAGTAATAAGCTCACACTGAGCTTATTTATGACTTAGGGAAAAGTTGCCTTCACAAAAAGTGCTTATTTTCAGTAGTTTAATAGATTTGTAAAAGAAAATTCCAGAAAATCCAAAATTAATTAAAGTGATAGCTTCTATTTAAGCCATTTGGCTTATTTTTCTGCTTATTTATAAGCAATTCTCATTTTTAATTTTTTCTCAGGTTTCTCATAACTTAAAATAATTTTAGGAATTTTTTCAGATTTTTCTTTTGTCATTTAGTACTTTTTATAATTTAGTTTAATTTAACTTAATTAAACAATTAGTTTTTAATTAATAATAAATAATTAAAAAGTAGGAAAAATAGATTTTCTGTTTTAAAATTAGTTTTATAATATTTTAGATTTTTCTAAATTTAATTTTCATTTTTCTAGGTAAATTTCATAATTAATTATAAAGTAGTATAATTTAGTTAATTAAAAAATAATTAATAATTAGTAATTAATTAAATAGTGGTAAAAACAATTTTAATTTTCCAAAAATTTTCTTATAACATTAGGATTGTAAAAATATAACTTTTATATTCGTAGGACTTTATTTGCTCACATTTCACTTTTTATTTCGCGCGTTCGCGTTTATTTTAAATTCAAATGCGCGTTTTTAGCTTTAACTCACGTTTTTAGGTTATCTGATCGTCAATAATTGTTAATATAGTGTTTCTAAGCTATTCTCAATCATAATCTCGTAGTGTAATCATAATAATCAAAATCCTGATCATCTTGTTAAATCACCCGATTACTTTAAACGTTTTCAAATACAATTGCTCACCTCGTTGGGAGATAACGACCCGAAATACACTGTACTCCTTGGTTAGTTGGTTTTAGATGTTTGACTTCGTTGACCATCACCTGGTCAATTTAGTTGACCGTTTAGGACCAATCAAAATTTGGCGCCACTGCCGGGGAGGTAGCTGCGTATTTAAAACGTTTTTTTAGAGATTAGTGGTTTTTCATTCATCACTATATAAACACCACCACCTTTTTGTAAATATTAATCATAAAACAAAAACGTCATTAACACTTTTCCTAAAGTGTTAACAACACCAAAAAAATCAAAAACAAACAAAACAGATCGTTACGTTTTCTATATCGTGTTTCTTTTAAGGTGATTCTTAAAGAGATACGATTTTGGTAAACGAAACGATACCAAAAATATTGTCCAAAAGTTTTTAACCCATACACAAAAACCCAAAAACATTCATCTCTTTCTTGTGAATAATAAATACATAAAAGTAAACCGTCGCAAACCAAGGCAGAACACCTACCAACTGGGGGTGTGAACATAACAAGTTCTCAAACAAAAGATTTAAAACTTGCCTTTGTATCCTTGTGAGTGGTGTACCTTTCTTAAAGAAGCCATTCATTTGTAATTATTTGTTTAAGTTCACTGTTGATTTGCCTCGATTTTTTTTGATTGGTTTTTATCCCTAGTGCATGCGCACTCATTCTTCTAGGCCTACGAGCCCATTACGTGAGCTTGTAAGAGTACCTAGAAGACCTCGTAGACGTTCAACACCAACAGTCGGATCTGCGGTCCGTACTGTTCCCACATCTTCCGTTCTCATGGCTGCTGAGCCAACTATGAACGAGCTTCTCCAAGCACCCATCGAGGGTTACGAAGTTGCTATCGTTGTTCCGGCTATCGTGGCCAAGAATTTTGAGCTTAAGACCGGATTAATAAACCTGGTCACCTCACCTCAATTCTACGGATTTGAGAGGGACGATCCTCAAGATCACATTCGATGGTTTAACAAAATTACATCAACCATCAAATGGAAAAATGTCCCTGAAGAGGCGATTAAACTTCTTCTCTTTCCGTTTTCCATCGATGGGGCTGCCCGGATTTGGCTTGATAAACAAACCCCTTGATCGATTGAAACATGGGAAGATTTGGTTAAGAAGTTCGTGAATGCATTCTTTCCTCCTTCCAAAACCACGAGTCTCAAGAATGAGATCATGAAATTCACACAGAAATTTGATGAATCATTTAGTAAGGCATGGGATCGTTATAGGGAATTGCTTCGCAAATGTCCTCATCATGGTTTTTCTGATCTCATGCATCTTGACACTTTCTACAATGGTGTAAGCCAACTCGATCAAGACTCTCTCAATTCCTCCGCGGGAGGTAATTTCTTGAATCGAACCACAAAGGATGCTTTAGCGATTATTGAGAATAAGTCTAAGGTCCGCATTCCACGAAGCAAGCCGGTTGTTTCTCAAGTGAATGTTGGTCCTTCTACCTCATCGCCTGTGGCTCAGTCTAGCACCAATGCTAGACTTGACAAACTCACTGATTGACCCTAAACAGTCAACTAAAGTCAACCATAGGTGTTGATACAAAAGTTGGGCGTTCCTGATTATGGGCTCTTGCTCTCGTACCAATTCGCTTCTTAGTACTTGTAACCTGCACACTAAGAAAATAAACAACACCGTTAGGCTTATCGTGGGATTGTCTCCCACGATTAGACTCCGGCGTGAGAGTAAGTAATCGATTTAGGGTTCTCGTAAAGAGTTAGGGTTTGTGTATCGTACCTTGAATGAGAGAGATGTCATTCTTTATATAGGCGCAGAATCCTTGTAGGGTTCACGTTTCGCACCCATGGTGCTTATCCGGGTAAGGATATCTATTCCATAGATAGATGATCCTTATCTATACCGTGTATAGTTTATTTGGGTTTGGGCTTACGTGAGCCTGTTCCCATTATTGATGCGGCCCAAGTTACAATAGCCCACGCATGGTGGTTTTGGGCCCATATATAGACTATACGTCATCATGTCCCCCCAGTCTAGTGTGCGCGGCTCGTAGCCGCGGATGCTAGACTAATATTAACAGCGGTAAGCGTGGCGGGAGAACATTGAAATATTGCCGCCCATTTTAAAGTGCAATGCACCTAGTCATAGGTATTTCAAAAGCGGTGCCTCGAAAATTGGGGGTTGTGTCCACGTGGCCCTCGTAAATCGGGAAAAAGTGCATGTACCGTTTCGGTTCTAGCCACACGTTTTTGTGAGTGGGATCCATGTGGACATCATCTAGGGTTTTTTACTTCCTATAAAATAGTCACCGCCCCATTTTTACAATCACACATAGTAAAACACACACTCACCATTGCTCACTTTCTTGAAAGTTATCTTTTGAAAAGAAAATAATCATTTCCTTAGGTAATTTTTGTGTGCGTTTTACTAGTGAATTAATGAAAATGGTTGCCCAGTTAGAGGACTTTTGCTCTGCGATGAAGGAGAACGATGTTACTCAGTTTACGTCTGACTACTTCGTTCCTCTGGATGTGCGTCCAGAGGCTCCAGATGTTGACGCGTGTATAGCTGATTTCCCCGAAGGGAAAATAGGGCTATACACAAAATTCTTTGAGTACGCGAATTACCGCATGCCAATATCTATTTTTATGAGCGATTTGCTCAACCACTACCGCCTCCACATCTCACAGCTGCACTGTATAGGTGCGGCTAAGGTGTCGAATTTTTGAAGTAAACTGCCGTTTACTTGCGATAGAGCCGACCATAGCCTTGTTCCGCTCCTTTTACCACACTACGTGGTCAAATGGATGGGTTTCTTTTGCGAAGCGCCCGGGGGCGCTTCAGTGTTACACTGAGAAGGTGGACTCCCTAAGAAATTAGAGGGAGCATTTTTTCTGGGTTGATGATGTGGTTTTTCCATCGCCCTATGAGTTTTATACTCAGGATACTTTGCCAAGGGATGGGCGCCCCGCACCCAGTTCCTATAGGCTGTCTGATGCGTAGACTCTTGATGCTAACCGCCTATCCATTAACCCTTATCCGGAGGCGTTTTTGGTTCACATGAGGTTGAGTCGTAATTATTTCGGCGCTGCAGACGAGGTGCCAACTTTTATTAGTGAGGAAGGCCGGGGTGGGTGTTCGTCCCTTCTACTTCAAATTTTGTAAGTCTTTTTTGTATGCGCACCTTTAATAACTAATCCTTTCGTCTTTGTTGTTTTGTTTATGTGCGCAGAGATGGATCTGTTCGCCGTCATTAAGCTGGAGAAGCCGAAGCAGGTGACTATAGGAGTGCGCCCTCTGAGGGAGGGTGAGCAGCCCCTACTCGAGGCGACTGAGGGCCGCTTGACCGCGCTACCGGAGGTTGTCCCTGAAAATACGCCGCCGCTCCAAGTGACGCCTATTCAGAGCGTGGCGCCAGATGTGGAGGTGGCGCAAGAGGAGGAGGCGCGCGCTGAGTCGTCTGACAGTGTGGAGGTGGCAGGGTTGAAGGTCCTCGAGTTGCCGCACATTGGCAGGTTGGAGCGCGACCAAGACAACCTCATAGATGTACTTATGGCAGGGTTGACTTTGGAGCGCCATCTTTTAGAGGATGCAGAGGCGCAACCAGATTACTTTTTGAAGCCTGACGTGTCGCAGCTGCAGGTTCCTGTGTTCGCGCAGCCTCGCCACATCCTTACCCCGTTTGCTCTTGAAAGGGAGATTCCCTTGAAAGAGGTTTTGGAGCGTCATGCGCAGAGGGCTGCTCAGAAGAGAGGCATTCTGGGCAAGGCAGTGTTGTGTGGCGTGGGTGCTGCACACATCCCCAGGTCTGATGGTGTGCCCATGAGTGTTCCCACCGTACCTCCCAAGGACGCTTTGATTCTGAGAAAGCTTCAGGAGGCGGGGAGCTCTGCTGCTCCGGAGGATAGCCCTGAGCATCGCCATAGCGTGTAGGCTTTTTGTATATGTATTATGTAAATAATGAAATGTATCTTTCCTTGTAATTTTTGTGTAAAAATGTTGAATAAGATACCTTTTTGTTGTTTAAGTTCGTGACTTAAGAAATCTACTTGCATTGTTTGCTAAGTTTAATTATCTGACCAAATGTATTGGCTGCGTGATTTTAAAAAATATACTTGCATTGTTTGCTAAGTTTTTGTTATTTGACCAAGTGTATTGGCTCATTAAGTGCGTGACTTTAAGAAATATACTTGCATTGTTTGCTAAGTTTTTTACCAAGTGTCTTGGTTCGTTAAGTGCGTGACTTTAAGAATTATACTTGCATTGTTTGCTAAGTTTTATTATTTGACCAAGTGTCTTGGCTCGTTATTTGCTAAGCTTGTACAGTGTACTTAATATTTGTGCACCCGTCGTTGGATGCGCACGTGAAACTTACCTCGACGTCTCAAAAGTAAGGCGCTTAGCAAGGATACGTGATCCAATGTTGATGGGTTTGCAACCCTCTTACTCAACGAGTGAATTAGTAGGTTTACTCATCCTTTATGCCTTCGTGGGTCTTTAATTAGTGCATGCACGCCATGTAGGCAAAAATATAAGATAACAATATTGACATATATGAGTATGTATGCAATAAAGTGAAATACGCTATGGAGTTAGCTAGAAACCATAACATTTTATTGATACTTGCAAGTTTTTTGAAAAAATAAAAATACAATTCCTAGGAAAGAAAAGAAAAACAAACACTTATTGGGCATCTCGTAGGATGCAAAGGTGTCTGTGTAATGGCCGTAGCCTAAAAGTAACATCTTTTAAGATTGCAGATGTTCCAAGTGCGCGCTAGGTCGTGACCTTCCATATCGCGCAGTTTGTATGCGCCGTTGCCGAGCGCATCTGTGACCTCATAAGGTCCTTCCCATTTTGGTCCGAGCTTGCCTGTGTCTTCTGCGTGGCTCACATCATTGGCGCGGTAAACAAAGTCTCCTGGTCTGAATGAAGTATGTTTGACCTTTGCATCATAATAATTCTTCATTTTTGCCTTAGCCTTTGCTTCGCGTATAGCTGCGCGTTCGCGCCTTTCTTCCAGTAAGTCCAAGTCTATGCGCCGTTCCTCGTCATTTGTTGTGACGTTGACCTCTTCTGTTCGTATAGTTGGCATTCCTATCTCAGCTGGTATGACGGCTTCTGTTCCATAGACGAGGGAGAATGGCGTGTCGCCAGTACTGGTTTTGATTGTTGTGCGATGCGCCCATAAGGCATGCGAGAGCTCATCTACCCACCTTCCTTTGTGTCTGTCAAGGCGCGCTTTTATTCCTTCCCCTAGACTGCGGTTTGCGCGCTCAACTAGGCCATTGGTTTGTGGGTGTTTTACCGAAGCGAAGTGTTGCGTGATGTTCAATTGCGCACACCAATCTTTGAATGGGTTATCACAGAATTGTTTTCCGTTGTCTGATATAATCTCTCCCGGTAGTCCGAAGCGACATACAATGTTGTCCCAGACAAAGCGTTTGACTTGGTTTCCTGTGATGCTCACCACCGCCTTTGCTTCAATCCACTTCGTAAAGTAGTTTATGGCTACGATGAGGAACTTTACTCCTCCTGCTGCTACAGGAAAGGGTCCTGCGATGTCAATACCCCATTTGTAAAATGGCCATGGTGAGGTAATTGGTGTTAGCTCTTGTTGTGGTCGGCGCGGGATTGGCCGATGTACTTGGCAATTGCTGCATTTTCTTATTAGATCGCGTGCGTCGCGATGCATTGTTGGCCAATAATACCCTGACCTTAGAGCGCTTGCCACCACAGATCGCGGCCCTGAGTGCATACTACATGATCCAGCGTGGATTTCTCGGAATACGTAGTCTGCTTGAAGAGGTCCAACACATCTGAGCCATGGCTGTAAGAAAGAGCGTCGATAGAGTATGTTGTCTCGTAGTTTAAATCGTTGCGCTGTGTGCCGCACTCTTCGAGCGTCCTTATGATCTTGTGGTAAAGTTCCGTTGCTAATGAATTCAATGATAGGTGTCATCCATGTAGGATCTTGTTCTTCTATCACTGTGGATATCTCCATTTCCAAGATTGACTTGTTTTTTACGGTTTCTACCAATACCTGTTTTGAGAGGTGCGCGAAGCTTGTGGATGCGATCTTGCTGAGCGCATCAGCCTTTCTGTTATCGCCTCTGGGCACCTGTTTTATTGTGAACCTGTCAATGTTTTTGATCAAGGACTTTGTCTTTTCCAGGTATTGGATCATGTGCTCATCCTTGGCTTCATATTCACCTAGCACGTGGTTAGCGACTGTTGGGAATTCTGTGAAGTAAGAATTCTGCTGCTGTTTCTGCTGAAAGGATCCTGCTAAAGAGTTGGTTTCTGCTGAAGCAGTGTATCTGCTGAAGACTAGTTTCAGCTTTATTAGTTTCTGCGGATATAGTATTTCCGTATTTTATGTAATGTAGTTTGGATATGCATGAGTTTATTTAGGAAGTGATAATGCATATCTTTTAGAAGTTTTAGAATATACGTTTCTTGAGAAACGGTTTAGGGTTCCTTGAGTATAAAAGGAACACACGGTTTATGTATTGAATAACTTTTAGTGAATTCTTTGAATATAATTAAAAATATCCATAGAGGATCAAGGGTTCTTAGTATCAAGCTTGTGTTTTGTTTCCGCTTTATTAATACAAGTTGCAGAGATTGTCTATTAGTGTGTTATTGATTACAGTGACATTACTAACGATTCTAGAGTGCTCAAGAAGATCTATCAAGGTCTAAAGCTCAACAACGACTAGCCGAGAATCTACGTTTGCTTCCAGGTTGTGTACACCCATTTGGATTGCGATGCGTAGTCTGGCTAGTAGGGCTTCGTATTCTGCCTCATTGTTTGTGGCCGTGAATTCAAAGCGTAGCAAATAGGTGAATTCCATACCTTCTGGATTTGTAAGAATAAGGCCTGCGCCTGATCCATCTACACATGAGGACCCATCTGTGAACAGAATCCAGGGTTCCTGTAGATCTGTTTTGGTTGTAGATGTTGGGCTGTCGCTATCTGGCTTCTCCACGATGAAATCGGCTAATACTTGTCCTTTGATTGCAGTGCGCGGTCTGTATGAGATGTTATATTCATTTAACAGTACACTCCACTTTTGTAACCGTCCTGATGCATTAGGTTTAGAGATAACTTGTTTGATTGGCTGATCAGTGATTACAGCTATTGGGTACGCTTGAAAGTATCTGCGCAACCTTTTGGCTGCGAATACTAGAGCTAAGACCAGCTTTTCCATAGCGCTGTAGTTAGTCTCTGTCCTCTTCAGGGCTTTGCTTACAAAGTATATGGGTGTCTGGACGGAGTTCCTATCTGTCAGTAGTACTGCGCTGACTGCTCCATGAGTTGCCGATAAGTACATGATTAGCTCTTCCCCTGGTCGCGGTGCGACAAGTTTGGGAAGATATGCCAGATGGTGTTTAAGTTGTTGGAAAGCTTCCTCCACTTCTTCGGTCCATCGAAAGTCTCCCTTTTTAGTACACTTCGTGAGCGTTTTAAAGAGAGGAAGGGATTTGTCTGCTGACTTAGATAAGAAACGGTTTAGCCCTGCTAACTTTCCATTCAATGAATGGACTTCTTTGAGTGTGCGCGGTGAGGGGAGATCAATAACAGCCTTTGTTTTTTCTGGAAAAGGCTTGATTCCATCGGGTTCTATTAAGTATCCAAGGAACATGCCTTCGGTTGCACCAAAGGTGCACTTCTTGGGGTTTAACTTCATGTTTATTCGTCCCAATGTTCTTAACGTTTCCTCGATGTCGCGCACCAATTCATCCTCTGTGTGGCTTTTGATGACAAGGTCGTCAACGTAGACCTCCAAGTTGCGGCCTACTTGTTTCTCGAAAGCTGTGTCCACCAGTCGTTGGTATGTTGCGCCTGCATTTTTTAAGCCAAAAGGCATTTTTGTGTAGCAGTACACTCCTTGACTGGTGTGGAAAGCTGTTTTTTCTTCATCTTCGACTGCCATCTGAATTTGATGATACCCTTTGTACGCATCTAGGAAGCATTTGAAAGGGTATCCGCACAGGGATTCTACCTTCCAGTCTATTTCTGGCAGTGGATAGCAGTCCTGTGGACATGCTATGTTAAGGTCCATGAAGTCCACGCACATTCTCCAACTGCCATCGCTCTTCTTAACCATAACTGGGTTAGAGAGCCAGTCATGGTAGTATACTTCACGCATGATGCCTGCATCTACGAGCTTATGTACTTCTTCCAGAATAGCCTTTGCACGATCTGGGGCCTGGTCGCGCTTCTTTTGTCGTATTGGGGAATATCCTTGTTGGATTTGTAGCTTATGCTCTGTGATAGAGCGTGGCACTCCTGTCATATGTTTTGGTTTCCATGCGAAGATGTCCAGGTTCTTCTGCAAGAGTGCACATACGGCTGCTTTACCTTTGTCAGATAAAGATCCACCAATCGAAACTTGTTGTTCCGGGTAATCGGGATGAATAGCGACTTTTAGGTTTGGTGTTTTTTCTGTGCGCTGTTCTGGAATAGTCTCTACTTCAGTTGTTACCGCATTGCATTCTCTAGGTGGTACTGTTGTATTATAGAGGGTGACAACTCCTCCTTCCACTGGAAACTTAAGCATTCCGTGCGCTGTGGATGGTACAGCGCGCATGGATGATATTCCATCCCAATGATACCATTGTATGGTGAGGGAGACTTTATTACCATGAAATTTATCCATGTTGCGGTTGAGTGTTGTTCATCTCCTACGACCACCAGCAAGCGTAACTGCCCCATGGGCCAGATCTTTTCTCCTGTGAATCCGGTCAATGACATTGTTGCTGGTATCAATTGATTTTGGATTTCAGGTCGCAGTCTCTTGAAACAATGATCATACAGGATGTCTGCGGATGCTCCTCCGTCAATGTACATGCGGTGGATATCATGTCCTCCCGTATGTATTTCAATAGTCAGAGGTTCTACAACTGTGTTGTCCGCAGCTAGGGTAGGGAAAGATATCTCTTTTTCTGGAGAGAATTTTTAGCTGACCTTTTGCTTTATCTTGCGCTGCCAAGACTGTATCATGTATATGGTATCAGCTTTTTCTTTGGGGGGGGTCTTTCTTACCCCCGCTCCTCTGTTTGTCTTTCCCTTCTTTGATGTTTTTTACAAGGTGGTCCATTCTGCCTTCTCTTACTAACTTTTCAATTAGCTGTTTTAGCTGGACCCACTCGTTAGTTGTATGGCCTTTTTGACCATGGTATTTGCAGTATCCATTCCCTATGCGCTTTTCCTCTGCGGTGCGCATTGGTGGCGGTTTTGGGAAGTTTGCACCTTCTGTTACAAATATTTCCCTCGGAGTTTTTGTGAGAGGGGTATACTTGTCATTGTTTCTTCCGCTGCGGTAATTCCTGCTGCGGTTGTTATTCTGATCATTGGATTGTCTCCTAGGCTGCTCTTGCTGCCTATAGCTCGAATAACCTTTTTTGCTGTCCGCAGCAGCTGCTTCTCCTTGTATAAAGGATCTGGTGCGCTTTGTTAACTCATCGAAAGTCTGGGGAACTTTGTCATTTAGCTTGCGGATAAGTTCTGGGTTATTAATCCCATTCATGAACCCTGAAATCTTTAGGATTTCAGGACATGCTTTGACTTGTATGCACTCATCCTTGAAGCGTTCCATAAAAGCACTGGTTGATTCCCCTTGGCGCTGTTTTATTCTTGCTAGTTCAACAGGATTTTTAGCGCACTTCTTTCTCTGGGTGAAATTGAGGCGTTATGCTTTCCGTAATTCCTCGAACCCACCGATGCTCCTACGTGGGAGTTTGCTAAACCATGTGCGCGCGTTCCCTACTAATGTAGAATTAAACATATGGCACCACACAGGCTGTGACCAGTTTTCGATAGTGGCGGCTGATTCAAAAACTTTTAGATGATCATCCGGATCACCTGTTCCATCATATGTTTTCACATTGGTGGGCATGCGCCTGCGTTTGCGGTCTGAGTAATCGCTGATGTGTCGTGTAAACGCATCAACTTTCTGGCAACGCCATGGAAGAGACATATCTTCATTCTCTTCTGCGCGACGTCTTCCTCTTGACTTCCAGTGTCCTGTTTCTTTATCCTCGTTGTCCGAGGAGTCACTGGAGGAAGAGTAGTCTCTTTTTCGGCGCTTGCGCCGACTTCTTTCAGAAGAAGAGCTTGAGGGACTTTCACTCTGGGATCTTCTTCTCCCCGGTCTGTCGTGGATCCTCTTACTCCCAGGTTTGGAGGATCCTTGGCTTGGCGAATGCTGAGGTCCTAATCGATCTTGTATCCCTCGACTTCCAAGTCTGGAGTGAACATTAGTGTGCCTCTCGCTGTCTTCTGAGTACTGTGGATCAGATGTCGTACCCAGCCTATCGTGGATAGTGGTACGTTCTGCGCGTCTTCCTCGTGGGTGGCGCAGTGGTGATGGTTCGCGTTCAGGACCAAAATTAAGTCGAGCTTGTAGGCTCGTGCTTGCCCTTCTCCTTGCTTCTTCTTGCATGAGGGCAGTTAAGGTTTCATAATTTTGGGATACAAAATTTCCCAATGTTAGATTGGGTGTGTCCTCAGTTGCTGCAAGAATGTCTGCCTCAGTATTAGGCGCCCTATCTCGGTTAGGCGCGCCTGGTGGCACAGTGTTGTTCACTACGGGTACAGTTTGATGAGGAGTAGTGAAGAGGGTACGCTGGAGTTCCTCAACGCTTGGGACCACTGGGGTGACTTGGGTAGTCCTTACAAGTAGTTCTACCACTGGAAGAGGTTGGGTTGTCCCTACCTCTTGGTGACCAGGTGCGCTGGTTGTCCCAACAACCTGTCTAGAGGTCGAATCTTGTTGATTCTTCCTCTGATGGTCACGTTTTTCTGACTGCGGAGTCCACTGGCTTGAATTCTTATTCTTTGTCATTCTAGTCCTTAGTTCTTAGTAGGGTCCCACGGATGGCGCCACTTATTGATACAAAAGTTGGGCGTTCTTGATTATGGGCTCTTGCTCTCGTACCAATTCGCTTCTTAATACTTGTAACCTGCGCACTAAGAAAATAAACAACACCGTTAGGCTTATCGTGGGATTGTCTCCCACGATTAGACTCCGGCGTGAGAGTAAGTAATCGATTTAGGGTTCTCATAAAGAGTTAGGGTTTGTGTATCGTACCTTGAATGAGAGAGATGTCATTCTTTATATAGGCGCAGAATCCTTGTAGGGTTCGTGCTCCTTACGTTTCGCACCCATGGTGCTTATCCGGGTAAGGATATCTATTCCATAGATAGATGATCCTTATCTATACCGTGTATAGTTTATTTGGGTTTGGGCTTACGTGAGCCTGTTCCCATTATTGATGCGGCCCAAGTTACAATAGCCCACGCATGGTGGTTTTGGACCTTAGTAATGTTTATCATTTGGGCTCGTGGCCCATATATAGACTATACGTCATCAATAGGTGTGGTCAATATAGTCAAACTACCTAGACCAATGCTTCCGGGTAATATAGGGTATCACCAGGTCGTTATGTCCCAGCGAGGCGTGAATGGTATTTAAAACGAATTTGTGATCGGGTGATTCTGAACAGTGAAGAGATATGATGATATTTATAACTACGAAAAGTAAATTTACACTAGACAGCAATAATAAAGCA
Source organism: Artemisia argyi (assembly GCA_030686995.1). Classification (NCBI taxonomy): domain Eukaryota; kingdom Viridiplantae; phylum Streptophyta; class Magnoliopsida; order Asterales; family Asteraceae; genus Artemisia; species Artemisia argyi. The sequence goes on along the minus strand of CM060709.1, from coordinate 117,486,188 downwards.
TATAAAACAATAACGGAAGGCACAAATAACACAAACACAATCTAAACTTAAAACGGGCTTAAAACTAAATGAGTAAAGCAAAGATAATAATAACACTAGTAGCAAGTAAATAATCTAAAGTTAACGATAAAGAAATAACAACTAAAAATAACAAACTAAATTATACTAAGCAAGCAAATAAGAAATATATGATAAAAATATATACTTGTTAAGCAAATTATCAAGATCTTTAAGTGTAGTATATTTCAATGAAGTCCTTTATTGATGAATTAATATCTCTCACAAACAATTATTTTCTCACAACGTTGTTTTCTTTTGAAAACGATTTTTCACAAAGAGATATCAATATCTAAATTAAAACCCAATTATTTTCACGGCTTTTGCCCGCTCAAATAACCAAATTTTCAAATTAAGTAACTTAAAATTACTAACCAATATATTTTCTAACTTTTATAAAACCACACTTTATTACGGAATAATCTACTCAACAAGCATTTAAAAGGTCTACTCACTACTCATGACTACTAAGCTAACAATAACAATTAATCCAACAATAATAAGCATATTTCTAAACTAACATATATAAACTACTCGCACATAATAAAAACTACACTAATAAAATAAATAAACATAATAAGTCTAAACATAGCAATAAACAATAGATAATAAAAAGAGATAATAGAAAAAGGATTAGAAGTCACCAAATATGAAAACTACGGATAAATTGAACCCCATAACATACTATAGTTAATGCCCAATCTAAAAAGCTCATATACCCTTAACTTCCTTCATAGCTCCATAATCTCTTTTTATCATCGCAACTAAATACCTCTTAAAAGTCACCAATTTCGAAAGACAAAACAAAGATTTTAATTGAAAATGAAAAATGTTTTTTTTTAGTCTAAGAAACTGAAAACGTTATCAATACTAGAAAATATTCAATAAAGAGCAAATTAAAAAGGACACCGCAAACAGTTACACATCAAACCAAATTAAAAACAAAAATAAAATTTTACTACATCATTAAATCTTATCCATATCTTAATTAAAAGAAAAGAATTAAAAACTATTATTTAACTACTATCTAATGATTGGAACAAAAATGAAAGATTGTTGGATTTGCTGAGTTAAAAAAAAACAATACTATATTAAGGTAAATGACTTTACTATTAAAGTAACTACATTAATTAAGATAAATGACAAAGTTGCTACATGGTTTCCTTTCTTCTCTGCTGCTACTGAAATCAAAATAAATTGACAATAATGAAATGTTTAATGACAATAAATTGAGTAGAGACTGAGATTGTGTGTAGACAGACACACAAATGTGTGGCGTCACCCTTTTGTGCTTGCCTACTCCATTTCTTTTATAATCCTCCCAAAAAGATAAGTGGTCTCCAAAAAAAATGAATGTATTTCATTTAGCCACGTCACAGTAGTCTACACCACCCATAAAATAAAATAAAAGTTGGATAAGGTATTGCTCATGTATGGTGGACCCAAATTTTGCGATGGTGTGGTTGGGTAGCAAATTTTAAGTAACTATTATGGGATTTAATAGTGCTTGGCTGGACTATATAATTAGGCTCGGCTTGGGTTTTTAATGGGCTTGAGTCTTCGGGATTCAATAATCTTTAATAAATGCTCGAAATCTTGAACCTTGAACTTTTGCTCCAATGTCCGTGACTCGAAATTTCGTGCTCTTTCCAATTTTGTGCTCAGTTTTGTCCACTTTTGCCAAGGTGAGTAACCAAAAGACAATATTAGACAATTTCCAGAAATTTAAACCCAGGGACTATTTTTGCCAATATTGAAACTCCAGGGACTAAACTTGTAAATTCTCAAAACTTTTAACTTTTTCACCAAAGGACTAAATATGACAATTTATGATTTCAAAAGGACCTTTGGTGATTTTTCTTTTAAAATATGTGCTCAGGGACTATTTTTGCCAATTTTTGAAAGTTGGGGGACTAAAATTGCCAATTATGCAAACTTTGTACAATTTTCAACTGTTTTTACTCATTTTGCATCTGAAACATATAAAACACAATTTTGGAATATTTTCATTATTTTGATGCATTATTGAGTGTTTTTAAATGTTTTTGCAGTTCAGATTGACCAAAAATGATGAGTGTTTGAGCACTCATCAATCCCCCATACTAAAATATTGCTAGTCCCTAGCAATAAACTGTTTTGAAAATTTAATGGATTTTAATCTCTTTACCAAAAGCCATTACTTCTAGAGTAGACAAATGTTTCAGTTCAAGTAATACCTATGGTCCACCTGATAACCATATGATTTTGAGCAAACCATCAGCTGTCAACGAATTTGATTTGTCTTTACCAAAAGCCATTTGCTTCTGGACTAGCCAACTCTTGATGGACATAGTCAACATCTTGGTGAGCTGATTACCAATTATAGTTTTTCCACTGCCTTTACCACAAGCCATAATCTTGTGGGCTAGCCAACTCTTTCACTTTTTAGGATATGGCGAGTTGAAATACCATACAATTTTGGGCAAATTGCAAGTCGTCAACAGATTTGATATATCTTTACCAAGAGCCGTTTGCTCCTGGATTAGCCAATCCTTTTGTCGTTTAGACATGGTAGACTGATAACCACAAAAAAATTTGAAGCTTAAGTGAAAATTTTTTAAAATTTTTGCCAAAAACGGGGGTACTAGATGGTAAAATGTGATCAAATTCGCTAGAATACCCCCCCCCCCACACACTTAGAATTGAATATTGTCCTCAATATTCAAAGTCCCGGATATTATGCCGACTCTTTGAACGTAAAAGGGCAACATTACAAGCTAAATGTGGAAACACCATTTTTTTTCACTTTATTGGTAACCACAGCAGGGGTAACTCCCCCACACTTAGGGTGAAAACCTTATATGAATGCTACTGTTTTTGTTTACCGAGTCGCTAGCTTGACTTGACCCTGAATTCAATTGTTCTTGGGGAAGCATGATGTGGAAGAGACAATCTCCATCGGACTTTCATTCAAGATGTTTGGACAAACATTTGAAGCACGTGAAAGTTCCACACCGATGAGATAAGTACCCGGCTTAAAATAGTATAAACTATAAGCGGTGATACCGGAGTCAAATATAATGTCTTCATTCCCGAAGGAATGAAGAACAGGAGAAGTCACCTGATAGGTGAAGAATGGAAGAAAGATCTTGATGACAATCAAGATTGACTCGTCATTATCAGAAAGAGAATTCATAATTTCAGGATTACGATTCTCATCATTTAAGCTCATATGATCTAGACATATTATGGGTGGGAGGGTTTGGATTTTAATATCAAGCAAATTCTCAAGGTTGAGAATATTTCCCTCCGGAACACAAAGATCGTCTCTATCTAGATCAAAGTAAAAGTTATCATACTCCGGTGGAGATATGATATGAGTAAGTTCACAAGAGAACTCCTTAAAGGTGAATGAATCATACTCGGGGAGAGGAATTTGAGAATGAGAAGTGGTACTGCCACTAATCTTCTCTCCCATATGATCAAAAGTAAATGTTTCAAACTCTGGAATATGATCATCGGAGAAAATGTCACTATCCTTAATGGGGATAGGAGATGAAATAGGTTTCTCTTTGAAAGCCTCGATTTTAGAAATGAGGAGATTAACATTCAATAATGTTGCACTCATCATTTTTGGTCAATCTGAACTGCAAAAACATTTAAAAACACTCAATAATGCATCAAAATAATAAAAATATTCTAAAATTGTGTTTTATATGTTTCAGATGCAAAATGAGTAAAAACAGTTGAAAAACGTACAAAGTTTGCATAATTGGCAGTTTCAGTCTCCTAACTTTAAAAAATTGGCAAAATAGTCCCTGAGCACATATTTTAAAAGAAAAGTCACCAAAGGTCCTTTTGAAATCATAAATTGTAATATTTAGTCCTTTGGTGAAAAAGTTAAAAGTTTTGAGAATTTACAAGTTTAGTCCCTAGAGTTTCAATATTGGCAAAAATACTCCCTGGGTGTAAATTTCTGGAAATTGTCAAATATGGTCTTTTGGTTACTCACCTTGGCAAAAGTGGACAAAACCAAGCACAAAATTGGAAAGAGCACGAAATTTTGAGTCACGGACATTGGAGCAAAAGTTCAAGGTTCAAGATTTCGAGCATTTATTAAAGATTATTGAAGCCCGAAGACTCAAGCCCATTAAAAACCCAAGCCGAGCCTAATTATATAGTCCAACCAAGCACTATTAAATCCCATAATAGTTACTTAAAATTTGCTACCCAACCACACCATCGCAAAATTTGGGTCCACTATACATGAGCAATACCTTATCCAACTTCTATTTTATTTTATGGGTGGTGTAGACTACTGTGACGTGGCTAAATGAAATACATTCATTTTTTTTGGAGACCACTTATCTTTTTGGGAGGATTATAAAAGAAATGGAGTAGGCAAATCAAACATAGTATTGTTTATCTTAATTAATGGAGTAGGCAAAGAAATGGAGTAGAGAAGAAAGGAAACCATGTAGCAACTTTGTCATTTATCTTAATTAATGTAGTTACTTTAATAGTAAAGTCATTTACCTTAATATAGTATTGTTTTTTTTTAACTCAGCAAATCCAACAATCTTTCATTTTTGTTCCAATCATTAGATAGTAGTTAAACAATAGTTTTTAATTCTTTTCTTTTAGTTAAGATATGGATAAGATTTAATGATGTAGTAAAATTTTATTTTTGTTTTTAATTTGGTTTGATGCGTAACTGTTTGCGGTGTCCTTTTTAATTTGCTCTGTATTGAATATTTTCTAGTATCGATAACGTTTTCAGTTTCTTAGACTAAAAAAAACATTTTTCATTTTCAATTAAAATCTTTGTTTTGTCTTTCGAAATTGGTGACTTTTAAGAGGTATTTAGTTGCGATGATGAAAAGAGATTATGGAGCTATGAAGGAAGTTAAGGGTATATGAGCTTTTTAGATTGGGCATTAACTATAGTATGTTATGGGGTTCAATTTATCCGTAGTTTTCATATTTGGTGGCTTCTAATCCCTTTTCGATTATCACTTTTTATGTTTATTGTCTTGCTTAATTTAGTTATTATAATTGTTGCTTTATTTGTTACTTTTAGCGTAGTTATGCTTAGTGAGTAGATTATTTTTATATGCTTGTTAAGTGAGTTATGAATTAAGAATTAAGTGTGAAAAACTTATGAATTGTTGATTAAAAATCTTTGGTTACTTGAATTTAATTTGGTTATTTTAACGGGCAAAAGCCGTTAGGGTGATTAATTAAATATAGTAGTTTTACCTAGATAAAGAGAATTGTTTTCAAAATAAACCAATATTTTGAGAAAATAGTTTTTTTAAACGGGTATCAAAGATTGTTAGTTAATATTTTCCGTATTTATTTAGATTTATATTGGTGGTTTTAACGGGCAAAAGCCGTTACGATAATCAATTATTTAAATCTAGTGATTATTACCAAGATTAAATATTGTTTTCAAAATAAACCAATGTTGTGAGAAAATAATTTTTAAAATGAGTATTAATTCACCACCTTAAACGATAATTCACACTTAATGATCTTTTCACTTCACTTGACAGGCATATCCTTTATTATTATCTTTTTAGCTCGCTTTATTATTGTATTGCTTATAGTTTTCTTTTATTAATCAATTTAGTTTTCAAAATCTTTTACAAAAACCAATTTTGATAACTGAGCATCAAACAAAACTTGACTGACGTATTTCAATTCACCACTCCTTCGATATGATACTTGGGAAATCAATACTTACCAAGGTACTTTTGTATTAAGGTTCGTATAGTCTTTCTGTTTTTATAAATTATTTTTGATCGAGAAATGACCCTTTTCAAATATTAAGGTTATTGATGAGTGCTCAAACACTCATCACTCACGGAAGCTATTCATGCTTTGGTTCTCGCCAAAAATAAGAAAGTTTCTTCTCCTCAACCTTCTCCACAAGCTGAAATAAAAAAGGTAGAAGTTTGTGTCACTTGTGGTGGTCCACACTCGTATTACAATTGCACTGCCACTGAAGGCAATCCATTTGAAGTCAATGCAATAGCCGGAAGTTCCAACCAAGGGGGTAACCAATACCGTCCTCAAATGGAACCAAACTACCGCGCTAGCAGCCACAGTGGACCACCCGGAATTCCTCAAAATCCAAATAGGTTTAATCCTAATCCACCAAGGGGGAATAACATGCAAAATCAAACTCATGCCCCGGTGAGTCATGGGTATTCAGCTCCTGATTACCAAGAACCTCTCCTAACGAGCTCAATAACTACATTAAGGTTAATGAGACCAAAATGAGGGCAATGCAGAATCAAATCTCAACTTTGAAGAATGAATTTCAATCTTCAATAACCAAGCAAGGTAACGAGCTAAAGAATGAGCTTATGGCAACAAACAACAAAATTGATCAATCTCAAAACAAGATTGAGAGTATGTTTGCTAGTCTCATGAGTCATCTCGCTCCACCCTGTACTTCGGGAGGCCTTCCTGGTAATACAGTTGTCAACCCTAAGGGTGAACTCAAAGCTATTACCACACATAGTGGTAAAGCTTATGATGAACCGCCACTTCCTACTACTTCTTCTCCTATTTCTAAAGTAGTGGATAGTGAACCCGAGGCAACAAAGTACAAGGTGCAATTTACTAGCCCACGAAGTACCGCACACGTCCACCCTTAGGTTGTTCCAAAGACCAAACCAGGAGTTGTATTTGAACCACCAATAACTCCTGTTGAGAATCCTAAATCCAAACCTTCAATACCATACCCATCACGACTTAATGAGCAAAAGCTTCGCGAAAAGGCTAGTCACCAAATGGATAAGTTCTATCAAATCTTTCAAGATTTGCATTTTGACGTAAGCCTTGCGGATGCTATCATCCTGATGCCCAAGTTTGCATCAATGATTAAGAACTTGTTAAGCAACAAGGAAAAATTGTACGAAATGGCAAAGACTCCATTGAACGAAAACTGCTCAGCAGTTATCTTAAAGAAGCTTCCTAAGAAGCTTGGAGACCCTGGGAGATTTCTCATTCCATGTGTTTTTCCTGGGATGGTTGAATGCTTCGCCTTGGCCGATCTTGGCGCTAGCATCAACCTGATGCCTCATTCAGTGTGGAAGAAACTTTCTCTTCCCGAACTTACTCCTACGTGCATGACTCTCGAGCTTGCCGATCGTACGACATCTCATCCTCTCGGCATTGCCGAGGATGTATTCGTGAAAGTAGGAAAGTTTCACTTCCCCGCTGATTTCGTTGTTGTTGAGTTCGATGCTGATCCTAGGGTTCCTCTCATTCTTGGAAGAGGATTCCTAAGAACGGCCGTGCTCTAATTAATGTGCACGAAGAGGAAATAGCTCTTCGTGTTGGTAATGAAGTAGTAACTTTTAACCTCGATCAAACTTCGAGGTACTCCTCAAATTATGACACTGAATCGGTTAACCGAATCGATGTCATCGATGTTGCTTCTGAGGAGTACTCTCAAGAACTTCTTGGTTATCTTTCGAGTGGCAGTCCCACTCCATCTTCTGAGCCTCTAATAGCCGACTCTTCCCCTTCTCTCACTCCTTTTGAGGGAAGTGACTTCTCTTTGGAAGATGTCGAGGCTTTTCTTGCTCAAGATAGTTCAATTTCACATGAAGTTGATGAAGACTATTTTGATCTTGAGGGGGACATTCTTTTGCTAGAAGAATTGTTAAATGAAGACCCATTTCCCCCTCAGCCTCCCAAAGAACTTCATAAAGAGGAGATCAAATATGTTGAAAAAACTGATGATTCTCCTCAGGTCGAGCTCAAAGAGTTGCCTTCTCATCTTGAGTATGCATTTTTGGAGGGTGATGATAAATTACCCGTCATTATTGCTAAAGACTTGAAAGATGAGGAGAAAACCGCGCTCATAAAGGTTCTGAAGTCACACAAGCGAGCAATTGCTTGGAGACTCTCCGATATTAAGGGTATCAACCCTGAATTTTGTTCACACAAAATCTTGATGGAGGTTGACTTCAAACCCGCTGTGCAACATCAAAGGAGGGTAAATCCAAAAATTTACGAAGTTATCAAACAAGAAGTTCTAAAACTTCTTGATGCTGGATTGATTTACCCTATTTCTGGTAGTCCTTGGGTGAGTCCCATTCATTGTGTTCCTAAGAAGGGTGGCATAACTGTTGTCACCAATGAGGATAACGAGTTGATTCTAACTCGTTTGGTTACAGGATGGCGTGTATGTATAGATTATAGAAAACTCAATGAAGCCACCCATAAAGACCATTTTCCTCTACCCTTCATGGATCAAATGCTCGAGAGATTAGCGGGGAATGAGTACTATTGTTTCCTCGATGGTTTCTCGGGATACTTTCAAATCCCCATTGATCCACAGGATCAAGAGAAAACTACCTTCACATGCCCTTACGAAACCTTTGCCTACCGTCGCATGCCTTTTAGTTTATGCAACGCGCCTGGCACGTTCCAAAGGTGCATGATGTCAATCTTTTCCGACATGATCGGAAAAACAATGGAGGTATTCATGGATGACTTTTCGGTCATTGGGGATTCGTTCCAATCTTGTCTTTCCCACTTGGAAAGTATGTTGAAACGATGTGAAGACACAAACTTGTGTCTCAATTGGGAGAAGAGTCACTTTATGGTGAAAGAGGGCATTGTTCTCGACCATAAAATTTCAAAGAATGGGATTGAGGTTGACAAAGCCAAAATTGATGTCATTGAAAAATTACCTCATCCCACTACCGTCAAAGGTATTAGGAGCTTTTTGGGTCATGCCAGTTTCTATCGTAGGTTTATTCTAGATTTTTCTAAAATCGCCCGACCTATGACCCATCTCCTCGAGAAGGATGCTCCTTTTATCTTCTCACCTGAGTGCGTAGAAGCTTTTGAAACTTTAAAGAGAAAGCTTACTGAAGCACCAATTCTTGTTGCCCCCGATTGGGACTTGCCCTTTGAAGTTATGTGTGATGCTAGTGATTATGCAATAGGGGCAGTCTTGGGGCAACGCAAATCTAAACACTTTCAGCCTATACAGTATGCAAGCAAAACAATGACCGAGGCTCAAAGTCATTACACCACCACTGAAAAAGAATTATTAGCTGTGGTGTATGCCTTTGAAAAATTCCGGTCATATTTGATATTGACCAAAAGCATAGTGTATACGGATCACTCGGCTTTGAAATATCTCTTTGCAAAACAAGATGCAAAGCCGAGACTACTTCGTTGGGTTCTCCTCCTGCAAGAATTTGATATCATCATTCGTGATAAAAAAAGGAGCTAAGAACCTAGCTGCTGATCATCTCTCCCGTTTGGAAAACCCCCACCAAGATGTCTTCGAAAAGAAGGAAATTAATGAAACCTTCCCTCTCGAGACACTCAATGCGGTTACCTTTCGTGGAGATTCTGTTACCCCATGGTTTGCCGATTTTGCAAACTACCATGCGGGTAACTTTGTGGTGAAAGGGATGTCGTCCCAACAGAAAAATAAATTCTTTAAAGATGTGAAACATTAATTCTAGGACGACCCCTACCTTTTCAAAATCTGTGCGGATCAAGTCATCCGGCGGTGTGTTTATGGTCAAGAAGCCACTGAAATTCTCAAGGCTTGCCATGCTGGTCCCACGGGGGGCCACCACAATCCTAACTACACCGCCAAAAAGGTGTTTGACTCCGGTTTCTATTGGCCCACGATTTATAAGGATGCCCAAGAATTGGTCAAATCCTGTGACGCTTGTCAACGTCATGGGAATATTTCACAAAAGAATGAAATGCCACAAATTGCAATCCAAGTTTGTAAAATATTTGACGTATGGGGCATTGACTTTATGGGGCCATTTCCTTCATCTCATGGAAACAAATACATACTCGTGGTTGTTGACTATTTGTCAAAATGGGTGGAAGCGAAAGCTTTACCCATAAATGATGCCCGAGTTGTTGTGAAGTTTTTGAAAGCTCTTTTTGCTCGATTTGGAACTCCACGTGCTATAATTAGTGATCGTGGTACGCATTTTTGTAATGACAAATTTGATAAAGTCATGTAAAAGTATGGTGTAACTCACCGTATTTCTACTGTGTACCACCCTCAAACAAGTGGACAAATAGAAGTTTTCAATCGAGGCATCAAGAGAATTTTGGAAAGAACCGTTGGTGAAAATCGTGCATCGTGGTCGGATAAATTAGATGATGCACTTTGGGCTTTCCGTACAGCTTACAAAACACCCATCGGGTGTACACCTTACAAGCTTGTGTATGAGAAAGCGTGCCATCTACCGATCGAGCTTGAGCATAAAGCCTATTGGGCCCTCAAGCATGCAAATTTTGATCTTAAAACTGCGGGTGATCATCAGAAAGTTCAATTGAATGAATTAAATGAACTTCGTGATCAAGCTTACGATAACTCTTTGATCTATAAGGAAAAGACAAAGAAGATACATGACTCAAAAATCAAGAACCGCGTTTTTAACGTTGGTGACCGAGTCCTTCTTTTCAACTCTAGACTTAAGATCTTCTCGGGAAAGATTAAAACCCGATGGACTGGTCCATTCATTATCGCAAAGGTTTATCCTTATGGCACCGTCGAATTGTCTCAGAATGATGGTCCTAATTTCAAAGTGAATGGGCATCGTGTGAAACACTGCTTTGGAGAGGACATACCATCCATGGTTGTCCCTGATCTCCAAACTTTCCCCATGGACAATTGAATTCGGGGATCGAGTCAAGCTAGCGAAACAGTAGCAACAACATGGGCTTTCACCCATGTCTCTGACTTCTTTCTAATTTATAACACCCTAGTGTGGGGGAGTGGCCGTCCCCTGCAACTATTTGAAATGTATATATCTCAAAAAAAAATTGTGTGTTGTATGTACATATAAATAAAGTGAAAAATGAAAAATGATATTTCCACAGCTAGCTTATAATATTCTCTTTTTACGTTCAAAGAGTCGGCATAATAGTCGGGACTTTGAATATTGAGGACAATATTCATTTCCAAGTGTGGGGGGGGGGGGGGGAGAAATTCTTGCAAATTTTATCACATTATATACTCTAGTACCCCCGTTTTTGGCCCAAAGTTTTCAAAATTTTTTCACATTATTTCAAAATTTTTGTGGTTATCAGTCCGCCATGTCTAAACGACAAAAGGATTGGCTAATCCAGGAGCAAACGGCTCTTGGTAAAGATATATCAAATCCGTTGCCGGCTTACAATTTGCCCAAAATTGTATGGTATCTCAACTCGCCCTATCCTAAAGAGTGAAAGAGTTGGCTAGCCAACAAGATTATGGCTTGTGGTAAAGGCAGTGGAAAACCATAATTGGTAATTAGCTCACCAAGATGTTGACTATTCCATCAAGAGTTGGCTAGTCCAAAAGCAAACGGCTTCTGGTAAAGATAAATCAAAACTGTTAAAAGCTGGTGGTTTGCTCAAAATCACATGGTTATCGGTGTACCATGGTTCTTACTTGAATCAAAACATTTGGCTACTCCGGAAGTAATGGCTTTTGGTAAAGAGACTTTAAATCCATTAAGTTTTCTCAAAAGATTGCTAGGGACTAGCAATAGTTTAGTGTGGGGGATGGAAAAATTCTAGCGAATTTTGTCACATTATATACTCTAGTACCCCCGTTTTTGGCCCAAAGTTTTCAAATTTTTTTCTCTTTATTTCAAAATTTTTGTGGTTATCAGTCCGCCAAGTCTAAACGACAAAAGGATTGGCTAATCCAGGAGCAAACGGCTCTTGGAAAGATATATCAAATCCGTTGACGGCTTACAATTTGCCCAAAATTGTATGGTATCTCAACTCGCCATATCCTAAAAAGTGAAAGAGTTGGCTAGCCCGCAAGATTATGGCTTGTGGTAAAGGCAGTGGAAAACCATAATTGGTAATCAGCTCACCAAGATGTTGACTATTCCATCAAGAGTTGGCTAGTCCAGAAGCAAACGGCTTCTGGTAAAGACAAATCAAAACCGTTGAAAGCTGGTGGTTTGCTCAAAATCACATGGTTATCGGTGTACCATGGTTCTTACTTGAATCAAAACATTTGACTACTACAGAAGTAATGGCTTTTGGTAAAGAGACTTTAAATCCATTAAGTTTTCTCAAAAGATTGCTAGAGACTAGTAATAGTTTAGTGTGGGGGATTGATGAGTGTGTAAATACTCATCATTTTTATCGTATCTGAACTGCCAAAACATCCAAAAACACTCAGAAATGCATCAAAATACAGAAATTATCCTAAAACTGTGATTTATATGTTTTAGATGCAAAATGTTTAAAACAAATGAAAAACGAACAAAGTTTGCATAATTGGCAGTTTCAGTCCCTCAAGTTTCATAAATTGACAAAACTAGTCCCTGAAGGTTTAAAAAGAAAGAAAAGTCAACCCAAGGCATTTAAAAGTCAAAAGTTATCAAATTTGATTGTTGGGTGAAAACTTTGGGAAAATTACATGTTTGGTCCCTGTACTTTGCAAATTTGGAAGAAATAGTCTCTGGGAAATGAAAAATAGAATTTATCACATCTAGCCCTTGTACTATTCACATATGACAACAATAACCCTTGGAATAAGCTTTGTAAAGTTGACATTTACAGCCCTTCATCTTTGATGAAATTACAAAAATGGTCCTTGTTTATTAAACTAACCAAACGGATCCCTTTTACTTCATAAACCCAAAACCTTAATCCAAAAAACAAAACCAATCCAACCCAACACCACACCTTATAACCCCTGGCCCAACCTAAGCCCACCTGCATCCCAGGTTTAATATTAAACCTTAGTCAACCTACCCTTTGACCATCTCTTCCACCTCACACCCCGCTCACCCAGTAAACTCCAAGCCTCACCATCATCACCCTCACCTGACTACCCCCTGCAACACTCCTTCATTATCACCCCTACATAAAAAAAACACCCTAGTCCAATACTCCCACCAATGGCACAAGCAACTCAAAAGAAAATGCCAAACTCCAAACTCCAATTTGGCGCCAAAAATAATAAAAGGCCAAGATCAAAATTTATTCATCCAATGGTGGAGATGATTGCTGGGAAAAGACAAGGAGACCTCAGAAACCCTAATTTGGGAGTATAAATTGAAGAGGGTAGCAGTGGAAGCAGTTAGTTTTTTAGTTTAATTTTAAATGTCTACTTAATGTAATTTTCAGTTTCATGTGATAATTTCAGTTTCTTAGTTGAATTCTCAGTCTCATTAGTGTAATCCTAAAGTTTTATTTCAATAAAAGTTCAGTTCACTTGTTTCTAATGCAAATTTGCTCATTTCACTATAAAATCTCAATTAATCTTAATAAGTATCAAAATGGTGTAGTTACTATTTCATAAGTCACTTGGGATCAGCATAAGTAGTTTTTAGCATTTACATCTTCAATTTACATGTTTAACTAAAAAATCTCAAACAAATCAGAAAATACAAAAAAATAAGAAAAAAATAGAAATAAAATAAAAAAAAATTGCAAGAACATGAGGAAGATGGCTGGAGCACAGTGCATATAGGATGGTTGTGGGTTAGTGAACCTGTGGGGGTTCTTTAGGTTTTGAGTTTGGCCTTTGGTTCTTGGTTAAGCTGGGAATGCATTTTGTAAGCTTCCATTTTTAATTTTTAGTCAATTTATTTGAATTTCATAGATAGTCTGTAGCTATGTTTGTAGTCTAGCTTTATGTACTTACTTGTTGATAGTTGATGTTCATTAATGTTAGTTATGAATGATTATGATCAGTGTGTAGTTTAGAAGGTATTTGGGTGAAATTTGCCTGGTCATAGTCAAAACATCATACACTTGGATTCCTGGAATATGTTGTTTTACTTGATGATCTTTTGTTTAAATGAACTTATGTTAGCATGTGATAACCATAGAAATTAGTTGTTTGGATTTAAGTGCTCATTTGCTTCATAAACTTCCACAACTGAATTTGAAAGGGGTGATTGGAACTGTGTGCTTACCTGTGTATTTGTGCATTCTAGTGGTAAAAATATATGTAAACACAACACATTAGGTTATGGTATATCAGTGAATGCATGAAATCAGTAAGTCATTGGTTAGAAAGTCAAAATAACCTGTAAACTCTTCCTATCTCTCATCTGTTAGATTTTTGTGTTTCATAATCATGCTACTGAGTTCATATGTTGTTGTTATTGTTCAATTTAGTCTCAATTTAGTTTAAAACATCATAATAAATTATTAGGGTTAGATTAAATCTCATTTAAGTCAACTCTTCATCAAATCTTAAAAAGTCAAAAAAATGCTTGAATAGGCAGAATCTCATTTCTTGGGGAATTTTTCCTGCTTTTTGTAGACTAAATTAGATCTTGAAATTTATTGTGCTTATAGTATCCCACCTAATCTACAAGAGCCCATAAACAACTTATTTTTGGGATTTTTTTATGTGGAGTGTGCAAGTAGTTTTTTTGAGGGTGCAGGGCAATCACCCTCCCCTGCACCAGGCCAATTGGCCAACTTTCTGTGGCTTATTGTCACCAACCCAGTGGACCCCACCCTTGAGATTTGGGCTTTTTAAGAAGCTCAGTATCTAAGCTTTTCAGACCATTGCTTATTTTGGGGCTCAGCTTATTTGCCCCATGCTTATTGTACCCTCAAAATTGCCTATTGGATCTGGTTCTAACTCAGTTTAGCTGAGTTTGTTGAGTATCACTTTTGTTTAGCCTAAGCTATAAATCATTTTTGTTTGTTTGTTACATGCTTAAATGTGTTAGTGTGAGGTCATGTATGCTTGTAGTATGCCTTAGCTTGAACTGGTGTGCTTATTGATGTAACTGCTTGTTCAAAGAACTCTCAATTTGGCTCAAACCTTTACTGTGAGGTCTTAAACCTGCAAAAGCTTGTTTTAGCTTATCACTTTGCTTATTCAAGCTGGTCTGACTCAACTTGAGCCTTTCCCCATTGGTGCATCTGTGAAATCTTGCTTGTGAGCTTTTTGATGTAGCTTCCATAACCTGTACACTTAATTGCTTGGTCACCATTCTCAATAAACTGAGATTATTCCACAAGCTCTCCAATTGCTCCCCATTTAATCTTTTCCTGAGTTTTTGATTTTTTTTAAAAGTTCATAGTGTGGACTTGTAGGATCCAAGCTTATTTTTGGCTCAAAAGTTGTTGCCCTAGCTTAAATAAGCCTGCTAGTGGCCTTTTTGACCTGTTTGGTTTTGCAATTTTGGATTGTGCTCAATTTAGTTTATTTGTATATTCCTTTGTGTTTTCTTTGTCTTTTCTGCTTATGTTCAATTAGTTTGTTGGCTTATAACTTATTTTTCAGTTAGGTGTTAGTTATCAGCTTTTTGGGTAGCTTTTTCCATCATAGAATGCATTTTTAAGTCATAAGCTCAACTGTTAGAGTAATAAGCTCACACTGAGCTTATTTATGACTTAGGGAAAAGTTGCCTTCACAAAAAGTGCTTATTTTCTGTAGTTTAATAGATTTGCAAAAGAAAATTCCAGAAAATCCAAAATTAATTAATGTGATAGCTTCTATTTAAGCCATTTGGGTTATTTTTCCGCTTATTTATAAGCATTTCTCATTTTTAAATTTTTCTCAGGTTTCTTATAGCTTAAAATAATTTTAGGAATTTTTTCAGATTTTTCTTTTGTCATTTAGTACTTTTTATAATTTAGTTTAATTTAACTTAATTAAATATTTAGTTTTTAATTAATAATAAATAATTAAAAAGTAGGAAAAGTAGATTTTCTGTTTTAAAATTAGTTTTATAATATTTTAGATTTTTCTAAATTTAATTTTCATTTTTCTAGTTAAATTTTATAACTAATTATAAAGTAGTATAATTTAGTTAATTAAAAAATAATTAATAATTAGTAATTAATTAAATAGTGGTAAAAATAATTTTAATTTTCCAAAAATTTTCTTATAACATTAGAATTGTAAAAATATAATTTTTATATTCGTAGGACTTTATTTGCTCACGTTTCACTTTTTATTTCGCGCGTTCGCGTTTATTTTATATTCAAACGCGCATTTTTAGGTTTAACTCACGTTTTTAGGTTATCAGATCGTCAGTAATTGTTAATGTTGGGAATAGTCTTTATTATTTCAAGTGTCGGTCATTGAACTTTGTTATAGGTTGCATTATTTAGTTAATACGTTAGTTATTTTATATGTTTTATAAAGTTTTATGCTAAGTTTATAGGTTTGGATAGAGACTAAGGGCTAAGTTTGTAATATTGTCAAAGTATGGTGAAGCCCTAATCCTTACCTATAAATAGACTTGTAGCACCTCATTAGAAGGGGTTGGTTCTCTTGTTATTTCATTTCTCTTATTTTCATTCCAAGGGTTCCTTCCACTCTCTCTCTAAACTTTCTTTCTCTCTCTAGAAATCTTAGTGATTATGTTATAAAATGGTGACCTAACAAGTGGTATCATTCGCCAAGGGATAATATAGGTTGATTTAGGTTTGATTTGGTAGAAAAACTAGGTTAAACGTGTATTTCTTAAAGTGTATTTCTTAGCGAGTTAGACTATTTAAGGTTTAGCGAGTTAGGTTAAATTTCTGCGAGTTAGAAATTTTTTGTCGAGTTAGGATTTTGATATTATCGAGTTTGGGTTTAAGTTTAGCGAGTTAAGTGTTTTCTTAGCGAGTTAGGGTTTTATTTTAGCGAGTTAGACTATTTTTTTTGAGTTAGAACTTAGCGAGTTAGAATTTTCAGATTAGCGAGTTTGAAAATTTTCTATCGAGTTTGCACTTTCAAGTTTTTTGCGAGTTTGGACTTGTATTTCGAGTTAAGTTCCATTTTCAGCGAGTTAAGAAATTTTGGCGAGTTAGCCTTCACCTTATCGTATATAGAGTAAGGTTCTTTGTGGCTACTACCTAGGGGAAACTATGCCCAACGAGTTAGATATCTACCGAGTTACGGACTTAATTTGTTTTTATCGAGTTTAAATCTAAACCTACCGAGTTAAGTTGAGGTGTGGACTTACCGAGTTAGACAAGCATCAATACATACCGAGTTTCACTTTCTATAAGACATACCGAGTTAAGTTTATGTAAAACTTACCGAGTTAGACTTCTTCCAGAAAACCAAACTTTTCAAGTTACAGTTAAGTCTGAAAACTTAAACATACCGAGTTAGAAAACCAAACTTTTCAAGTTATCAAATCAACTTAAAATTCCAACCTTTATTTATCTTTAACGATCAAAAGTTTAACATAATCACTACTCTTAAACAAAGTTTATCCTTCTTATCTTTCTCTTCTTATTTCCCAAAAAAAAAAAAAATAAATAAATAAATAAAAAATAAAAAAAGCGCGAAATTCAAATTTAATTTTTACCATAGACTAAACGTTCAATTTTTACGCGAAATTCAAATTTTGGTTTAACAGTGAAAATTTTGGCCCAAAATTCAAATTTTTTCGGTGAAATTTGGCATCAAAATTTTGAAACTCAATTTTTTCTTGCAACCTTAAAATTGCATTTCAGAGTGATTTTCAAATTTTGGGAGTGAAAATTTTTCAAAATATTTTTTTGAGGGAAGATTCGAAATCACTATATCGACCTTGAGTGTGACATTTTGTTTGATTATTTCGATTACATCGCAACAATCAAGGGGGAGAGCAATGTCATCTACAACGTCTCAATTACCTTCTTCCAACTACCTTCCTCACCAATATTCTCATCAGCAACAGTATCATCAACAACTAAGTTACAGCTCCCTCATTCGCCATGTTCTGCTCTTTGGCAATGAATCAAGGCCTCCAATGTTGCTACCAGGAACGTATACTGATTAGAAACGGAGATTTCTACAATGGCTCACAGATCGTCCTGCTGCAGATCTCATGCTTAAATCCATTCAAGATGGTCCATACAAAATGATATTTCTTGCTGACTCAACAGGGATTATCAGACTACAAACTTATGAAGATTTGAATGCTACTGAACTTGCTCAGTACGATGCTGACCATCAGGCTGATGGTTCATAACATTGGCACTCCCCAACTCAATTTACATGAATATGAACTTTCAAGCCAGTGCTTATGAAATGTGGAAATATCTTGAAGTTATGCATCGTACAGAAGAACTTCATCACATCAGAATGAAGCAAATTCTTGAATCTTGCTTAAGCATGAATCCACTGAAGACCATTCTCCCTGCTCCACCATCTCCAGTTGTTGACCATGGATCCTTAAGTTACACTCCAAATGGTCTCTTCTTCATTCCTCCAAATGTACCAGAGCCTATCTTCATTCAACAGTACCATCCTGCAACACTAAATGATCACATACAATCACTTCTGCAAAATCTTGTGAAGCTTGGAAAAGCATCTACTGATAAAGGCAAATGCATGATGACTTCAACCTATGAATGCTTTAACACAATGGAAGATACTGATGATGAAGAAGATCTTATCGAACAAAGCATGGCATTTATGGCATATATGGAAAATATTACAGATGAGGAAGCTCAAGATTATGATTCAACTCCACTCTTTGACGATAATGTTGAATACGATGCCACACTTAGTCAAATGGAAGTTGAAGGGGGTAATCTCAATGCTATTTTGCAAAGTGTCATGGGAGATATTACATCTGATGATGAATATGCAGATTTAGAAACCAATACAGCAGATTTGGAAGCCAATACAACAGATGTGATGTTAATATCAAATCATGATTATGTTCAAGAACATAATTACTTCAGTTATCCACAACCTGCTACTTCAAACCTCATGATCCAATATGATTCATATCCGCAGCAGACTTCAACTCAATTTGTTCCATATGACAACGGTGATGCAGTGTACTATTCTAATTCCAATGAAGATGACGATGAGGATTTCAAAATTCTGTATCAAGGACGCAAACTTATTGCTCTTGCCTTCAGCAAATTCTCCAACAAGACAAACAACCATCTTCATTCTTCTTCCAACACACGGAATCAAACTGCTGGGCAAGGTGAAAGAGTTGATAGACAAGGAAGGAATGCTGAAAGGACTATTGGGAATATTGCAGATGTCGGTAATACAGGCAATAAGGTCAAAGTATTAGATAAACAAAATAACAACAGCAGATTGGGGAATGATACAGATGCAGACTATGCAGAGATCACACCCTTCTATAACTCAGAGCCTAACTTTGACAAAGAGCAAATGGTTGAGGTACAATCTACTATTGATCATATAATGCCTGCAAATGAGAAACAACAATCTGAGCAACCTGAATTCAGAAATGAAGGAGAGGTTGACCAGAATGTTGTCCAATGTCTAGACAAACATTTTGAGTCTGAGTCCTTACCTGATAATCAAATCACTGAAACATCAAACCAAACTCTTGAGTCTGAAAACATTCTTCTCAAAAAGACCATTGCCCAGTTTCATAAAGATTTTTCAAAACTGGAGGCACATTGCATCTCACTGGAACTTAAATTGCAAAACGAATCTCTAACTTCGGGCAACAATGGTCAATTTCTTAATGAACAAAGTAAACGTGTGGATACATTAGTTAAAGAAAATGAGCTTTTAAAGGGTCAAATTCAAGCAAAGGTGTTTGCACATGCTGCATTGCAAAACAAATTAAGAAGACTGACTGGACAGAGTGTGGATACTAAGTTTGCAAAACCATCAATCTTGAGGAAACCGACTTCTCAAACAATCAGAAAACGGTCAGTTGTTAGACAACCAACTGCATTTAAATCCGAACGGCCCAAATTTTCAAAACCTTGGTTTGCCTTCCAAGTTGTTGAGAAAAACAATTTGACAAATCCTGTCACTCCACATTCTTGGCCTAAGGAAAATGCATCTGTGTCTGCTAAATCTCAACACGTGATTATACCTGGTTCATCTAGGATTAGTTCAAAAATAGTGTCTAACACGAGCATTAAAAGTAAAGAGTTTTATGGCAAATATGACATGTATAAGAACTATGATCTAGAAAAGGCTAGGTAAAAGGCGCTACTTCAAAATGATGGAATTCTAGGTACAAAACCTCATGTGATGCCTTCCATTGTAGTGCAAAACACTGCTAGTAGTAGCAAACCAAAACCTAGGAGTTCTCAACAAACTAATAGGAATTGGCTAGCATCTAAGAGTAGTTGCGGAAATAATCATGATGTCTGTGCTTTAAAATATCTTCAAAAAGGAAATTCATGTGCAAAGGCACACTCGACTAAGACAAACAAACCCGTTGAACCAAATGTCATAAGTCAGAAACCTAAAAAAAGGATCAATATAGGACGTAGGTTTTCTCAACCAAGTGATGCTCCCTCTGCATCTAAAAGGAAAACATCTCCTAGATACGGGTAGAATTTTCAAATTGATTGGTCTTAGGTGGATTCCTACAGGAAAGATTTTTAGACATTTGCACCAAAACTAATGTTATCTCCACAACATCTACCTCTAAGACAAGAATGTAAACCATCAGAATTGAGTGTTCGAGTGTCAAGAAGATAATTGACACTACATCTTTATACTTCTAACATTCGGAACCCAATTACACTTGGGGATCCATGTTCTCTGTTTTGTCTATTCTTTCTTCTTTTCAGATATAACAGAAATGGCTTCGGAACAAATCAGTTTCAGACCCGAGCTTAAAGCTATGGCTTCTGAGCACAACAGCTTAGGACCCATAATCAACCGTTTAAAAGTACTTCTACAATGGCTTCTGAGCAAAATAGCTTAGGACCCGAATCCAACCGTCTTAACTTTCCGGACTCTTCGGCTAAACAATTGTCTCTCACCCGCAAAGAATTGGAATCCTTGTTTGCTCCATTGTTTGATGATACGATTGAAAACCGTCCTTATGAGGTCTCACCAATTTCCACTACACACCTTGATCATTATCAAGTACCTGATTCACCTCAACAAACAACAACAACTGTTGGGAGAGACGGCCCCTTCAATTACATCTCCAACAACCGCAGAACACACCGGGTCCAACTTACGACAATCAGCTGAAGAATCCATGCCTAAATCAGTTTCACAAACCACAAAGCATGATCCAGAGGCGTTCTTTAACCCGTTTGCACCAGCTCAACTCATTCCTGTCATTGCTGAGTCATCTACACGTAATTTGGATCCTGCTAACATGCGAGATAATTATCAACTTCACCCTTCGACACATCATTGTAATTAAATGGATTTGGAAAACAAGCTGGACGCAGAAGGCACAGTGATTCGCAACAAATCTTGTTTAGATACAAAGGGATACAGTCAATGAAGCAGGATTGTACATCACTGTCATCAACAAAAGCTTAGTATGTAGCCATTTCTGCTTTCTGTGCTCAAGTCATTTGGATGAGAACTTAGCTCACGGACTACGGCTAATTATTTGACTAGATCTCAATGTACTTCGACTCAAAGTGTGCTTTTGCAATCTCATGCAAAACCATTCATCATTCCAAAGCCCAAAAAATTGCTCTCCGCTACCATTTCATCCAAGAGCATGTCGAGAAGGGTACAATTGAATTAGCTTTTGTGGGTACTGAATACCAGTTGGCGGACTTGTTTACAAAGGCATTACCTCCATTAAGGTTTGTTGATTTAGTTCACCATATTGGTATGCGATGTTTGACTCCAGATGATTTGCAAAATTTACTTTGGGCAAAATTGATTCAAAATTTTTCAAAAGGTTTTTTCTAAACTTTTCAAAATTTTGCTCAAGATTTTTCAAATCTTTACTCCCCAATTCGCTCCAAAGTTTAAAATTCTCAAAACATACGCAAGTTTTGAGGGGGAGTATTTCCAAAACAATATGTTCTGTCAAATTCATGTTTAATGGTTTGTGCACATATAACAGTGTACAACCCGCACTTGTAAAGAAAGGACCCTGAGGTACGCATCAGTGACTCAATCCTTATATAAGGAGCGAAGGCTTCTTACTTTTGAGTAGAATTAATAAAAAAATTTATGATTTTCATAACTCTGCTCAAAAGACAAGTATTTCACCTCAATGAGTATTCACTTGTTGAGGGGGAGCACTTGAAAAACTCATCGTTTGCAAAACAAAAGTTCTTGTTGATATCTCCCCATAAGACTCAAAAAGCATATTTTAATCAAAAGCTTATCAAAAACAACATCTCATATGCTATTTTTGAGGGGGAGAAAAGTGAAAGTGATTAAAATATGAAAGTTAAATGTTGCTTAAAGTCAAATATCTTGTGCGAGCTAGACTCATAATTGACCCAGGAATTGACGAAACATAAAAGTTAGTTACTAGAGCTAGTTGTCACCTAAAAGCTGACAATGGAACTCTTTAACTAGCCACGTAAGCGTGTCTCGAAAAGGATTTGTCTTAGTAGAAATGTGCCGTCTCGAGAAACTTTCTGTGGACTTGATCAGGCCGGGTAATAATTTCAAGTTAGTCTAACTAGTGATGTAAGCGTGTCTCGAATCGGTCTTGTTAACTGAAAGTGGATCAATTCAAAAAGTGCTTGCTCTTCCCGCATGTGCAAATTTATTAAATACTTATGAGCACATGTGAAGGGGGAGCCCTTCATAAGTAAACACAAAACTCTCAAAGTGTTAAACAAAATGTTTGATAATCACAAACACTTTGAGATATTTTCAAAGGTTTCTTGGCTATTGTCGGATAATCACGGAGTTATAAGGTGATTAAGATAGGAAAAACCATCCTATGATCCGCCAGAGCCGGAGGGATCTACCCAAGGAAATATCCAATAGTTAGAATTAGAAGTCCTTAGGTATGATACGAAAAAAAAAAAAAAAAGAGGAGAAAAGAATGAAAGGGGAAAGAAGGAGTTGAAGAATTAAAAAGAAAAGTAAAGAAAAGGGTGAAAAGAAATAGCCCTCCATATGTTCAACCTTAGGGCAGACACCGGGTTCAATTTGTATGCTACTGGTTGTTGCTAAGGCAACACCGGTATTGAAGATAAAGTCATCATGGACCCAGTGACGCAATGCACTAAACCTTCTTAACCACTCAAGTTCTCTTAAAAGAGCTTGTTTCATTCTCACGGGGAACCAATGTAATCTATCGACTTATCTCTTAGAGATGGTTGATATTGAAGCAGGAGACCCCTCCCTAGTCTCCGCATAGGAAACCTAAGTGTGCACTTTTCGAGTCTAGAGCCATGAGATACATCAAAGATCTCTTAGGAACACTTAGTATTTCTACAACTGGTGTTCTACATCAATGAACACCAGCTGTAAATTATCGAGTCCTTCGCAGATCTTCGTAATCTGCCGAGAACGTTTATGAGAGAATTACAAATGTATTTCTCAATGATTGAACAAAAATTCCTGCCAGGGTCAACATCAAACAGCCATGACAGCAGGTCACTTCGGTAACCCCACAAGGGTTACGCTTAGTGTTCGAGGTGGTTCTTTAGCGGTCTACAGTCGTGGAGTAATCCCCAGCGACTCACTCAGTCATTGAGCTACTTAGTAGGTCTCGTAAGCTCCTTCGGGAGTATCTGATATGGGAACGGCCTGGATAAGGATTAGAAGGAGTCTTCACAATATGCTGTTGACGAGATCTAATTCCTTATCTGTAAGTACCGGTTGATTATTGCTAACTGTTTCTCTGCAGGTACATCACCTCCATGATGGTAGATTCCAGCATGCTCATACATACATCTTGATGCAAATGAAAGCTCCTCCAAAGATCTTAGCACAACAAAGTTCAAAGAAAGATTCTATGCCAAAAGGAAGAATCTACAAAGTATAAAGACTAAAGATCAAAGTGTATGCAAAGGAACTTCATGCTTTCGAAAGTCAAAGTCCTAAGATGTATGAGCATGTTGGAATGGCGGACAACCACCACAGACACAGAAGTGACGAACGGAAGACAACTTCATAACATGATCACCATCACATCAACAAAGAACGAAGTACAAAGAACGATGAAAGATTTTGCTAACTATTTTTGAGGACGTCAACTACAAAGTCAAAGAATAGAAGATGTCGACGTTGAGCAACCTTTGATGACCAACACTTAGGGGGAGATTGTTGGGAATAGTCTTTATTATTTCAAGTGTCGGTCATTGAACTTTGTTATAGGTTGCATTATTTAGTTAATACGTTAGTTATTTTATATGTTTTATAAAGTTTTATGCTAAGTTTATAGGTTTGGGTAAAGACTAAGGGCTAAGTTTGTAATATTGTCAAAGTATGGTGAAGCCCTAATCCTTACCTATAAATAGACTTGTAGCACCTCATTAGAAGGGGTTGGTTCTCTTGTTATTTCATTTCTCTTATTTTCATTCCAAGGGTTCCTTCCACTCTCTCTCTCTTTAAACTTTCTTTCTCTCTCTAGAATCTTAGTGATTATGTTATAAAATGGTGACCTAACAGTTAATATAGTGTTTCTAAGCTATTCTCAATCATAATCTCGTAGTGTAACCATAATAATCAAAATCCTGATCATCCTGTTAAATCACCCGATCACGTTAAACGTTTTCAAATACAATTGCTCACCTCGCTGGGACATAACGACCCGGGAATACACTGTACTCCTTGGTTAGTTGGTTTTAGACATTTGACTTGGTTGACCATCACCTGGTCAATTTAGTTGACCATTTAGGACCAATCAAAATTTGGCGCCGCTGCCGGGGAGGTAGCTGCGTATTTAAAATGTTTTTTATAGATTAGTGGTTTTTCATTCATCACTGTATAAACACCACCACCTTTTTGTAAATCTTAATCATAAAACAAAAACGTCATTAACACTTTTCCTAAAGTGTTAACAACACCAAAAAAAAACAAAAACAAACAAAACAGATCGTTACGTTTTCTATATCGTGTTTCTTTTAAGGTGATTCTTAAAGAGATACGATTTTGGTAAACGAAACGATACCAAAAATATTGTCCAAAAGTTTTTAACCCATATACAAAACCCAAAAACATTCATCTCTTTCTTGTGAATAATAAATACATAAAAAAAAAACCGTCGCAAACCAAGGCAGAACACCTACCAACTGGGGGTGTGAACATAATAAGTTCCCAAACAAAAAATTTAAAACTTGCCTTTGTATCCTTGTGAGTGGTGTACCTTTCTTAAAGAAGCCATTCATTTGTGATTATTGGTTTAAGTTCACTGTTGATTTGCCTCGATTTTGTTTTGATTGGTTTTTATCCCTAGTGCATGCGCACTCGTTCTTCTAGGTCCACAAGCCCATTACGTGAGCTTGTAAGAGTACCTAGAAGACCTCGTAGACGTTCAGCACCAACAGTCGGATCTGCGGTCCGTACTGTTCCTGGAAGACCTCGTAGCTTGTAAGAGTACCTAGAAGACCTCGTAGACGTTCAGCACCAACAGTCGGATCTTCGGTCCGTACTGTGAGTGGTGTACCTTTCTTAAAGAAGCCATTCATTTTTTATTATTGGTTTAAGTTCACTGTTGATTTGCCTCGATTTTGTTTTGATTGGTTTTTATCCCTAGTGCATGCGCACTCGTTCTTCTAGCTCCACGAGCCCATTACGTGATCTTGTAAGAGTACCTAGAAGACCTTGTAGACGTTCAGCACCAACAGTCGGATCTGCGGTCCGTACTGTTCCCACATCTTCCGTTCTCATGGCTGCTGAGCCAACTATGAACGAGCTTCTCCAAGCACCCATCGAGGGTTACGGAGATGCTATTGTTGTTCCGGCCATCGTGGCCGAGAATTTTGAGCTTAAGACCGGATTAATAAACCTGGTCACCTCACGTCAATTCTACGGATTTGAGAGAGACGATCCTCAAGATCACCTTCGATGGTTTAACAAAATTACATCAACCATCAAATGCAAAAATGTCCCTGAAGAGGCGATTAAACTTCTTCTCTTTCCGTTTTCCATCGATGGGGCTGCTCGGATTTGGATTGATAAACAAACCCCTCGATCGATTGAAACATGGGAAGATTTGGTTAAGAAGTTCGTGAATGAATTCTTTCCTCCTTCCAAAACCACGAGTCTCAAGAATGAGATCATGAAATTCACACAGAAATTTGATGAATCATTCAGTGAGGCATGGTATCGTTATAGGGAATTGCTTCGAAAATGCCCTCATCACGGTTTTTCTGATCTCATACAGCTTGACACTTTCTACAATGGTGTAAGCTAACTCGATCAAGACTCTCTCAATTCCTCCGCTGGAGGTAATTTCTTGAATCGAACCACAAAGGATGCTTTAGCGATTATTAAGAATAAGTCTAAGGTCCGCATTCCACGAAGCAAGCCGGTTGTTTCTCAAGTGAATGTTGGTCCTTCTACCTCATCGCCCGTGACTCAGTCTAGCACCGATGCTAGACTTGAAAAACTCACGGAAGCTATTCATGCTTTGGCTCTCGCCAAAAATAAGAAAGTTTCTTCTCTTCAACCTTCTCCACAAGCTGAAATCAAAGAGGTAGAAGTTTGTGTCACTTGTGGTGGTCCACACTCGTATTACAATTGCACTGCCACCGAAGGCAATCCATTTGAAGTCAATGCAATAGTCGGAAGTTCCAACAAAGGGGGTAACCAATACCGTCCTCAAATGGAACCAAACTACCGCGCTAGCAGCCACAGTGGACCACCCAGATTTCCTTAAAATCCAAATAGGTTTAATCCTAATCCACCAAGGGGGAATAACATGCAAAATCAAACTCATGCCCCGGTGAATCAATACCCACCCCAAAGGGGTAATCATGGGTATTCAGCTCCTGATTACTAAGAACCTCTCCTAACAAGCTCAATAACTACATTAAGGTTAATGAGACCAAAATGAGGGTAATGCAGAATCAAATCTCAACTTTGAAGAATGAATTTCAATCTTCAATAACCAAGCAAGGTAACGAGCTAAAGAATGAGCTTATGGCAACAAACAACAAAATTGATCAATCTCAAAACAAGATTGATAGTATGTTTGCTAGTCTCATGAGTCATCTCGCTCCACCCTCTACTTCGGGAGGTCTTCCTGGTAATACAGTTGTCAACCCTAAGGGTGAACTCAAAGCTATTACCACACGTAGTGGTAAAGCTTATGATGAACCGCCACTTCCTACTACTTCTTCTCCTCTTTCTAAAGTAGTGGAAAGTGAACCCGAGGCAACAAAGGACAAGGTGAAATTTACTAGCCCACAAAGTACCGCACATGTCCACCCTCAGGTTGTTCCAAAGACCAAACCAGGAGTTGTATTTGAACCACCAATAACTCCAGTTGAGAACCCTAAATCCAAACCTTCAATACCATACCCATCACGACTTAATGAGCAAAAGCTTCGCGAAAAGGCTAGTCACCAAATGGATAAGTTCTATCAAATCTTTCAAGATTTGCATTTTGACGTAAGCCTTGCGGATGCTATCATCCTGATGCCCAAGTTTGCATCATTGATTAAGGACTTGTTAAGCAACAAGGAAAAATTGTACGAAATGGCAAAGACTCCATTGAACAAAAACTGCTCAGCAGTTATCTTAAAGAAGCTTCCTAAGAAGCTTGGAGACCCTGGGAGATTTCTCATTCCATGTGTTTTTCCTGAGATGGTTGAATGCTTCGGCTTGGCCAATCTTGGCGCTAGCATCAACCTGATGCCTCATTCAGTATGGAAGAAACTTTCTCTTCCCGAACTTACTCCTACGTGTATGACTCTCGAGCTTGCCGATCGTACGATATCTCATCCCCTCGGCATTTCCGAGGATGTGTTCGTGAAAGTAGGAAAGTTTCACTTCCCCGCTGATTTCGTTGTTGTTGAGTTCGATGCTGATCCTAGGGTTCCTCTCATTCTTGGAAGAGGATTCCTAAGAACGGGCTGTGATCAAACTTCAAGGTACTCCTCAAATTATGACACTGAATCGGTTAACTGAATCGATGTCATTGATGTTGCTTCTGAGGAGTACTCTCAAGAACTTCTTGGTTATCTTTCGAGTAGCAGTCCCACTCCATCTTCTGAGCCTATAATAGCCGACTCTTTCCCTTCTCCCACTCCTTTTGAGGGAAGTGACTTCTCTTTGGAAGATGTCGAGGCTTTTCTTGCTCAAGATAATTCAATTTCACATGAAGTTGATGAAGACTATTTTGATCCTGCGGGGGACATTCTTTTGCTAGAAGAATTGTTAAATGAAGACCCATCTCCCCCTCAGCCTCCCAAAGAACTTCATAAAGAGGAGATCAAATATGTTGAAAAAACTGATGATTCTTCTCAGGTCGAGCTCAAAGAGTTGCCTTCTCATCTTGAGTATGCATTTTTGGAGGGTGATGATAAATTACCCGTCATTATTGCTAAAGACTTGAAAGATGAGGAGAAAACCGCGCTCATAAAGGTTCTGAAGTCACATAAGCGAGCAATTGCTTGGAGACTCTCCGATATTAAGGGTATCAACCCTGAATTTTGTTCACACAAAATCTTGATGGAGGATGACTTCAAACCCGCGGTGCAACATCAAAGGAGGGTAAATCCAAAAATTCACGAAGTTATCAAACAAGAAGTTCTAAAACTTCTTGATGCTGGATTGATTTACCCTATTTCTGATAGTCCTTGGGTGAGTCCCATTCATTGTGTTCCTAAGAAGGGTGGCATAACTGTTGTCACCAATGAGGATAACGAGTTGATTCCAACTCGTTTGGTTACGGGATGGCGTGTATTTAAAGATTATAGAAAACTCAATGAAGCCACCCGTAAAGACCATTTTCCTCTACCCTTTATGGATCAAATGCTCGAGAGATTAGCGGGGAATGAGTACTATTGTTTCCTCGATGGTTTCTTGGGATAATTTCAAATCCCCATTGATCCACAGGATCAAGAGAAAACTACCTTCACATGCCCTTACGGAACCTTTGCCTATCGTCGCATGCCTTTTGGTTTATGCAACGCACCTGGCACGTTCCAAAGGTGCATGATGTCAATCTTTTCCGACATGATCGGAAAAACAATGGAGGTATTCATGGATGACTTTTCGATCATTAGGGATTCGTTCCAATCTTGTCTCTCCCACTTGGAAAGTATGTTGAAACGATGTGAAGACACAAACTTGTGTCTCAATTGGGAGAAGAGTTACTTTATGGTCAAAGAGGGCATTGTCCTCGGCCATAAAATTTCAAAGAATGGGATTGAGGTTGACAAAGCAAAAATTGATGTCATTGCAAAATTACCTCATCCCACTACCGTCAAAGGTATTAGGAGATTTTTGGGTCATGTCGGTTTCTATCGTAGGTTTATTCAAGATTTTTCTAAAATCGCCCGGCCTATGACCCATCTCCTCGAGAAGGATGCTCCTTTTATCTTCTCACCTGAGTGCGTAGAAGCTTTCGAAACTTTAAAGAGAAAGCTTACTGAAGCACCAATTCTTGTTGCCCACGATTGGGACTTGCCCTTTGAACTTATGTGTGATGCTAGTGATTATGCAATAGGGGCAGTCTTGGGGCAACGCAAATCTAAACACTTTCAGCCTATACACTATGCAAGCAAAACAATGACCGAGGCTCAAAGTCATTACACCACCACTGAAAAAGATTTATTAGCTGTGGTGTATGCCTTTGAAAAATTCCAGTCATATTTGATATTGACCAAAAGCATAGTGTATACGGATCACTCGGCTTTGAAATATCTCTTTGCAAAACAAGATGCAAAGCCGAGACTACTTCGTTGGGTTCTCTTCTTGCAAGAATTTGATATCATCATTCGTGATAAAAAAGGAGCTGAGAACCTAGCTACTGATCATCTCTCCCGTTTGGAAAACCCCCACCAAGATGTCTTCGAAAAGAAGGAAATTAATGAAACCTTCCCTCTCGAGACACTCAATGCGGTTACCTTTCGTGGAGATTCTGTTACCCCATGGTTTGCCGATTTTGCAAACTACCATGCGGGTAACTTTGTGGTGAAAGGGATGTCGTCCCAATAGAAAAATAAATTCTTTAAAGATGTGAAACATTACTTCTGGGATGACCCCTACCTTTTCAAAATCTGTGCGGATCAAGTCATCCGGCGGTGTGTTTATGGTCAAGAAGCCACTGAAATTCTCAAGGCTTGCCATGCTGGTCCCACGGGGGCCACCACAATCCTAACTACACCGCCAAAAAGGTGTTTGACTCCGGTTTCTATTGGCCCACGATTTATAAGGATGCCCAAGAATTGGTCAAATCCTATGACCCTTGTCAACGTCATGGGAATATTTCACAAAAGAATGAAATGCCACAAAATGCAATCCAAGTTTGTGAAATATTTGACGTATGGGGCATTGACTTTATGGGGCCATTTCCTTCAACTCATGGAAACAAATACATACTCGTGGTTGTTGACTATTTGTCAAAATGGGTGGAAGCGAAATCTTTTCCCACAAATGATGCCCGAGTTGTTGTGAAGTTTTTGAAAGCTCTTTTTGCTCGATTCGAAACTCCACGTGCTATAATTAGTGATCGTGGTACGCATTTTTGTAATGACAAATTTGATAAAGTCATGCAAAAGTATGGTGTAACTCACCGTCTTTCTACTGCGTACCACCCTCAAACAAGTGGACAAGTAGAAGTTTCCAATCGAGGCATCAAGAGAATTTTGGAAAGAACCGTTGGTGAAAATCGTGCATCGTGGTCGGATAAATTAGATGATGCACTTTGGGCTTTCCGTACAGCTTACAAAACACGCATCGGGTGTACACCTTACAAGCTTGTGTATGGGAAAGCGTGCCATCTACCGATCGAGCTTGAGCATAAAGCCTATTGGGCCCTCAAGCATGCAAATTTTGACCTTAAAACTACGGGTGATCATCGGAAAGTTCAATTGAATGAATTAAATGAACTTCGTGATCAAGCTTACGAGAACTCTTTGATCTATAAGGAAAAGACAAAGAAGATACATGACTCAAAAATCAAGAACCGCGTTTTTAACGTTGGTGACCGAGTCCTTCTTTTCAACTCTATACTTAAGATCTTCTCGGAAAAGCTCAAAACCCGATGGACTGGTCCATTCACTATCTCAAAGTTTTATCCTTATGGCACCGTCGAATTATCTCAAAATGATGGTCCTAATTTCAAAGTGAATGGGCATCGTGTGAAACACTACTTTGGAGAGGACATACCATCCGTGGTTGTCCCGGATCTCCAAACTTTCCCCAAGGACAATTGAATTCGGGGATCGAGTCAAGCTAGCGACTCGACAAACAAAAACAGTAGCAACAACATGGGTTTTCACCCATGTCTCTGACTTCTTTCTACTTTCTAACACCCTAGTGTGGGGGAGTGGCCGTCCCCTGCAGCTATTTGAAATGTATATATCTCAAAAAAAAAAATGTTTGTTGTATGTACATATAAATAAAGTGAAAAATGAAAAATGATATTTCCACAGTTAGCTTATAATATTCTCTTTTTACGTTCAAAGAGTCGGCATAATAGCTGGGACTTTGAATATTGAGGACAATATTCAATATAAAGTGTGTGTGTGTGGGGGGGGGGGGGATTCTAGCGAATTTTATCACATTATATACTCTAGTACCCCCGTTTTTGGCCCAAAATTTTCAAAATTTTTTCACTTTATTTCAAAATTTTTGTGGTTATCAGTCCGCCATGTCTAAATGACAAAAGGATTGGCTAATCCAGGAGCAAACGGCTCTTGGTAAAGATATATCAAATCCGTTGACGGCTTACAATTTGCCCAAAATTGTATGGTATCTCAACTCGCCATATCCTAAAAAGTGAAAGAGTTGGCTAGCCAGCAAGATTATGGCTTGTGGAAAGGCAGTGGAAAACCATAATTGGTAATCAGCTCACCAAGATGTTGACTATTCCATCAAGAGTTGGCTAGTCCATAAGCAAACGGCTTCTGGTAAAGACAAATCAAAACCGTTGAAAGCTGGTGGTTTGCTCAAAATCACATGGTTATCGGTATACCATGGTTCTTACTTGAATCAAAACATTTGGCTACTCCAGAAGTAATGGCTTTTGGTAAAGAGACTTTAAATCCATTAAGTTTTCTCAAAAGATTGCTAGGGACTAGTAATAGTTTAGTGTGGGGGATTGATGAGTGTGTAAATACTCATCATTTTATCGTATCTGAACTGCCAAAACATTCAAAAACACTCAGAAATGCATCAAAATACAGAAATTATCCCAAAACTGTGTTTTATATGTTTTAGATGCAAAATGTTTAAAAACAAATGAAAAACGAACAAAGTTTGCATAATTGGCAGTTTTAGTCTCTCAAGTTTCATAAATTGACAAAACTAGTCCCTGAAGGTTTAGAATGAAAGAAAAGTCAACCCAAGGCATTTAAAAGTCAAAAGTTATCAAATTTGATCCTTGGGTGAAAACTTTGGGAAAGGACATGTTTGGTCCCTGTACTTTGCAAATTTGGAAGAAATAGTCCCTGTGAAATGAAAAATGGAATTTATCACATCTAGCCCTTGTACTATTCACATATGACAACAATAACCCTTGGAATAAACTTTGGAAAGTTGACATTTACAGCCCTTCATCTTTGATAAAATTACAAAAATGGTCCTTGTTTATTAAACTAACCAAACGGATCCCTTTTACTTCATAAACCCAAAACCTTAATCCAAAAAACAAAACCAATCCAACCCAACACCACACCTTATAACCCCTAGCCCAACCTAAGCCCACCTTCATCCCAGGTTTAATATTAAACCTCAGTCAACCTACCCTTTGACCATCTCTTCCACCTCACACCCCACTCACCCAGTAAACTCCAAGCCTCACCATCATCACCCTCACCGGACTACCCCCTGCAACACTCCTTTATTATCACCCCTACATCAAAACAAACACCCCAGTCCAATACTCCCACCTCTGGCACAAGCAACTCAGAAGAAAACGCCAAACTCCAATTTGGCGCCAAAAATAATAAAAGGCCAAGATCAAAATTTATTCATCCAATGGTGGAGATGATTGCTGGGAAAAGACAAGGAGACCTCAGAAACCCTAATTTGGGAGTATAAATTGAAGAGGGTAGCAGTGGAAGCAGTTAGTTTTTTAGTTTAATTTTAAATGTCTACTTAATGTAATTTTCAGTTTCAAGTGATAATTTCAGTTTCTTAGTTGAATTCTCAGTCTCATTATTGTAATCCTAAAGTTTTATTTCAATAAAAGTTCAGTTCACTTGTTTCTAATGCAAATTAGCTCATTTCACTATAAAATCTCAGTTAATCTTAATAAGTATCAAAATGGTGTAGTTACTATTTCATAAGTCACTTGGGATCAGCATAAGTAGTTTTTAGCATTTACATCTTCAATTTACATGTTTAACTAAAAAAATCTCAAACAAATCAGAAAATACAAAAAAATAAGAAAAAAAATAGAAATTAAATAAAAAAATCATTAGGGTTATATTAAATCTCATTTAAGTCAACTCTTCATCAAATCTTAAAAAGTCAAAAAAAATGCTTGAATAGGCAGAATCTCATTTCTTGGGGAATTTTTCCTGATTTTTGTAGACTAAATTAGATCTTGAAATTTATTGTGCTTATAGTATCCCACCTAATCTACAAGAGCCCATAAACAACTTATTTTTGGGAATTTTTTATGTGGAGTGTGCAAGTAGTTTTTTTGAGGGTGCAGGGCAATTACCCTCCCCTGCGCCAGGCCAATTGGCCAACTTTCCGTGGCTTATTGTCACCAACCCAGTGGACCCCACCCTTGAGATTTGGGCTTTTTAAGAAGCTCAGTATCTAAGCTTTTCAGACCATAGCTTATTTTGGGGCTCAGCTTATTTGCCCCTTGCTTATTGTACCCTCAAAGTTGCCTATTGGATATGGTTCTAACTCAGTTTAGCTGAGTTTGTTGAGTATCACTTTTGTTTAGCCTAAGCTGTAAATCATTGTTATTTGTTTGTTACATGCTTAAATGTGTTAGTGTGAGGTCATGTATGCTTGTAGTATGCCTTAGCTTGAACTGGTGTGCTTATTGATGTAACTGCTTGTTCAAAGAACTCTCAATTTGGCTCAAACCTTTACTGTGAGGTCTTAAACCTGCAAAAGCTTGTTTTAGCTTATCTCTTTGCTTATTCAAGCTGGTCTGACTCAACTTGAGCCTTTCCCCATTGGTGCATCTGTGAAATCTTGCTTGTGAGCTTTTTGATGTAGCTTCCATAACCTTTACACTTAATTGCTTGGTCACCATTCTCAATAAACTGAGCTTATTCCACAAGCTCTCCAATTGCTCCTCATTTAATCTTTTCCTGAGTTTTTGATTTTTTTTTTAAAGTTCATAGTGTGGACTTGTAGGATCCAAGCTTATTTTTGGCTCAAAAGCTATTGCCCCTAGCTTAAATAATCCTGCTAGTGGCCTGTTTGGTTTTGAAATTTTGGATTGTGCTCAATTTAGTTTATTTGTATATTCCTTTGTGTTTTCTTTGTCTTTTCTGCTTATGTTCAATTAGTTTGTTGGCTTATAACTTATTTTTCACTTAGGTGTTAGTTATCAGCTTTTTGGGTAGCTTTTTCCCTCACAGAATGCATTTTTAAGTCATAAGCTCAACTATTAGAGTAATAAGCTCACACTGAGCTTATTTATGACTTAGGGAAAAGTTGCCTTCACAAAAAGTGCTTATTTTCAGTAGTTTAATAGATTTGTAAAAGAAAATTCCAGAAAATCCAAAATTCATTAAAGTGATAGCTTCTATTTAAGCCATTTGGCTTATTTTTCTGCTTATTTATAAGCATTTCTCATTTTTAAATTTTTTCTCAGGTTTCTTATAGCTTAAAATAATTTTAGGAATTTTTTCAGATTTTTCTTTTGTCATTTAGTACTTTTTATTATTTAGTTTAATTTAACTTAATTAAATAATTAGTTTTTAATTAATAATAAATAATTAAAAAGTAGGAAAAATAGATTTTATGTTTTAAAATTAGTTTTATAATATTTTAGATTTTTCTAAATTTAATTTTCATTTTTATAGTTAAATTTCATAATTAATTATAAAGTAGTATAATTTAGTTAATTAAAAAATAATTAATAATTAGTAATTAATTAATAGTAATTAATTAAATAGTGGTAAAAGTAATTTTAATTTTCCAAAAATTTTATTATAACATTAGGATTGTAAAAATATAATTTTTATATTCGTAGAACTTTATTTGCTCACGTTTCACTTTTTATTTCGCGCGTTCGCGTTTATTTTAAATTGAAACGCGCGTTTTTAGGTTATCTGATCGTCAGTAATTGTTAATATAGTGTTTCTAAGCTATTATCAATCATAATCTCGTAGTGTAATCATAATAATCAAAATCCTGATCATCCTGTTAAATCACCCGATCACTTTAAACGTTTTCAAATACAATTGCTCACCTCGCTGGGACATAACGACCCGGGAATACACTGTACTCCTTGGTTAGTTGGTTTTAGACGTTTGACTTGGTTGACCATCACCTGGTCAATTTAGTTGACCGTTTTGGACCAATCACATACCCATCTTCTCAAGATCATCTCTATAGTGACGATCTTCACGATCGTATCTTGAAAACGCCCTCTCATAATTTTGAGCATTTTCAAGCATTAGATATGTGGAGTTCCAACGTGTAGGAACATCGAGAATCAAACCTTTTTTGATTGGGCATTTTTCAATTTCTGGATATTCCTTAAATTTCCCCAACCTTTGAGCAGATTGTCTGATGTCTTTCACAGCAGCCCTGACACAGTCAACCGACTTCCCAATGTGACCCAAACCATCTTGAACAATTAGATTCATTACATGAGTTGTACAACGGACATGTAACTATTTACCTTCTAAAACAGATTTCTCCCAATTAGCAAACTTGCTTTTCAAATATGCAACTGCCACATCATTGGCACTAGCATTGTCTACTGTAATGGTAAACACATTAGACTCGATCCCCTATTTCAGCAAGCACATCTTCACTGCCTTTCCAATATCAACACCCCGATGACTAGAGATTGGATAAAAGTTCATCACGTTTTTCCTTAAAACCCAATCATTATCGATATAATGAGCAGTGAGACACATGTAGTTTATTCATTGTAGAGAAGTCCATGTGTCAGTAGTCAAACAGATCCTACTGACATTGCCCTTAAGTAGAACACCAACTTTCTTCTTTTCCTCAAGAAAAAGCTTCATACAATCTCAAGCCATGGTAATTCTGGAAGGAGTATAAAACAATGGTTGTGAAGCAT
Organism: Artemisia argyi; assembly: GCA_030686995.1. Taxonomy (NCBI): domain Eukaryota; kingdom Viridiplantae; phylum Streptophyta; class Magnoliopsida; order Asterales; family Asteraceae; genus Artemisia; species Artemisia argyi. Next base: position 117,450,147 of record CM060709.1, on the reverse strand, counting down.
TAAAAAAATGCTTAAATCCCTTTCCCTCTACCAACTTGAATGGAAGCTCATTTACAATTAGCATGTATGTCAAAATTGATTGCTGGTCAAATTTCCAAGTAGTCATTTTACTATCATCACCATCTCCTTTCTGAATTGATAATTGTGTTTGACCATCAAGCTTGTTTCCTATTTTCAGATGACCATGCAAAGTACTTGTTACATGAACATTGGTGTCTGAACTGTACTTCTTAGCACAGTATCGACACTTACTTTTTTTCTCACCTTGGTCATTAAGAAATGATTCATAATGACCCCATATCATAGACCGTTTGCGGGTTTCCCTAGTTTTCTTTGGTTTCTCTTCTATATTGCTGTCCACAACATTCTCTTCAATATCCACAACATTCTTTACATTCACATGTTCTTCTTGATACCCCTAAGGAAAAAAAGAAATATTATAGTTAACTTTTTTATCTAAAACAAATTTGCAAGGAAACATGCCAACATTAACAGTACTAAAGAGTAAGGAATGAAACAAACTCGTATTATAACAGTCCCACAACATAAAAACAATGAAATTTTTATCTACAAAAACATGAACTATCAATGAGAGGATCTAAAACACACGAGCCTTGTTTTGTGGATACTTTGAGTATATACCAAATAGTATGCGGAATCTACTACTTGATACTTAGAAGATTTATGAGTAATATCAATGGAATAGTAAAGTATTGAACAATGAACAATTATGCAACCAAACGCTTCAATATTATTGATTATAATACGAGTGATCTTAACTTATCACTATGGTTTACAACCTTGAAGCTTAACAAAACATACGTACTAAACATCTAACCTAGGACCTCCTTTTATAGCATAAGGAGTCATGTACAAGATAACTATTTGGATACAATATTCGTATCATTCTAAATGTATAAGATATACATACAATCTATTCTATACTTATCCTCATACGCGTCTTTATCTTTCTTGCATCTTCAGTACATAAGCAATACAAACTTTCTGTACTACCAGTACAAACTCAGTTAGTACTGTTAGTGTTATCTTCAGCAGTTCTGGTTGTAGACTTGGCAGTACAAACTTTTAGTGTTTAATTCCCAATAATAAACAATTAGCTAAGTTGAAAATGAAAGTCAAAAGAGCTATGTGTATACTAGTCTACTACATACATAACATGTTACTTCATTCCACTATAACACTTCATAAGAAAACTTAGGAGGCGTTTTGTTTGTTGACATGAATCACAATGGATATAAGAATCGGTATAGGGTAGAATGACAATCAAAGTATCATTCCAAATTTATTGTTTGGCTTGATCAATAAATAGTGTTTGAGCTGAACCTAACCGACTTTCAACAGAAAAATTACAAACTGACTGAAACAATTATAATAAGCAGTCTAATATGAAGCAACGTATAAAGTCCTAGGTTCCCATTACTTCACGTTTCATACCTCACATAACAGTTATCATATTGTAACAAGTATTGGGAAACATCGATCTGTTTTGCAACAAAAAACATACTGCAATTTCTTGGACATATAAAATTGTAAAGACTTAACCGATCCTACCTCTGATAACTCAAAACATGCACAAAACATGTAATAAGAGCACACTTATTTAACACATTACAGTCTCATTTGTTAAATAAGTCTGAGCATATATCAAATTCTAACAAATACTGAGAAGCACATTTTCTGCACACCAAAAATTTATCGCATGACCTAAGAAGGAAACAATAGACAAACACAATAGTTTTGCAGTCCAAACTTAAGCATATAAAATCAGCATTCATGACTACATATCAAACAACAACATAAAATATGACAACCCATTACAATTTTTTGCCACCCTGACCACATATAAAACTGCCCAAAAAATAGTTGCTAATAACCAAGAACCAAATAAATGGACAAACATAATTTTTTGCACAACCCATCAAAAAACCGAACAGTATAATCGAATCATTAGCATATTCCTTAATACCATTTGTGGGGTCGTGTACAATCTTCCCCAACTCTATAAACTTCTATCTCTTCCTATGGAGACACGTTAAGTATCATAACCATGGCCTCCTTAATAGTCACTTATACATTAAATAAAACCATTAAAATCGTAGTACACATCCGATTCATGTTTCTTAAGACGTTCAAGCAAGTTACCGTATAGGAGATTAGCAAGTTTTCTTAAGCCTAACATTGATTATGAATCACCCAACAACAACTAATAACAAACCATCAATCAATAATCAATAACTAGGTTTCATTACATCTAAGCAAACATAAATAAACCTAGCCTAGCATGTTAAAAGAAAGACAAGCATAAGATATAATCAAAAAACACATACACATATTGAATGATTGATGAATTACTTATCTTTAATTGAACATGGAAGAAACAAGGGTATGAAACCCTTAAAAAGTTCTGAAATTCGTACTAGGGTTTGTGTGTGTGTTCCACCAAAAAGTTCCTCTCCTTAATGAATGAAAAATCAAATACTATATATAGATTTACATGGGTGACGGCGTCAATTTTTGATTGTTGACGTCGTCATCTCGCCGCGGCTAGGGTTTCTTGTCACCCAATCCAACTTCTTGACGCCGTCACTCTTTATGTCTTCTGGGCCGTCACGCTTTAGTGTGATACGTGACGGCCAACCCCTGGTAGAACGTGACGCCATCACGTGTAAAACCTCAAATTGTCTTCTGGCGCATCAAGTGTAAATGAAATATCCACCTCTTGTCACATAAGCTGACGTCGTCCCCTTGAATAACTTGACGCCGTCAGGTGTAAATTCCAGCATGGATTCTTGACTTAGCCATTTTCTTCACTTTTTGTTTCAAAAACGTTCAAAATGCTTCCTTTTTCAGAATTCTCTTCAAAAGTACCTAAAATGATAAAAGGAACGATTTAAGGTAATAATTGATCAAATTATCACGACTTAAGGCTTAAATGACCCCTTAAAAGCGTAACAAATTTTGCCTCATCAATATCCTTTCCAAAACCTTACATACTCAAAACATAATCAAACTCACACAAATAAGCAACAAACATACCCTTCATTTGTAACTGACCACTAATAAGCAGCTGAACCACGATCCCTGAAACATCAAAACAACCAAACAAAGACCACTCCTTTAGATTTAACACAACACCATTAAAACCAAACATAACATTCACATTACCTGACAATAGCTTCGCTGCAAAATCACAATTGTTACTCCAAATACTAGCTAGAAAGTGTACACACCTGAAAAAATACGAAAAACATTCAGCATAAGAACATGAGACAAAAGCGAGATCAAGAAAATCAAACTCAAAAGTGTGATTCAAACTATAATGATATAGCAATCATAATCAGACATTCTACTCATCATTCCACTACAACCCCAAAAACTCCAACCACCTAAATCCAAAATCCCTAAATTAGCTCTAATTTCGTACCTGAACCTGTTGTATGTGTGTGAGTTTTTGTATAAAACACCAAACAAATGAACCGGGTTCCGATTATGTAAATGGGTTTCAAATTGATAATGGAACACATGTGTACAACATGCAACAAATCGATCTAATATCAGATAATCCAAAACATGTGTCAACCATGCAATTAGGCCAACGAATTAAGTGGCAAATTAGTGGAGATCCCACTAAGAAGAAGAGCGCTAACCCAATTATTTAATCCCTTTAAGCCGACGGCTCGGATTGGCGTGTGAACAGTGTCGGCTCAAGCCGCGGTTCCACAGTGCACCCAAACTGTCTCACTCCCTCAAGTCGACCTTCCACTCGACGGCTTCGGAACAATGCCGGCTCCCAAAACACTTCAATGAGTGTTATATAGTATAATATGAATGTGTCTAACTTTTGAAAATGTAAATTTTAGAAATTTGTTTGGCAACCAGATTACATAACGACTTAATTTGACACATTCATTTTTCTCTTTATTCTGATTTAGGCGGTGGTGCTGGTTTATCATCTTTTAATTTAGGCTATGTTTTCATGTTTGTGCTTTTTCGGATTGTGGTGCAGGTTGTTTTTGAGGATATGGTTTTGGTGATATTTTTTTTCGGGTTTTCAACATTAGATGACAATATTATATATGTGATTGTGGATTTTTTTTCACAGTTGTAAATTTTATAGTCGTTTGTAATTTATTTTGTAGTTTTGGTCAGAATGAGTGTAATTCTCTTCAACTTGCTAGCTTTTGTTTATTTCTCCTTTCATCTCACTTTTATAGTTCACAAAAAAGTGTAATATGAGAGTATGTAACTAATTACATCTAATTAAAGTAATACACATATATTTATGTATTTATTAAATGTATTTAATAATTTAGAAAAAATTGTGTATGCATATAATAAATATTACAATAGCTTGACGCCTTGACATATGGTTGATACTGCATGTTGTATTGGACTATCGAAAATAACAAAGAAAATTGGGCCCTTAGGGGGTGGCAATGTTGCCTAATGATACCTAAACCATAAGTGTAATTAGCCAATAGAACATTGCCAACTCCTTTTATGCCTAATGATGTATGTTTAGTGGCAATGTTGCCTAATCCATGCCTAAACATTGTTTTTTTGTTTTTGTTTTTTTGTTTTTTTGTTTTTTTTTTGTTTTTTTTTTTTTTTTACTCATAATTATATTTAACAATTAAATTAAAAACTTCAAATTTCATTAATAATTAAAAAAAAAAAGTTACATGATACTTAGGAAAATAAAAAGAAAACAATATCTAAAAATCGCAAGGCCATCCATATTTCTTTGCGACTTCACGTTTTTTTGCAATCATAATATTGCCCATTGTTGGATCAACTATGGTATCATGGGGGTCGTTGAAGAACTTCATAGCTCGAATTTTTTTTTTCTTGAACCCCTTCTAATTGTGCCGACATTAACTTTTCTGTCAACTCGTCCTTCGCACGTTTCTTGTCAACATTTTCATCCATTAGTTGTGACTTTTTTGCCGCATAATCTGCCAACGATTCAATACTATTCTTTGTCGAATCGTTTTGTACCTTTTTCCCTTTTTTCTTCCGTGTAGGAGTTGTGTCGTCATTTAGATCCGGAATAATAGTCTCAACATTGTCATTGCTAGATTCAGATGACTTTCTTCGTTTATCCGTATTAGACGAAGATGTTTGACTAACAGTTGGTTGTTGCAACCATTTGTCCGATTTCCTAACTACCTCCCACGCCTCAATATGAGTAAAATTCTTGCCTTTGGTTTTCTTTTTATAATCGGCCAATGCATTTCTCATCACGTTAAGCTCGTCACACCCACTATCACGACATCGGTTCTACAATAATAAGAAATATAATTTAAATTTACACTACTAATTAAAATAAACAAGTATAAATTTAAACAAATAATTAATATAACGATAAAAAAATAAAAAGTTTATAATTAAAAAGTTACTTGTTGGATATATAGGCCGTTAAAAGTATTCATTTCGGTATGCATATTTTTCCATTTTGTGTTCAACCCATGGAATGTGCGTAAAGTATCCGGCACATTTTGCTTGAAGTGTTCTAGAATTCTTTCCCAAAAGCTATCGGACTTTTGTTGATTCCCGACCTTTGGGCATGTTGAGACAGGAACCCATGCTTTTGCCAAAAATACTTCTTCGTCGGTGGTCCAATTCTTTTTCCCCACTTTACCCGGATTTTTTATTTCTTGAACGTCATCATCATTTTGTTCTTCACCTAAAAAAAAATAAAAATAAAAATAAAATAAAATAAAATAAAAACGATTTAAAAATAACTATAACGATTTAACAAAAAAACTATATATATAACGATTTAAAAAAAAAAACTAAAAACTATAACGATTAAAAAAAATTAATATAACGAATTAAAATTAAAAAGTTAATAAATATTACCGATTGGATTTGAGAATTGGGTTTCGGGAACAAGTTCATCTTCATCATCTTCATAATCGTATAACGGTAATTCTCTTTCGACACTTTGTTCACGTCTTGGTGGACCGTCTCGAAAGTCATTAAAAGGGTTGAACTTGCTTGTCATTGCTATATTATAGTGACTTGGATTCAACGGTTGAGGTGCCGGATAGTAGGCTTGTGGTGGAGGTTGAGGATAGTAGGCTTGTGGTGGAGGTCGGAGATAATAGGCTTCTTGACCACGTGGATGTGCTTGAACCTTCGGCCGGACGGGATGTGATCGAGAACCTCGACCACGACCACGACTTCGTCCTATTGATGGGGAACTTGGATCCATGTGATTGATTTTTAAATTGAATTGATGATTTGAAAATAATATGTGATTGTAAATATGTAATTTGAATAAAATATGATGAAGTGAATTGAGGATTTAAAGGGGGTAATTTTTATTTTTTTATTTTTTTTTATTTTTTTTTTGAAAATGAAAACAATTGAAACGGTAATATAGTAATAAATGCAACGGTCAAAAATTTGAACAAGAAATGAATTACCGATTCGGTAATCAACACCGTGAGTCTTGCCGAATTGTTGATGCCGAGTAGATGGCATCGTTTTGCCGATCCAAACCGCCCCATGCCGAGCCAATGCCGAACACGTTGCCACCCCCCTTAGAGGCTTCTCCATAAGACCATAACTTCATTTGCAGTTTTGCACCTCTCACACTTGGGCTTGCCCTTTACTTTGTCGTTAAGACATACTAGTTTATTTATTTAGTATATTCACTTGTCAAAACTTTAGGCAAAAGAAAATCTATTCCTAAAAGTCAAAATCTATATTTTAAGACATGTTAAATGCATAAACCAAACCACTTGACCAAAAGCCTGAACCCATGTAACCCACTTTGCTCCCATTAAAACTAGCAAAAATATATGAAACAGGACTCCACATGTTATCCACTTCAACTATCCAACACCAAAAGAACAATAACCACGTCACAATCCAACAAAACTCAACCGCTTTTAATCTCTCTACTTATCTCGACACCTTTCACTTTCGTATCAAACAATAATAAAAAGTCAAAACTTTTTTTATTTTCCTTAACATAGTACCATATATTATTATATACTTCATCCTTAAGCTATCTCATTTTCATCACCTTATATATATTTTCATCAAAACATGACAACATGGATATTGAAAATGGACAACAACCATGATCATGGAAACTTTTTTGAAAATTTGCCAGAAGGGTTTGTAGCAGACGCCTTGGCACTTACGAGTCCGAGAGATGTTTGTAGGTTGTCGTTGGTGTGCTTGGTTTTTCGATCTGCCGCGGAGTGGGATGCGGTCTGGGAGAAGTTTCTCCCGTTGGAATATCATAAGATTTTGATGGAGGCTGAAGGTGGTGGTGGTTTGGTGAGGTCTGGTTCCAAAAAGGAGTTGTATATTAGTTTGTGTGATCATCCTCTTATTATTGATGGTGGTAATAAGGTAAGAATCTTTTTATTGTGTTTTTGTTAGTGGTTAGAGGGTGTTTAATAAAAAAGCGTTGAAAAAGACTGATGTACTTTCTTATAAGTACTTATTTTGGATCTGTATTGCAAAACACCCATTAGAGTGCTTTACATGTTGCCTTTTGTTACATAATTACATTTCAATGAATTAAAGGATAAAGTTAGGCAAATAAAGTTTGTTACTATTTCAAAAAAGAATTAAATAAGTTATTTGGGGATTCACAGTTTTCAACAGGCTTTGATTATTTTGTGACAGCTTAATTTGTGAGTTTTAAACCTTTGTTATTCGTATTAATGCATTATTTGTGGAACCTATTTGCTACTTGTGTGATTAATAGAACATGTTCTTTGACCTTTAGTGGAGCAAAGAAACTCATGTATATTTAAGAAAGACAATGCTAGATTCAATTGTTTCGGCTTAGACTCATAATGTTTTGGTTTACTTGTTGGCCTATGCTGGTGTATATTGGTTCTTTAACAAGGGATCTGAATGCAGATTGGGATGATCATTTGGGAATGTTTAAGATAGTCGACTGATAGTCATGTGTTTGATTTGTGAAAACATTATTTCCCAAAAGAAGGAAGGGGAGAGAGTTTATTTTTCTTGACTCTCGGCCCTTTTGAATGAATAATAAATCAAATAACTGTAATCACGTGCCCGGATTTGGTATGCATACCATGTGCGACATTGCGGTCAAAGGATATCGTGCTAATCCGTGTTTTCAATAGCCCTAGTCCCTCGATCCTCCTTTCTTTTCTGTTTTCTGTCATTCTGTGAAGAGATATCAAGATGCAAACCCAATTTTTTAACTTTTTTTTTAGGAAATTGATAACTTCATCCTTGATAAATGATAGTAGACGTGGTTAGAAAATTAAGCATTGTGTGTCAGTTAGCACAAACAAGTTGGTGGGTGTTTGGATGTGCGCTTGCAGATAAACAAATGACAAGTCCTTAATGGTTGGATAGTTGGGTAATTCTGCATTAATCAGGGTCCTTGCAGCAACCTTTTACATGCTTCTCCAAATGTCTGATTCGTCTGACCTTTAAAACAATTAGAAACACATCAAAGAAGCCATATATGCATATGATATTGTTAAATAATCCTATCGAACACTTATGATGTGCTATTTCTACAAAGACGGAGATACTGCTTATGATTCTGACTTGTTCTGTTCTGAACAGAGCTTTTCGCTGGATAAATGGAGTGGGAAAAAATGCTACATGTTGGCTGCACGAGACCTCTCAATTGTTTGGGGTGATACCCCGCGGTACTGGAGATGGATTTCAGTACCTGAATCAAGGTTATATTTCATCTCTTTATTCCCATTTTACATTTTTGTTTTTGTACCAGTTTCAGTCCGTTTATACGTGGGTCAGCTTGAGTCATGTTTTGTCTCGATGGCTCAAAAATCAAAACAGTTGAGCTGATAGATCTGTCATGCTTAAAATACTTCTAAATACATAGTAATACCTTTTAATTAATATGGACGTAGTTTCAATGGTAGGCACAACCTGGTTCAACCCATTTTGACCCGTATGATAGAAGAGTGTGTTTAACTACCTCAACCTGATTTTTTTGTTGGTCTGCTCAAAATTAATATGTTACCTATTTGTCTCCCTTGTGACAGGTTTGCGGAGGCAGCTGAACTTATGAGTGTATGTTGGCTTGAAGTTCATGGCAAAATTGATACTTCAATGCTGTCAAAAGACACTCGCTATGTAGCTTACCTTGTATACAAATCATCACCAGATGTTTATGGTTTTGAACACCAACCTGCTGAAGTTTCTGTCGGTGTCAATGGTGTCCAGAGTCAAACCATGACAGTTTATCTCGACCCAGAAGCCTGGCAAAAGCAAAGATATGGTCATGGGCTAGCTGGTAGACGACTGGGGATAATTAACCGTATTAGACGTTTGGGAAGTCACTCTAATGATGGCCCCCCCTTGAATGGGCCGAAACAGAGGCCAGATGGGTGGCTTGAGATTGAACTGGGTGAGTTTTATAACGAGAAGGGTCGAGAAGGGGAACTCGAGATGAGAGTGATGGAGGTGAAAGGAGGGAATTGGAAGGGTGGTCTTATCATTCAAGGGATTGAAATTAGGCCGAAGGCAAATTAGATGGTCATTTATGTTTTCTATAGTTGATAAGCGCCCGTATTCCTACTTCTGTATTTAAGAGTTGATCGTCTTAGAAGCAGCTTCGGTTTCATACTGTATGTATAGTGGCCCAATTTAGTTTATAGACCATATTACAATTTGGTGCTCACTTCTCGCAACTTCCTTTATGTTATTCAATCGAGACATCTTTTTTTTTTTTTTTTTTTTGAATTGTTTTAAGTGTTCTTACCAAATTAGTTAAGGTTCAAATGTTGAGAATCAGAAATGATCACGAAACAAGAGCTTCAGTTTTCGGATAGAAACAAGGCTAAACACAAAATTAAGGGACTGTTTTGGCCAGCTACTTGCGTCCAACATGATGTTGTGATAACTTCTTTAGATCTCGTTAACGTGAAGCCGGGCTTGTGAGTCTAGCCAATATCAAACTTTCTTGAGCATGCATAATAAAGTTTTTGCCAAAATATCTAGTCATCTAGCACCATGATCCTGTGACCAAGCTCATGTCATTTTGAGCTGTGGTTGCATTTTGGCCGGCTTCGCTCTCTTGTTGTCTACGAAAAGGTTGCCATTGGGTAAGTACGTTCTTTCAATGGTTCAAGAGAGGAATATATAAGCAAGGACATATGGCTGAGCATTGGAGACCCAAAATCGACCAAGACCGAGTGGACCAAACCGAAGGACCAGCGGTCCGGTCTTGATCCGGATTTTTTTCCTTATTTCGGTTTCGGTCCGGTCTCGACCGGTCTTACGTAAAAACCGACTATTATGCCTTCTTGGACCGACCGACCGACCAGATTGGTCGGACCAACCCGGACCGGACCAAAAACATTCGATCCAGTCCTCGGTTTTGGGCTAGTTTGATCTCGGTCCGGCTTTGGACCGTTGAAGGACATAAAACAGGGTTTGGTTTGGGTTGGTTCTTAACAAATTTCTGAAATTTTTTAAGGATTTTTCATCGTTGGCCATGGACCAACTCGGACCAACATTAGTTTATTGGCCCAAAAGATCCATTTACTTCTTTTCTCTTATTCTAAGTTCCATAGATAATAACATTAAATCAATAAGGGATTGTCTAACTAGTGCCCTTAGGGCACAGGTTAAGAAGTGGGAGGACTCACAAAACAGTACCAAAAAAATATATTTTTTATTGAAAAGGTGTGAGTCCTTAAGTATTTAAAATATATTTTGGTACTATTTTATGGGTCCTCCCACTTCTTAACCAATGCCCTAAGGGCACTAGTTAGACAATCCCAATCAATAAACATAGCCCAACAATACAGTATACGCAACAAAATTATAAAGTCACTGTTAATTTAGCCCATTCATCACATCTGCTTTTACAATTTATTTATTTAGTAATTCAGTGGAATTAAATTAAATATACATTATATCATAATGAAATCAATCCGGTTCAATATAATTAGTTATAAGTCCCGTGCATGCTCGGGGTTTACACATAAATCAAATTTGTTTTAAAATTTTAGTTTAATATATGAACATATAAGAATTTGCCCGCATTTAATGTTTTGTAATTGTTATATAAGTACAATTAATAATTATTCACGGGTTTTACATAAACTTTTTTCTTATGTATTAGTATCGATTAATATTTTGTAAAGATATGTGTTGATGAAAGATTAACTTTGTTTAACTAACATGGTGAGGGTTAATTCTATTGTTAGGTAACAAACTTTCCAAAATTTTCAATGTTAGGTATTTTACTCACGAACACACCAAGTTAGGTAACAAAACTTTCAACTTTGTTCAATGTTATGTAATTTGAGCAATTTTTGCAACTGATGACCTGCTAAACCGGTTACCATTGTACCACTTCATTTTTTTTTAATATTTTTTAGATTAGATTACTAAAATACCCTCATCTTCAACCTCCTTCATCTTATCACCATTATTTGACAAACCATTCTTTTTCCTCCACCCACACCCACACCCACGACCACCAACTACAACAACCACCATCTATTTTACTTAATTTGGATGTTTTGTTATCTGTACAAAATGGAAACCAAAGGGGTGTTTGACTCGGGTCAGTTGCAAACACACAAACCCATATTTGATGGTTCTTATACTCCACGAATCTTGACCACATAGTTTATTTTCCTGTATTCGCATCTTAACTTACATAGCAATTGCTGAAACATCAAAATTCCATTATCCCATCACCACCCTTTATTCCTTATCATTTCTATATTTTTTAGTTTTCCAAATCAAGAACATTAGACCCTTTATTCTCGATTGTTTCCATACCCTTTTTCATAATACTCATCAGACCACGATGGGATTTTCCGGCAATCATTTTTTTCACCAAGTTCACCACACACATCGACACCAGTTGGTACTGTGATTTCATCGCACCATACACTGACATGAGCACACAATGGCCTTCGATTTTATGAGTTTCTTTTTTATTTCAGCAGATAGCCATGGTTACCATATTCGGATTGTGGAATACTTGATTTGATTTGTGTTGGGTGGCACATGGAAATGGTTATGGTGAGGTTAATATGGTGGTAGTAGCCATGGTTATGACTATAAGTTGAATCAAGTAAATGAGTTTAATTGAGTTGTTGAGGGTTAATTTTGGTTTAGGGTTTGATGGAATTATAGATAAAGAGGGGAAGAAAAAAGGGAAAAGAGGGAAAAGTGAGATATAACCATTATATGACGTCATATGTGTAACACCCCAACCCGACAAAGGGTTAAAATGCTACATTATGGTGTCTATCAGATACAAACAAAATAAACGCAAGCGGAAGATATCGTAAATAAATAAGTCATGAACATCAAGACTTAAAACATTACAATTCTCCAACAGAATATAAAAGAAATAGACTGAATCAACTTCCAACATAAGTAATAAATCCTCCAACGAAAAAATAAAATAAAATAAAAATAAATAAATAAATAAAACTGAAAAATAAAAGATAAAGGTAAAGGTAAAGGTAGGTCTCTAAGCTCTACTCTCAGCACTCAAAACCCAGCATCCCGCTTAATACCTGCCGCATGAAAAAGAAAACGCGGCTGCGCTTAAAAAGCTCAGTGAACAGATATAACAAATAAAAGGTAATAAGCAAAGTAAACGAAACGGATCAAACGAATAATCTGAACAAATCATAAGCCAACGAATATAGCATCATAAGTAACTGAATGTAAAGTATAATCAAAGTAATCAAAATCAAAAGGATATAAAGAATCAGATATATCTACCAGAGACACTCGAATAGATATAAGAAGTCAAGGAAAGCCACGAGCCGATATACCAGAGACACTCGAATAGATCTCAAACAAATATCCACATAATCCGTCAAATCATAATTGCACAAGGAGGGGCGACCTCACATGTACCAAAAGTGAAATGGGTACAAGGCATGTACAGCCAGTCACTACCTAATCATAACAAACAAAGCCTAGGATGCATCCATACACTCCCTGAATCAAACAAAATACACATGCCAGCTCATGACCGGACACAGATATAACTAATTGGCCATAGTGCACATATATTAAACAAAAGGGAATGCCAGGGATCAATCACACCTCCCAGAAAGTGTCATGCCAGTGGTGCTATCACTGACACGCCCATGGTACCTCCATGAGTAGAATAAAAACTCGGGCATCAGAACGAAACGAATCATATCAAACAAAGCATATTCATAACAAATGAATCATATCATAATCAAACAGAATCTCAACCAGGAGATAGTAATTAAACAAAATGGATCATATCAAAGTTCAAACAGAATCATATCATAATCAAATGAATCATAATCAAACATAATCAAACAAAATGGATAGCAACGAATCATATCAAAGTTCAAACAAAGGGAACATAGCAATGGCGAGGATCATAGTAGCATAGACTGAAGGGAATCTCTACTGAATAGAGACAGAATATCTGTACCTTAAAAGCAAAGCAAAGCAATGAAAAGCAATGAACAGCGGACTAATCCCTCTTCAAAGGATCTACACGAATACGATAATCAAGTATTACTTTATGTTTGATTGAATCAGGTTATTTATTTTAGTATGCTTTCCATTTTAAGTACGTTTTCCATTTTAGTAATTTAATACTTTAAGGTTATAATGGCCAATATAATAGTTTGGGTCTTAAAATATCAATATTATGAGTTTAGGGTCTAAAATGTAAATTATCAAAATTAAATATTAAAAGTCAAATAAAATTATTTTAAAGTTTATTTTAATAAATTAATATTAAGATAATAATTTGGGACCCGTCATTATAAATTTATATAACTTATTAACGCACCCACGATCTTAATATTTATGCCGCGACGACCTAAGATTTTATAAAATCATGTAAGACTTGCTTATCACCCGACATCCGTTCACTTCAACCATAAACCGAACCAATTACTTCTTTTGTGCATGAAAAAAAATAGCCGAGACAAAACACCTCATGGCACACTCCACGTTAGTTTAATAAGACTCATGATATACATTTTTTTATGACACATGCATGGGTCAACATGTTCAAAACAGATCCCATAAACACAGGTTATAAATTCGACATGCATGAGTTTCTATTTTATGATTCCATGTAATCCTTCTTGTGATTAAAATAACCCTACTCATCCTAGTCCTTTCTTGTGACAAACTTATACGTGTACTTATATATATATATATATAACAGAATCATAAAGTTTTCATATAACCATCTATCATTTTATGTGATTTATATTTCGTAAAATAATGTCATAACAGATTTAGGCCTATTATATGAGGGTTTTCAAATTGTTATTCATGTTACTAAATCATGATTTCATGTGTTATACTTTTCTTGTTTAACCTGGTCGAAACCGCTCACACAAACATGTTTTATATCGTCGATTAGTAACATATTTTTAGGTGTTGTTTAAGTCGAATTCAAGGCAGCAACCAAAGGTGGCCAAACAGAAATAAAAACACAGGTTACATGTCGATTATACATATCATTTACTCATTATTTTTATGTGCATAAGTTATGATTTTATGTGGACCTTTTTCTATGATTTTATGTGATCATGTTCGACAAAACAAACCAAATAGCAGTTCGAAACTTAACGAGAATCAAACAAGAAGGAGATGAATTGAACAAGGTTTAGAAAATCTACCCTTGATGCGTGACACCAAGAAGAACAACAAACAAGAACCGAACACCAGTTGTACACCAGCCGAAAACACAACCAGAAGCACCCTCCTTCGAATAGCTTTATAACCCACGAGCACAACTCCAAATCGAACAGAACTTAGCCACGTCCGAAACACCACCACAAACACGATCAAACAGCCCTTGCACACTTGATTTTTGAACGTGATTGAGAGGAAAAAGGTTACAGCCGCCGTGTGTTTTTAGTTTAGGGTTTTTAGTTTGTTTTGAGGTTGTGATATACAGTATTTAAAAGATAAGAGAAACCGTGTGTAGGGATTGGATTAACAAGGGAAATTACCGAATAATATGGGATTGTGATTGAAGCCTTACCATACTTAGTGTGATCATGCATGTAGTCTAGCTTTAGGTTTTGATTTTATTGGGACATAAGTAAAATTCGGCCCACATAGATTTATTAGGCGTGTAACATTTTTTTTGAATGTATAATGTAGGTTTTATGATTTTATATGTTGCATAAAGTTTAAGTATTATTTTATAAATACTTAGGTTAAAATTAAATATACGTTTGAGTTTTTTCGGGTGTTATAATTCTCCCCTTTTAAAAAGAAAATTTCGTCCGCGAAATTGAAATAGGAGAGACAAAACATACGAATCACGAAAAGAAACAGATTGGTTGATAAACACCAACGATAGAGAGCTCTACAACGAAACCTAAGATCGATATCAGAAGCACAAAGGTCCACAAACGCATGTCAAGTATCCAAATGTATCAAGTCGCATAACGATGAAGATAGATTAAACACATAGATAGAAAGAACCTAAAGTCTCACTAAACACAGATCATCTTCATCAACGGAACAAAATATGAAAAGAAAACGAAGCTCATCATAAAAGTAACGAAAATCTAAGATTGCTGCCAGAAATAAAATACGTCGTCAACTGCATCTAATCTTTCACAAGTTGTCAAGATTATCATAACAAAACAAACGTCCAACATACGCAGAATTAACACCGAACTGAATTTCCCATAGAAAACATAAATCATTTAGAGAATCTTACTCAAACGAAAACACCACACTTAGTGGCGAAGCTTGGAATTTTTAAGTGGGGGGTCGGGATCTAATTTTTTTTTCTTCCTAAGGCTATATTTCAGGTATACCGAAATTTTCGGGGGGTCGAAACCGAATATACCGAAATTTTTCTACATGAAAACTATATACCCCCTACATCGCAAAAAAAATTTCGGGGGGCCGGGCGCCCCCCCCCCCCCTCCCCCCCTAGAAGTTGCGCCACTGACCACACTAGTGTATCACGGAAATAAAAGGAAACAAACGTCAAACATCCGAATCAAAAGAAAAGAAATAAAAGAAACTAGTGGCCAGTTTGGTTCCTTGTTTGAGTTGACCTGTCTTCACCTCCATTGCCCTTGTTGTTGTTATTATTCTTGGGACAATCCCTAGCCATGTGTCCCGTCTGACTGCAAATGAAACACGCTCCAGAAGCTCTATGACACTGTTTCCCAGGATGATACTTCCCACAAATGTTGCAATTGGGTGAATCAGCCCGATCCACATAACCCCTTTGCCCAGACGACCCTGAAGTACGCGAATCCTGTCGACCCCGATACTGTTGATCATTCCTCCACCTCTGGTTGTCATTAGTTGACCTGTCGTAACTCCGTCGGTCATTACTCCTACGATCATTGCTCCTCTGGTTGTCATTAGCTGACCTGTCATAACCCTGTCGATCATTACTCCTACGATCATTACTCCCTTGGTTGTTTCCCTGCACTGGACGAACCCGGTCACCATCATGGTTCCTCTTGACACTTTGCCCTGACCTTTCCTGTAGAATCTCAAGGTTACGAACAGCATTTGCCACTTGTGCAACATCCTCAAACTGGGTGTTCACAATTCCCTGCAAGATTTCATTCCTCAGCGCCCATTTTAACTTCTTAGCCTGCTCAGCCTGTGTGCCAGCTCTTGCACCCATAAAACCAGCCAGCCTAAGGAATAGAGCTGGCAAATTGGGTACCTGTTAGGACCTGTTAAGACCTGTTAAGGGAAAAAATGTACTATGCAATTTTTTTTATTTTTTAAAATAATTGTTTTTAGTATTCTAGGGTTCAATATTTAACTTTTTTTTATACATAAAACGTATATCTGTCATACTCAAACCACCAAAACCAAGTGTTAAATGAGTCATTTTCATGTTTGAAATTTATGTTATTCGCGCGCTCAAAACCTGTTAAGACCTGTTAAGATACGATTTGCCAGCTCTACTAAGGAACCTCTTCATAAACTCTGTACTAGTCTCCCTTTCATACTGGTAGATATTATGGTACTTGCGTTCAAACTTCTCCTGCTCGGACACTGGAAAATAATGAAGAAGAATGATCTCCCGAAAACCAGCCGAAGTCAAAGTAGTAATAAAGTCATCACCCTTGGCCGCCTTGTAGGATTTCCACCAATTTAGGGCATCACCCTCAAACTTGCAAGTCGCCAACCTCGCTTTGAATTCGTCTCCGCATCCCAACACCTCAAACAGCTTTTCAATGTGACCAAGCCAATCCTCTGCCTCAGAAGGAGAAGAAGCGGAACTGAATGATTTGGGTTTCTGTTTCGAGAATTTCTCCAACCAAGTATCAATAGTCATAGGTGGATTACCACCTCCAGAACCCCCGCTACCACCTGCTGCCTGTCGTCGCATCTCCTCATATATTCGGCCAGTAATGTCATGTATCAATGCATCCACCCGCTGCTGAACTGCTTCGTTAAAGGCAGGGTTGGAAGTGAAATCATCGGTGTTACGAGTAGTAACCATCTAATAGATCACAAACAAATCAACGAAAAGGTAACAAAACGGTTAGGAATCAAAGCACGAAAGGAAAATATCGAGACGCAAGGAAACCTAGTGTCTACCCAATCCTCACAGGTCAAAGTTAAAGTCCTAAGGTTCGAAAGCCTGTTCTCTGATACCATAATTGTAACACCCCAACCCGGTAAAGGGTTAAAATGCTACCTTATGGTGTCTATCAGATACAAACAAAATAAACGCAAGCGGAAGATACCATAAATAAATAAGTCATGAACATCAAAACTTAAAACATTACAATTCTCCAACAGAATATAAAAGAAATAGATTGAATCAACTTCCAACATAAGTAATAAATCCTCCAACGAAAAAAAAAAAAAAAAAACTGAAAAATAAAAGATAAAGGTAAATGTAGGTCTCTAAGCTCTACTCTCAGCACTCAAAACCCAGCATCCCGATTAATACCTGCCGCATGGAAAAGAAAACGCGGCTGAGCTTAAAAAGCTCAGTGAACAGATATAACAAATAAAAGGTAATAAGCAAAGCAAACGAAATGGATCAAACGAATAATCTGAACAAATCATAAGCCAACGAATATAGCATCATAAGTAACTGAATGTAAAGCATAATCAAAGTAATCAGAATCAAATGGATATAAAGAATCAGATATATCTACCATAGACACTCGAATAGATATAAGAAGTCAAGGAAAGCCACGAGATGATCTACCAGAGACACTCGAATAGATCTTAAACAAATATCCACATAATCCGTCAAATCATAATTGCACAAGGAGGGGCGACCTCACATGTAATAAATGTGAAAGGGGTACAAGGCACGTACAGCCAGTCACTACCTAATCATAACAAACAAATCCTAGGATGCATCTATACACTCCCTGAATCAAACAAAATACACATGCCAGCTCATGACTGGGCACATATATAACTAATTGGCCATAGTGCACATATATCAAACAAAAGGGAATGCCAGGGATCAATCACACCTCCCCAGAAAGTGTCATGCCAGTGGTGCCATCACTGACACGGCCATGGTACCTCGATGAGTAGAATAAAAACTCGGGCATAAGAACGAAACGAATCTTATCAAACAAAGCATATTCATAACAAATGAGTCATATCATAATCAAGATAGTAATCAGGTAATCAAACAAAATGGATAGCAACGAATCATATCAAAGTTCAAACAAAGGGAACATAGCAATGGCAAGGATCATAGTAACATAGACTGAAGGGAATCTCTACTGAATAGAGACAGAATATCTGTACCTTAAAAGCAAAGAAAAGCAATGAAAAGCAACGAACAGCGGACTAATCCCTCTTCAAAGGATCTACACGAATACGATAATCAAGTATTACTTTATGTTTGATTGAATCAGGTTATTTATTTTAGTATGCTTTCCATTTTAAGTACGTTTTCCATTTTAGTAATTTAATACTTTAAGGTTATAATGGCCAATATAGTAGTTTGGGTCTTAAAATATCAATATTATGAGTTTAGGGTCTAAAATGTAAATTATCAAAATTAAATATTAAAAGTCAAATAAAATTATTTTAAAGTTTATTTTAATAAATTAATATTAAGATAATAATTTTGGGACCCCGTCATTATAAATTTATATAACTTATTAACGCACCCATGATCTTAATATTTATGCCGCGACGACCCAAGATTTTATAAAATCATGTAAGACTTGCTTATCACCCGACATCCGTTCACTTCACCCATAAACCGAACCAATTACTTCTTTTGTGCATGAAAAAAATAGCCGAGACAAAACACCTCATGGCACACTCCACGTTAGTTTAATAAGACTCATGATATACATTTTTTTATGACACATGCATGGGTCAACATGTTCAAAACAGATCCGATAAACACATGTTATAAATTCGACATGCACGAGTTTCTATTTTATGATTCCATGTAATCCTTCTTGTGATTAAAATAACCCTACTCATCCTAGTCCTTTCTTGTGACAAACTTATACGTGTACTTATATATATATAACAGAATCATAAAGTTTTCATAAAACCATCTATCATTTTATGTGATTTATATTTCGTAAATGAATCATGTCATAACAGATTTAAGCCTATTATATGAGGGTTTTCAAATTGTTATTCATGTTACTAAATCATGAATTCATGTGTTATACTTTTCTTGTTTAACCTGGTCGAAACCACTCACATAAACATGTTTTATATCGTCGATTAGTAACATATTTTTTGGTGTTGTTTAAGTCGAATTCAAGGCAGCAACCAAACGTGGCCAAACAGAAATAAAAACACAGGTTACATGTCGATTATACATATCATTTACTCATTATTTTTATGTGCAAAAGTTATGATTTTATGTGGACCTTTTTCTATGATTTTATGTGATCATGTTCGTGTTAGAGTTTGACAATCAATATAACACATTATGCGGAAGCTAGGATCAAGTATAACACATATAAAGATAAACTAAAACATAAATAGTAACGTACTCGATGCACTTCAATAAACCTTGAACTTGTGTAAAATAGATCAATGATAAACCCCTTACCGTTTTGTTTATCGATCTCTTGATAATTACTATAGTGAGTAATTACCTCGTTCTTGTACACACAAACTACCAACGAATAAAGGTTTATGCAAGTAAACAAAAAACACTTGTTTTGCTTTGGGAAAAATCGACCCAAAACCCTAGGTGGGGTTTTGTGCCGATCGGCCAAGAAAGAAAAGGAGCAAGGGAAACTTTTAGGGTTTTGTGTGTGTGCACAAAAGATGTGAAACTCTAACCCTTGGCCTTGTATTTATACTAGAGTATCTTGGAGGACAAGTTTGTGTTGGATTGGGTTTCCCCTCCCCTTTGTCGACCGGCCTAGGACCCAAGAGGGTGTTCCAGAACTTTCTTGGCTCCTAGTTACACTCTAGTCATTATTCTTTCGTTACTAATGATAGTTAATACTTACAGTTAATATTTAACGATCATTAAGTCCCTCAAGTGTTTATATAAATATATATACACGATACATATAACATATATATATATATATATATATATATATATATATATATATATATATATATATATATATATATATTATACTTTATTCTTGTTTGTAATGTGTGCAATCACGAGGTCTCGGGTTCGATACTAGTCATTTACTTATTAATATTTATACGTAACTTTTAACAGCTCCCACTCGTATATCTATTAATAGTAAAATGACATTGGTTGGCGTCTTGCAACACTCCAATGCCCCCAGTTCGACTCGAGCTAGGTTTCCTGAAAAACCTTTAATGATTCATCATTATTATTATCCTTTCGCTTCTAATACTACATTAATAAAGATGTGAGGTTCTTTATTAAATTCTGTTTCTCGTCTCTTTATAATTGAACAAAATTACCAAAACATCTGAACGTATTCCAGATAGACTTTGGGCGTGGCCACGCAAACATTTTGAGGGGCCCAGCAGTATTAAACTTCTGAACAAATCAGAAGGAACAAATTCTCTCTTGACTACAAGAATAACCCATGAACTTTGCAACACTTCTGAAAACAACCCTTATGACTTCCAATTACGGTAAGCGGTAGATTGTCTCACAAAAATGCACTACATCCATGACACTTATCTGGTATCTCAAGTCTGAGGATAACTTAAATATGATTCTTACACTAAATATTAAATCATATTGTTGGGATAAGTCCAATACTCAATTCATTGAATATCATGTGAAATTGGTATGACTACGCATCAATATACTTTCAAGGATATCCTTAACCAATACTCAAAATTGTCTTAGTTTAATGATATTCTCATATCATTAATCGACAATGGACTATTTAGAATAATAACTTATTCATGGATCTTAAACATGCAAATATAGGATATATTATTAAGACAATGAATAAATAAACATAAACAATATTTTATTTCATTAAAATAATAATTGTACATTACATCCCTTATCCAAATACTAATCACAAATGGGCATGAAACTTTCAGCTAATTTAAGTCCTATTCCTTCAGCATGCTTGTAAAGCTTGGTGCCAGGTAAAGGCTTTGTAAATTGATCGGCTAAGTTTTCATCTATGTGAACTTTGAGCATTTCGATTTCACCTATTTCAACTTGTTCTCTAACATAGTGGTGCTTAATCGGGAAATTTCTGGTGCCGTTCATGATTCCAGGTTCATTGGCAAATGTAATTGCGGCTGAGTTGTCACAATACATTTTCATAGGTCGTTGAATCAAAGGCATAACCCCAAGCCCTGAAACGAACTTCCTAATCCAAACAGCTTCCATTGCAGCTTCTGAAGCAGCTATATACTCACTTTCTATAGCAGACATCACTAGTACACTCAGCTTTCTGCTCCTCCAATCCACAGCTCCTCCATTAAAGACAAAAACATAACCAGTCTGAGACTTCGTATCATCTTTATCACCTTTCCAAGAAGCATCGCAGTAACCTGTAACATCAAGTTCTGCAGATGGAGTACCCCCATAAACTAAGAACATCTCTTTAGTAGCCCTAAGGTACTTAAGAATATTCTTAACAGCAGTCCAGTGTTTCTCACCTGGATTCTGCTTATATCGACTGGTTAAATTCTGAGCAAACGCCACATCAGGCCTTGTGCTTTTCACTGCATACATAATAGATCCCACAGCCGAAGCATAAGGGACTCTCTTCATGCGATGCACCTCTTCAGGTGTTGAAGCACAAACTTTCTCGCTCAAGCCATGTTGCTCTTGCATCGGCAAATATCATTTCTTGGAATTTTGCATATTGAATCTCTTCAATATTTTATCAATGTAAGCAATTTGGCTTAATCCAATTAATCAATGAGATCTATCTCTATATATCTTGATTCCCAGAATAAATGCAGCTTCCCCTAAATCTTTCATAGAAAAACAACTTCCAAGATATGCCTTAGCTTTGTGATATACACATGGCTCATCAAGATTTTGAGTGAATCCATACTTCTTAATTTCACTATCAAATCTCTTATTCCATTGTCGTGATGCTTGCTTCAATCCATAAATGGATCTTTTAAGCTTGCATACACGATTTGGGAATTCTGGATTCACAAACCCCTCAGGCTGCGCCATATAGATGTCTTCATCTAGGCGACCATTTAAGAAGGCGGTTTTGACATCCATTTGCCAAATCTCATAGTCATAGTAAGCAGCTATGGCTATAAGAATCCTAATAGCCCTTATGTCAGCTACAGGAGAAAAGGTCTCCTCATAGTCAACACCAAAAGTTTGAGTATAGCCTTTAGCTACCAAACGGGCCTTATAGGTGTGTACAATGCCATCCATATCAGTCTTTTTCTTGTAGAGCCATTTACTCCCAACTAACTTGGCCCCCGGAGGTAGGTCTACTTCTTCCCAGACTTCATTTTCTTTCATGGATTGCATTTCCCCATTCATAGCTCCCTGCCATTTTTCCTTTTCAGGACCATTCATGGCAGCTTTATAACTTGTAGGTTCATCAAGATCCCCTATCAAGTTGTCATCACACTCCATGTTAAGACATAGCCGTGTAGGAGCCTTCACAGGTCTAGACGACCTACGAACGGGAATCACTTCAACTTCTGGTGGAGGACCTAAACTTTCAGGTTCTTCAGGAAGTTGGCTAGTGTTTTCAGAATGTGTTACATCTTCATGATCGTCTTCCAGATCATATACTCTCCCACTGAATTCTTGAGATATGAGCTCCTTTTCTAAGAAGTCTCCATACCTTGCAACAAAAACTTTGTTTTCAGTTGGGTAATAAAAGTAGTAACCCATAGTTTCCTTACGGTATCCTATGAAGATGCACTTCACTGATCTTTGTTGGAGTTTGTCTGCTGAGTCACGTTTAACATACGCCTCACAACCCCAGACCTTTAGATAAGACAAGTTAGGAGCTTTTCCATTCCATAACTCATATGGAGTCTTATCAACCTTCTTTGTTGGAACCATATTAAGAATGTGAACTGCAGATTCTAAGGCATAATCCCAAAACGAGTAAGGAAGAGTTGTTAGATTAAACATAGATCGTATCATGTCTTGCAATGTATGATTCCTTCTTTCAGATACACCATTTTGTTGTGGAGTATATGGAGAAGTAAGGTGCTAGACAATTCCCTCCTTTGCTAAGTAATCTATGAACTCCTGACTCAGGTATTCACCACCTCTATCGGATCGAAGAGCTTTAATCTTCTTTCCAAGTTGCAACTCTACTTCTGCTTTAAACACTTTGAATGTTTCAAACACCTCATGTTTATGTTTAAGTAAATAGACATAACCATAACGGCTGTAATCATCCGTAAATGCTAAGAAGTAGCTAGCACCTCTCCTTGACACATGTCTAAGTGGTCCACACACATCTGTGTGAATAAGACCAAGTAGTCATTAGCCCTTTCAATCCTATTTTTGAAGGGTTTCTTTGTCATTTTCCCAGCAATGCAAGATTCGCACTTATCAAATGATTCATCATTGATCTTTTCTAAAAGCCCATCATGTTGCAGCTTTTTCATGCGATCCTTGCCAATGTAAGCAAGTCGACAATGCCAAAGATAAGACGAATCCAGACCTTTCTTGATTCTCTTATTATTGATGCTATACATTGAATTATTTTTAACAAAAGCATTATCATTATCATTCATACCAATTTCAAAGACACCATTCACAGCAATAGCATTAAAATAAAAAACATCATTTAAAGAAACTGAAATTCCATTGCTAGAAATAGTATGCTTAAAACCAAGGTTCAACAAACATGAAAATGAAATTATACCTCTAACAATTGACGGTGCATAATGACAATTATTTAAAAATAGTACTAGGCCCGAAGGCAACACTAAATCAAAAACTCCTATAGCTTCAACTCCTGCATGCGCTTCGTTACCAACGTGCAAGAATTGTTGTCCATAGGCCAGCTTTCTCTCAACTCTAAACCCCTGCAAGGTATTGAAAATATGAATGCCACATCCCGTATCATATACCCATGAATTCAATTTAGGAGTAAGAGTGAATAATTGAATCATAAAGAACGCACCTGATGTGCTGGGGTTACCAGCATCATTCCCCTGCTTCTTGAGTCGCAAGTCATGAATGTAGAGAGGGAAATTGCGCTTCCAATGGCCCTTTTCATGACAATGGTGACAAGCCTGATCCTTCTTGTTTGGCGGATTCACCTTGTTCTGCTTAGGCTGATGTTGCTTCATCTTGGGTTGAGGTTGATAGGCCATGACCTGCTTGCCTTTGTTACCTTTCCCTTTGCCTTTATTCACATGCGATTTCTTCTGGATTCTCCCCCCATGAATCGCCAACACTTGCGGGGTAGGAACCTTGACCTTGGCTGGTAGACTCTTCTTATAATCAACAAGCAATGCGAGTAATTCTGAGACTGTCTTCCCCGAGCAGTGCATGTTAAAATTTTGCACAAAACCAGCAAAGTCCTTGTTAAGGGACCTGTTGATCAAGTGCACTTGCACATTGTTCGGGTAACCAAATCTAATTCTTTAAAGCTGATCAAAGTATTCTTTCATCTCAGTCACATAATCTTCAACTGGTTTACCATCACCATGCTTGCAGTTATGTAGCTTGTCAAGTTCATCATACAATTCAACTGCAGGTGGTTTCTCATAAGACTGCTTAAGTACCTCAAGCATATCTTTAGGGAAAAAGTACTCAAACTTCTTTTGTAACTGAGCACTCATGCTAGTGAGCATTAAACAAGCAACCTCATTAAACTTAGCATGTTCCACCCTCCATGCCGCCTTAACTGCTTCTGGTTCAGTAACAGCAGGCTCTGGGCATTCATCGGTCAAATAATCTAGCTTTCCGGACGCCCTCAAGACAATTCTGAGCGACCGGTGCAAGTCATTGAAATTCTTTCCAGTCAGTTTTTCTCTTTCAAGATGACTCTTGAAAGCAGAAATCACAGTTGGGTTATCGGGTTGAGCCATATCTACAGATAAAAGTTCAAACATTAGTATTTTCGATAATAAATATCTCCAAGAAAATAAAATACCCATAGCTATATTCATATAACCACCAAAATTTACTTGAAAATCTAGGACCTAACTTTACATAGTTCCACCACATCAGTTGATCTGCTAGTGGTGAAAGTACAAAAGATAGTAATCTGTCGAACAATAATTGGCAAACAAGATTTCCAATTCCTAGATCATTATGGGATTTACATCAAACTGATTCATCAATTTGCCTTGTAAGCATGTTTCATCCCATCTCATGCCTTAAGTTCTAGGTCTCACGCACAACTTAATTAAGTCGTCTACCTTAGAAACTGTAAAATTACAATTATGGTCTCACGCGTTAAAATAATTTTACCTTGTTATAGTAATTTAGCCTAGGTCTCACGTTTACTAAATTAAAATTCCAAGTGTTCCTTATAGATAGATGGCATGTAACTTAAATTATAAGGGTATTCAATTTTGATATGTTAAATCAAAATATGTATAAAGATGCATGCACTCATCTTTATAGCATAAGTTTTCAAAAAAAAACTTTTTATTACCAATTCGTGAAATTAATACACAAAGTTTTACTTGAGGTTTAATATAAACCCTAAGATGACTTTCTACAATTATAATTTTAAAAGTAATTCATTTAAGACATATTCAAGATTGTGATAACCAAAGCAGACTCTAAGGCTCTTTTCTAAGCCTTCAAATCACGGTTATGAATATTGTCTTAAAAGACTTAATTTTAAAAGCATATTTGTACAAAACATCAATCAAGCAAAAGTTTATGGATTCAATCTCAAAATCATTCAATAAAGTATGAATCTTGCTAGTCTCGCCTTGGAGCGATTACCGTGCGAAGCGAACCGTTGTTGGCATCTAAGACTCCGCAAGATTCAATCTTTATCACTTAGGGTTTCACCGTTATTAGTCCATATTATTTTCTTTATGAAAATCACCCTTTTTATTGCTTACAACTAGTCCAACAATAAGTAACAATAAAAAGACAAGTAATTTAAAAAATATATAACAACTAATAATTAAAGTGAAACAAATAGCCACATGCAATCCTTATTAGAAAAAGATCCTAATAAAATCAAGTCTAGGTATAACCATGCATGTAATCAACTAAGGCCTTCTCCTCTTGATGAAGGAGAGTCACATACATTGATAAATCAATTGCGAAGGCCAAAGATAATATACACACCACATAGCATATAAATTGATTTTAATATGTATGTATTGGAGTCTTCCCCAATTTTAGATCTATCTAAAACATGTGACAAATATAATCAAAACAACAAGATCCATGACTAACATGCATGTTTTGTCATGGATTAAACCTAATAATTAGCACATAGGTCACAAGTACGTTCAAATAACCGGTTAAAGACCTAGGGTTTCTAGTGATTATAAATTAATCAAGTTAAACCACAAACCCTAATTAGGGTTTTTATGTGGAAATCGACCCCCCCCCCCAAAAAAAAAATTAGGGTTAGGGTTTAAATTTTATTAAAAACAAATTTAAAAAAAAACCCTAGATAAAAAACATGTATCTAAAATAATTAAAGATTCGATTTTTATTACGTTTTAGTAATCAATTACATGTTATACATGGCTCGTGATGCCACTGTTAGAGTTTGACAATCAATATAACACATTATGCGGAAGCTAGGATCAAATATAACACATATAAAGATTAACTAAAACATAAATAGTAACGTACCCGATGCACTTCAATAAACCTTGAACTTGTGTAAAATAGATCAATGATAAACCCCTTACCGTTTTGTTAATCGATCTCTTGATAATTACTATAGTGAGTAATTACCTCGTTCTTGTATACACAAACTACCAACGAATAAAGGTTTATGCAAGTAAACAAAAAACACTTGTTTTGCTTTGGAAAAAATCGACCCAAAACCCTAGGCGGGGTTGTGTGCCGATCGGCCAAGAAAGAAAAGGAGCAAGGGAAACTTTTAGGGTTTTATGTGTGTGCACAATAGATGTGAAAGTCTAACCCTTGGCCTTGTATTTATACTAGAGTATCTTGGAGGACAAGTTTGTGTTGGATTGAGTTTCCCCTCCCCTTTGTCGACCGGCCTAGGACCCAAGAGGGTGTTCCAGAACCTTCTTGGCTCCTAGTTACACTCTAGTCCTTATTCTTTCGTTACTAATGATAGTTAATACTTACAGTTAATATTTAACGATCATTAACTCCCTCAAGTGTTTATAAAAATGTATATACACGATACATATAACATATATATATATATATATATATATATATATATATATATATATATATATATATATATATATATATATATATATATATATATATACTGATTATACTTTATTCTTGTTTGTAATGTGTGCAATCCCGAGGTCTCGGGTTCGATACTAGTCATTTACTTATTAATATTTATACGTAACTTTTAACAGTTCGACAAAACAAACCAAATAGCAGTTCGAAACTTAACGAGAATCAAACAAGAAAGAGATGAATTGAACAAGGTTTAGAAAACTCTACCCTTGATGCGTGACACCAAGAAGAACAACAAACAAGAACCGAACACCACTTGTACACTAGCCGAAAACACAACTAGAAGCACCCTCCTTCGAATAACTTTATAACCCACGAGCACAACTCCAAATCGAACAGAACTTAGCCACGTCCAAAACACCACCACAACCACGATCAAACAGCCCTTGCACACTTGATTTTTGAACGTGATTGAGAGGAAAAAGGTTACAGCCGCCGTGTGTTTTTAGTTTAGGGTTTTTAGTTTGTTTTGAGGTTGTGATATACGGTATTTAAAAGATAAGGGAAACCGTGTGTAGGGATTGGATTAACAAAGGAAATTACCGAATAATATGGGATTGTGATTGAAGCCTTACCATACTTAGTGTGATCATGCATGTAGTCTAGATTTAGGTTTTGATTTTATTGGGACATAAGTAAAATTCGGTCCACATAGATTTATTAGGCGTGTAACATTTTTTTTAAATGTATAATATAGGTTTTATGATTTTATATGTTGCATAAAGTTCAAGTATTATTTTATAAATACTTAGGTTAAAATTAAATATACGTTTGAGATTTTTCGGGTGTTATAATATGTGTGCTCCATAAGTATAACATGTGACATTACCTAACATTGAAGGTTTCACAAAGTTTGGTTACCTAACTTGGTATTTTCGTTAGTAAAATACCTAACATTGAAAATTTTGAAAACTTCGTTACCTCTATGTAGAATTAACCCACATGGTGGTAAAGTTGTTGTTTTTATTTAAATTTAACTATTGATATCATGTTGTACCCAATATGCGAATTTAATAGCACATAATAATCATTGATGAAGTTAAAATATAAAGTTTTTTAGAAATGTATTTCCGGATATCCTTATATAAACTTTAAACAAAGATTACATGAGTCGTTGTTATAAGTATAATCGTGTATATTTATTTTCATATCACAGTAATCCGTGCTTACATTTGATATTTATATCCCATTAATAATAATTTAATCGTATATAATTTCAAACTCGTGTACGCATTGGTTAAACTTATACAAAGGAATAACATGTGTCCATATTGAACGCAGATAGTAAATAATAATAATAATAATAATAATAATAATAATAATAATAATAATAATAATAATAATAATAATAATAATAATAATAATAATAATAATAATAATAATAATAATAATAATAATATTGAGAAGGATGCGGTGACCTTACTAAAGCGTATCCGAAGATACGCGGTGACTCAAGATATTGGAGCACGTGCTGCTGCTCATATTTTTAGTAGAATTAGCATTGCTATAGCTAAAGGAGTGAGGGCCCAGCTTGTTTCTCGGCTCCCCTCTAATTTCTTGTAAATCTTATGATTTTCTAATGAAGTGATGTTTTATAAAAAAAAATATAATAATATAAAAAATAACAATAATAATAATAATAATAATAATAATAATAATAATAATAATCATCGGATATCCTTTGTTAAACTCATATAAAGGAAGAACATGAGTTGTTCCTATGCGTACAATCCCATGTATTTATTTACTTATACAATAACTAGTACTTTCATTTTGATATTTATAACCCCGTACATATACATGCTTACTTTTAAAACAACATATAAGTTGTATTTTTAAAAGGGTTAATTACATAAAAATGCATTATACTTGCCATTTTTTTTATCATTTTATGTTGCTTACTATTTTTTTTCTCATCTTGACACCAACCTTTTTAAAGCGTGCTATTATGTGTACTTTGTGATCATTTACTCTTACATTTTTCAAATTTTGAAGGGCAAAATGCTCATTTTCATGGTTGAAATTGTTGCAAAATACACACAATAGGACGATTTCAAAATGTTAGTATCAAGATGAGAAAAAAATAGTACGCAACATACAATGACAAAAAATAGCAAATATGATACCTTTTTATGTAATTACCATTTTTAAAATAAAGGCTCTGGGGGTATAATAAGTCTAAGAAGATATTTATTTATTTTTTAAAATTATTAAAAAACATGAAAAGTTATAAATTTACACTTCTATACTATATAATAAACGTCAATAATGTACAAGCCCTCTAAAGCATGCGATGCAATTAATTTGCTGATGTGTGCTGGAGATTTAATGCGTACAACACCACAGTGACATTCTTTCTTCACATCTATTCATTCTCTTCGTTAGCTTCTTCTGTACGCTCCAACAATCTCTATTTTTGTTAAGCATTAAATCTTTTCAATTTCAGTTTCAATTCCACAATTAATCTAATTCTATCACACACTCTAACATCTCGCCTCTCTGCCATTGATTATGTTCAATTTAATTTTGTTTTACCATAACCGTATGAGTTATGAGTTTGAAGTCCAATGATCACATCGATTAAAAAATACACACACAAAATTGATTCGATATTACTCAAAGATTCAATATCCCTAAGAAAAAATATCTATGCCAGTGAGTTTTTGTTCTTATTTTTATAATTTTTACCATATCATTGCTTTTATTTAAAGCTTATTTATGTTTTTGATTTGAGATTTGAATTTCAGAACAAATGTTGGTGTCAAGATTGTTGGTTATTTATTACGGTTTCATATTTTGGTTGTAGAAAAACCGTGATTAAAAAATCTAGAGATCAAGGTGATCACTTTCAATAAATGCAAGGTAAGCATTCAAATTTAAGTGAGCCATTTTATTGAATCGAGTTATATTCGATTCATCATTGAATTCGTTGAACCAAAATTATTATGCCGAAACCTATTCGATGGATGGTTTTTGTACCCAGATTCATGATTAGTTGCAAATTTATTCTTTTTATTATTTTCTACTTGCATGTAGCCTTAAAGTGTGCAAAGTTTTCAAAGTTCTTAATATCAAACTAATTGAATTAAGTTGCAACCCAGTTTGAATTGCATTTTTTAATCAATGAATATTGCTTCAAGTTGGATCCTAAATGGCAACTATATAATGTCATTAGTGATGCCAGCCAATAAATATTTTGAATGCATGCGGCATATGACCTCTATTGTGTTCAATGATCTATCCAAAAAGAGAGTATGCAAGCTACTTAAGCTAAAATTTTGTACCATTTAGTATTGATGTAACTCTTGATATGGAAATTTAGGCTCATATTTTTCTTGAATGAGTTGAATAAAATCGATTGGTTATCTCTACATGTAAACATGGATTGGTTTTACTAAATGAGTGATACTTGCTTAATTTATCATAGAATCAATCTCAAGGAAGAGGTAGTGGAAGGTGATCAACAATTCTAGAGCAGGACTCTTGAAGGCCATCTTCATCATTGTTTGCTGGAGGGTTAGCTCCTCTCGGAAGGCGATTCTTAATATTCCACATTTACTATTTATTTCTATTACACAGTTTATTATTAACTGTATTTATACGTTTTCCTTATGCTAGATAAGGTTACGGGTCTGAAGGATCCGGTGAGCATTCACATTCCTTTCTGTGACAAACACCGTATATGAAACATTACATAGGTAAACACTGTGACCTTCATCATTTTAGTTGTACTTTGGAACTGAGTATCAAGTCTGAACAAATTCAACATTAATGTTTTTCTGTCTCCAGCATATTTTATGAAACTTGTGACTTCAAACTAGTATAAGATTTTAGCATATATAAGTGAGAGAACTTATAAAATGATTTATTGATCGTGTTTACATTTTTATATTGGCAGCCGCCGGAATTAAGTTTTTAGTAGTTGTAGGTACAATGCATCGTTAAAAATAACAAGACACGAAACTCATTTCAAAAAATAAACTTCTCAAGCTGAAATATAGTTCTTGGTGCTATGTGCATGAGTGCATCCTTATGAACAAGGTTTCACCCTTTTATAGCGTCTATTTGGGATTACTAACTGTGCCTACTAAGGGATTGTTTAGCTCATAAGTAGGTTTCTGATATATCTACAACGCAGAAGTATGTTTACATTTTCATAACTAAACTAACTTATAATAATCAATATGTATCCATGGTGCAGCTGCTTATGACAATGGGCTTAGCTTGATTACATAGGTAGTTTGAAATAAGCTACTCTAAGTTTTTTATTTTACTCTAAACTAAGCTAATGTTATCCAATCACTAAACAATACTTATGTGCTATAAAATGCCACAATAAACTGATAAACACATAAATGAGCAGATTTGTTGATCATTCAAATCGCTTAGTTGATTATTTTGTTGCATAACCATATAATGCTTTTTATTGTTAATATGTGTTTATATAATTAGAATTGATGATCATTAACATTGTTAGATATATCATGTATGCATTACCTTACAATATTGTATTATCGATAATTGTAAAATTTGTTATTAGCATAAATGATAATGCTAAAGTCATTGGAGGAAATTCTAAAAGCAATAAACATGGTGTCCATCCAAGAGGTAAAAAAAGATGTCCCTGCTAAAAACTTGAAGGCTGAAAAGCGTCGCAGAGAAAAGTTTAATAAGTATCCTTGAGCTGGGGTCTGTAGTACCAAAGATCATCAATGTGAGCAAAAATTTATTTTCATGTGTTCATTTTAGCATGTGATTTAGTGAACATCTGGATACTGAGTGAGAAAGGTTTTTATTCAAAACAAATTGTTCCACAAAAACGATATAATTATATAATCAGTATACATGTTAATCTATATAGCTATTTGTGACTAAAGTAAGTTGTGTTGTTCCTTTCGTAATAATACACCGCCTAAAATCATATAATCAGTATACATGGTAATCTATATAGCTTTGGCATGTGGTGTAATGGTTAGTTAATGGTACGTTAGTCAAATCAGAGGTACACGAGTCATAATAAGTAACGGATTAGAACACATTTGTTAAACATGTCAGAACTTAAAAAGGTTTTCTAATGTGTTCAGACCGGGGTTGGCCAAATTCAGGTGTATTATTAGGCACATTTTTCAAGACCCTTTTTATGACACCAAACAGCATGTCCAAACACCCTTTTATGACAGCAAAGATCATGTTCAAGCACCATTTTATGACAGCATGTCCAAACACCCTTTTATGACATCAAAATAATATGACATGCTTTTGGTTGAATGTAAATAGCAAACGCAACGATCCAAACACCATCAGGTCTATGGCTAATAAGTAATTTGATTATTATTATGCTTTCAGTTTTACCATGGTCTGACTGAGACTTTAGGGACACCTTTTCCATTTACCATTTATATGCAACTCGCAAAACATATGATAAAGTGCTACTTTTAAGAATTTTTTGATGTTCATTTACATTACAAATAGTTAAGCCATGGCTAACTATACCATGTCTTTTACGTTAGTTTTGATAATATTAAGATCTCGAGCCTCTAATGGATACATCATTATACTGGTATGAAGACAGTTTAATTGAACCATGTTCCTAACATTTATCTTTCATTTTTGTTATTTGTTTTTTGTTTTAGGCCAATGCGAAAAACTTATAACATATTGCTTGATGTGTTTGCAATATCTAGAATGGTGGAGTGGGTAATAAATGTTTTTAAGAGCATGCAGAGGGATAGGTGAAATTCTTAACAAAAACAATCATAGGCTCACTATTTGGTTAAAGAAAACCATAGCATTTTAGTTAAAGAAAGCCTGAGCTTTCATGTGTATGCATGTTTCAAACGATAGTTTTTTGTTTTTCTTCTTCAGGATGATGAAGGCAGACGGTTCTTTCCACATAGCTGTTGATACGGTAATGATACGTGAAATTCTTGAATGGATCATTGTTATGCTTAAATATCCAGTGGCCGCTGTGGAGGTTAGAAATCACAGGTCATTCCCTCGCCATTTCTTTTGAGTAGCTTAAGTATCATTTTTCGAGTGTCTAAGTAATCTACACTAGGCTGAACAGTGGTAACGGGTTACCAGTGTTAATGTGGTCAAAATTAGCGGGCTAAATGTGTGTTTGAATCAAACTAAATGATCTATGATATCTATTCTTTTTAAGTTAAGCTTTAATATTCCGCGTTTTAGCTTAAGTATTAACTCAAGTCAACTTCTATATAAGATCGTTTGCTCAACTGGGATCAACAAGTGGCTGCTTCAAGTTTTTGTGGACAAGTGCTTTGGTTGCAAAATCAACTACTGGATAATGGGTATAATTTCATGAACACCAAAATTCATACTGATAACAACAACACACTTTGCATTATTAAAAACACAGTTTTCATTCTAAAACAAAACATATTGAGATAAGGCATCACTTTATAAGAGATTGTTATGAAAAGAAGTTAATTCAAATTGTTAAGATTCATACTGATAACAATGTTGCTGATCTATTCACTAAATATTTTGATGTGGGGAGGTTTCAATTTTTAATTGCAAACATTGGTATGATCAATCTTTGAAAAACTTATCTCCTTATGTTTTTGTAAAGTTTTGTAAAGATACTGTGCTGCTGATTAAGCTGTTTCTGTTGCTTCTTAAGAAGCATGTTGCAAGTTGGAATATACTCTGCTGCTATATGTTATTCTACTGTTGAGTATCTGATGCCTGGGGATCGCACCAGGCTTTACTTCTCAAGGGATCTCGAGAAGCTTACAACCCCCACCAGGCAGTGTACCTGATCGTTGTAGTATAGTATAGTGACAAGTACCGGGGGATTGATCGTTCAGCTAGGAATAGTGTCGCTAGGATTAGAAAACCTAATTACTAGTGCTAAAGATGAGAGATGATTATTTTTGTATTTTTATATTTTTTAGAAAGCAAAGTAAAATCTCGGGTTTGAAGGATTTGGGCGGAATTAGTTGCTAGTCAACTAACCCAATACTAAAGATGCAATCAAAATAAAATACTAGAAATGAAAATAAAACTAAATTATACTAAGGTTGTGAGCAATAAGTGGAAAAAATGTGTTTACTTAGATTTCACTACTCCCTAGATATCTTTTACACGTTAATTACTTGTTATAGTTGCGTGGATGACGGATTGTATTCCTTAATACCATTCATGGGGTGGCGCACTTACTTCCCCAATCTTATGAGTGCCTACTTCACTCCTATGTCGAGCCGGCTAAGAAGCTCCTAACATGGGATCATTAGAATTTACTCATGCATTAAATACAACCAATAAAACCTAGTGCACATCGGTTCATGTTTCCTAAGACGTTCAAGCATGTTACCATTTGAAGATCTGCCAGTTTTCCTAAGCCTAACATCGAAATCATTCATCCAATACAACCATAAACAAGTAATCAACACATAATTAACATCTAGGTTTCATTAGATCCAAGCAAACACAAGATAGATCTAGCCTAGCATGGTGGAATTAAGACAAGAACAAGATATAGACAACCAACACATAGACATATTGATTGAATTAAAAGAACACTTATCGCAATTACACTTGTAAGGTTTCAAGGGCTGAAAACCCTTGAAAAACCTGTAAAAATCGTATT
Organism: Artemisia argyi; assembly: GCA_030686995.1. NCBI lineage: Eukaryota > Viridiplantae > Streptophyta > Magnoliopsida > Asterales > Asteraceae > Artemisia > Artemisia argyi. The sequence continues at coordinate 117,414,748 of CM060709.1, read as the reverse complement.
AGGTTCGGCCTTAGGGTTTCTCCAAAACTTCCTCTCTTAATGTGTGAAAATTAGAAAACTATATATAGGAAATAGGGTCTGACGGCGTCAAGACCAATTAGGTGACGCCGTCATCTCGCCGCCAAAATAAATCTCGGACTGCCTTGATCCAGATCTGACGCCGTCAAGTGTTATGTGTTTCCAGGCCGTCACCACTTTTACTCTTGACGCTCTTCCTTGTGACGCCTTCATTTCAGCACTGGGTCGTCATGAAAAATACTCTTGACGCCGTCAAAATATTACTCTTGACGCCGTCACCTACTGTTCCCAGCTTGGAAAATTGAGACTTTGCCGTTTTCTTCATTTTTATGCTCCAAAAACGTCCAAAATGCCTTCTTTTCCAGATTTCACTCCCAAAGTACCTAAAATCACAAAAGGAACGATTTAGGGCAATATTTGATCAAATAAATTCAATTCCGGGCTTAAATGACCCCCTAAAAGTGGTTCATTTTTCGCCTCATCATATACCCTTACACTTGAGATTTGCTTGTCCTCAAGCAAATGCGCTTTTATTCTAATCAAAATACAAGTTAGGGGTCATTTAACACTAATATAAAAGTAATTACAACAAATAATCGTTCCACTAAAGACCAAAGACAAGCACGGAGGTCATACACTAGCACCTCACAAATAGTGTTTAGATACTCACATCTCTCGGGTGTAATAAAGTATAAATTACAATATGGAAATGGAAAACATCTCTCACTACCTGTCATAGCAAAATAGATTACCATAGGCTTGGGAAAGGATCAAACCTCCACCACATGGCGTAAGCACCTAGGATAAACTATCAAAGAGGTCTTTTAAAGGGATGTAACGTTAGGTGTAGGGATATGAAATACACGGTTTTGTTAGATATAGGCAGTCTTTACTGGTGGCGAGTTAACAATCTTGGTTAATTACATGTACAATGTGGCGTTGCTAAGCCAAGACTAGACTCGACTTAAGCTAATAAATGAAAAATAACAAAAACATAAAATAAACATAGAATAAAAAGGGATGGTAGTCCGTATGTTTTTTCTCCTTTCTCTTTTTCTATTTATTTATTTTTTCTTTTTTCTTGTTTTTTCGATTTTTTTTTATTTTTTTATTTTTTATTTTTTGTGCATACACTCTTACCCTACCATCCAAAATAATACATCATAGGGAATGGAAATTCCCCTTACACTTGAACTTTTACATACTTTACAATAAACTATTCTAATGACTCGAATTAAGAAAATCAAAACACTTGGAGCACTTTTAAGATTACCGTACATATGGGGGTAATAAATGATGTTCTTCCCATTACTCCATAAAATAAGTACTTTACCCCTGAGTCCCAATCGTCCCAAAACAATATGTACAAGGATATGACTCGACTTAGCAACCATGTAATCAATAGATAGTTAACTTAGGGTTTAACAAATAACAATAATGCACTAAAAATGAGCGCATACACGGAAGGCTAAGGCGATTTGGGTGTACATTTAAGTGGGGTGTAACAAATTCTTCCTTTAAGTAAGATGCTTAAAGTTAGAAACGAAAAGATAGGCTCGGAGGGGTGTACTAGGGGTTTCATGTACTAAAAATGAGTACAACGCTAAGGGTGTGGGAAAAATTAGTTGACTTAAGTAGTCAAGTAATATGACTTAAATGGTCAAGTAATTATGATACCGGTTTAACACAAGGGTGATCCTAATGCCTCTTATCATGTAGTAAATCCTACTACACGAATGTAGTCTCACTAGCGGTCTCGGGATGCATCACTAACGCAAGTTCTAGAATCTAAATGCTACCGGTACACTCATAAGCACTAATAGTAAATGCTTTTCCTATCAAATCTAAAGGCGAACCTCACATATTTGGGTGAAATTTTTTTCTGAATATACGGTTTTGTGCTAGTTATACAATCTCCTATCCATGAGATGCTTGCTATGGCTAAAGTTTCACTCCTAAATGTTGTAAAAAAATTTAAATTTGGCGCTAAAATTGCACTAACAAGTATTTCTCATAGTTTTATTACACATCTACTATCAAACAAAGCAAACTCAAGCGAAAGTGTACATGTAAGGTATCATCATTTTACCCTCCCCTTACACTTAAGATGAACATTGTCCCCAATGTTCAAGTAAAGAATGTAAAAGTGAAATAAGTAAAACAAATGAAATCAAATACTCCCCTGATTCGCTCGGTATGGATAATAAGGTGGCCAGGTTAAATCTTCCTCCAAGAAAATGAACAATCAAAGCTTCCCTTCCAGAATATAAATCATCTTCTTGTCATACATAACCTGTAAATCCTGATAAAACAAACAAGACAACCTCGCATAAAATTGGCGGTATCCTATATAAGTTACTAAATCCTAGAAAACAAAGTAAGATATAATGCTTGTGGAATGAAGTTTGCAGATTTCCTGGAGATTATAAAACTTAATAATTCAACAAAAACTTTATGACTCCGTTAGAAAAACAAAACCGGTAAAATTTCCAGGTTTTTACACGTGACGCCGTCAAGAGTAAACTCGTGACGCCGTCAGAAGTGACCTGCGGAAATTCTTATGTTAAGTTTCCGGAAAATTTCTGGAAAAACTTGGTCCTACTTCCTGGAAAATACTGTAAAACTTCATTATGACTCAATACAAGCATTTGACTCTAACAAATACGAATATACATGTCCATTTAATATTGTGGAGAATCATGATTGGTTTGTTTCTTAAAAACATATTTGGTGTTTCCCCTTACACTTATCTTTTGCAAAAATACCTTTAGGTGGAGTTAAGACTAGGCTAAACAACAAAGTAAAGTATTTCCACATTTTAGTTTAGAAACATGATCTACCAACAATAAAAATAAAGCATGCATACGGAAGCAAATAACAAACAAACAAAAATAAAAATCACACAAAGCATGGGTTGCCTCCCAAGAAACGCTTTTCTTTATTTATGAGTCTTGTAGCTAGACTCAAGGTCATGGGTTACTACGTGATTTCATCATTGGTTTCACTCTCTAGGTCGTCTTCTAAACCAGTTTTGTATTCCGGACCTAGTTGCAAGCATTCTTTGTAGAAACCAAGCATCCTATTTTTCACATACTCTACCCCTCTACGTCTATCCTCATCATTCCTATAATAAGCCGCTTGCTTGTGTTCCTTTTCGAAGTTAGAGAGAAGGCGGTATTGCTCAATCTTGTAGGGCATTTAGTAAGCAACCTCATCATTATCTTCCTTGAATCTAACTACGCCTAGAGTCGGATCATAACTCATCCTAGTGGCCTCAACAAATGGTTTTACGAATATTATTTGGCTTAGGCAAGCATATATCACCGGACGAGTGTCTTCTACTATCATAAAATCTATCTCATAAGTGAGATTGCCTATAATCACATGCAATCCCTTCACTCTTCCTGCAAAATTACTTATCAAATTCTTATTGGGCATCATCCTAAAATCAAGTTGCTTCTTCATTACCCAATTGTAATAAGTCCAAGTCATGATGTTTACGGGAGATCTAGGATCGATGTAAGCTTTCCATATATGCATATGCCCGATATTGCATGGTATGTTAATGTTAGAGGGGTCTCCCATTTTGTTAAGGGGTGTGCCAAGGATATATGGTCTCTCGGGACTATCAAATAAATCCTTATGGTATTCCCATTCTTCCTTGGTGGGCATCTTATCAAAGTACTTTTATTTAGGCTCTACTTCCTCTAATTCCTCTCCCCTATTAACCTCAACTTCCCTACTCTCATCCCTAGTCTCGGTTTCTATTCTAACTTCATCCTTGTCACTCTCTTCTATCTCCTTATCTATTGGCTTAATGGTGACAACATTGACAAAGTGGACATGTTTAGATGATGAGGGGTCCTTAATTTGGATTCCGCTATTCGTGTCCCTAGTGTCTTTCCTAGGTGTGGTTAACGCTTGGTTGCTGAGGGCTTTCAACAAGTTGTCTATCTTATTGGTCATCTCCGTTTGTTGTTAGTTGAATTCGGTTTCAAACTTAGCTATGCGAGCTTCTTGGGATGCCATGAACTTGGACATCAATCCTTCAAGATTGTTGGTACTACCATAGTTGTTAGAAGGATTGTTGTTGAAAGTACGGTTGGAGGGTGGACCGTTTGGTTGGTAACGATTAGGCGGATTGGAAGAATTGGGTTGATTTTGTTTCCACCTAAGGTTTGGGTGATTTTTCCAAGAGGGGTTGTATGAATCACCGTAAGGGTTTGGCTCGGGCTTGAAAGTGTACCACTTATCTCCCGCTTCGTCGGTACGCGAGGATGCGTAGTCCGCAAAAGCTGTTCCGGGGAGTTCCACACAATCACGAGTGTCATGGGGACCACTACATAATTCGCATGAAGAAGTGATTTTGTTCACTTGGCTTGAAGGCTTAGGAGCTTCGTAAGATTTCATGAGAAACTTGACTTGGTCTTCAAGTTCCATGATCCTACGGTCGGGAGTGCTAGAGTTGTTCGAAGGCAAAGATATTGCCTTGACCGTTTTGTTCAAATCACGGGGATCATTCCAACTTTCGTTGTCATAGAGAGCAAGATCTTCTATGAGTTCCCATGATTGTTCCGCACTTAGATCATGTAGCTTACCACCGGCCGATTGGTCAATGGCTCGCCTCGTGGAGAGATCGATATGGTCATAAAAGATTTGGACTTGGAGCCAAAGATCTATGCCATGATGAGGGACTTTTTGGAGTAAGTCCTTGAAACGAGTCCATGCTTCATAAAGAGATTCATTTTGATGTTGTTGGAACATCAAGATGTCATTTCTAAGCTTAGTAGTTCTCCCCGGTGGGAAAAATTGAGCAAGGAAACGAGTGGTAAGATCATCCCATGTGGTGATGGATCCCGCGGGTAAACGCTCAAGCCATTAACTAGCTTGATCCCGTAGAGAGAATTGGAATAGGCGTAATCGGGTTGTCTCTCTAGTTTCAACACTTAGGTCTATGGAATCTACGATTTTTAGGAAGTCCTTAAGATGTTGATTTAGATCTTCGGAACGAAGTCCATGGAATGCACATCCGCTTTGCACCAACCGGATGGTGTCGGATTGCAAGGGGGTCACATTGGCTCTGGTGAGCTCAATGGTGTTTCGGTAGCCTTGATGGCTAGGTCGGGAATACTCTCCTAAGGTTCGGGGCCTAATGGGCTCTAGTGGTGGGTTTTGTTGTGGTTGGATGACGGGTTCAAAGATGTTCCCGTTGTCCATGATGTCGAGTGGTGAAGAGTTACGAACAAAGACACAAAGAATTAAGATAGACTAAAGAAACCTAAAAATAAAAATAAAATCTTACTAGAAAGGAATCTAGCAAGTAGACCAAATAAAAAGAAGTTCTAACCTAGACAATAAATATTCCCCGGGCTGCGGCGCCAAAAACTTGATGCGTGGGGATCGCACCAGGCTTTACTTCTCAAGGGATCTCGAGAAGCTTACAACCCCCACCAGGCAGTGTACCTGATCGTTGTAGTATAGTATAGTGACAAGTATCGGGGGATTGATCGTTCAGCTAGGAATAGTGTCGCTAGGATTAAAAAACCTAATTACTAATGCTAAAGATGAGAGATGGTTATTTTTGTATTTTTATATTTTTTAGAAAGCAAAGTCAAATCTCGGGTTTGAAGGATTTGGGCGGAATTAGTTGCTAGTCAACTAACCCAATACTAAAGATGCAATCAAAATAAAATACTAGAAATGAAAATAAAACTAAATTATATTAAGGTTGTGAGCAATAAGTGGAGAAAATGTGTTTACTTAGACTTCACTACTCCCTAGATATCTTTTACACGTTAATTACTTGTTATAGTTGCATGGATGATGGATTGTATTCCTTAATACCATTCATGGGGTGGCGCACTTACTTCCCCAATCCTATGAGTGCCTACTTCACTCCTATGTCGAGCCGGCTAAGAAGCTCCTAACATGGGATCATTAGAATTTACTCATGCATTAAATACAACCAATAAAACCTAGTGCACATCGGTTCATGTTTCCTAAGACGTTCAAGCATGTTACCATTTGGAGATCTGCCAGTTTTCTTAAGCCTAACATCGAAATCATTCATCCAATACAACCATAAACAAGTAATCAACACATAATGAACATCTAGGTTTCATTAGATCCAAGCAAACACAAGATAGATCTAGCCTAGCATGGTGGAATTAAGACAAGAACAAGATATAGACAACCAACACATAGACATATTGATTGAATTAAAAGAACACTTATCTCAATTACACTTGTAAGGTTTCAAGGGTTGAAAAGCCTTGAAAAACCTGTAAAAATCGTATTAGGTTCGGCCTTAGGGTTTCTCCGAAACTTCCTCTCTTAATGTGTGAAAATTAGAAAACTATATATAGGAAATAGGGTCTGACGGTGTCAAGACCAATTAGGTGATGCCGTCATCTCGCCACCAAAATAAATCTCGGACTGCCTTGATCCAGATCTGACGCCGTCAAGTGTTATGTGTTTCCAGGCCGTCACCACTTTTACTCTTGACGCTCTTCCTTGTGACGCCTTCATTTCAGCACTGGGTCGTCATGAAAAATACTCTTTACGCCGTCAAAATATTACTCTTGACGCCGTCACCTACTGTTCCCAGCTTGGAAAATTGAGACTTTGCCGTTTTCTTCACTTTTATGCTCCAAAAACGTCCAAAATGCCTTATTTTCCTGATTTCACTCCCAAAGTACCTAAAATCACAAAAGGAATGATTTAGGGCAATATTTGATCAAATAAATTCAATTCCGGGCTTAAATGACCCCCTAAAAGTGGTTCATTTTTCGCCTCATCAGTATCTCTAGTACATTTGCAACATATGTTTGTATGTTTTTGTGGTTTTTGGACTAACATTTTGCAGGGAAAGCTAAAATTGATGATTGTTGCTGTTTATACACAAGACTAAAGATATTGAAAACAGAACAGAGTCATTTTTCATTGATAGAGGCCAAAGATTACAAAAACATGTGTTTCAACCACACATGACCTCCCAAGATTACAAAAGATTTCTACATCAACAGATTGCATCAAAAGACAACTATCAAAACCTACATCAACGCCTAGGTCATGGAAGCCCAATTACCACTTCTCTTTCCTTTGGTAGAGGAGCGTTTGATCTTCTTGTTCTGGGTGGTGGCCTTGGCCTTGATGATTGTGGTCTTTCAGGATTAGCAGGAGGATTGTTCTGAGGTTCATCCTCATCTGATGATGTGCAAAGAAAGGGAGAAACAAGTTCCATTGGGGATGTAGGTCTGATTGGGATCCAGGGATTTGGGTCTTCTGATGATTCTGATGAAGACGGAGATTTGGGGGGCATCACTCCCTTACCCCTTGATGAGCTTGGTGTTTGGTTAAGATTCAAGAGATCCTTGAACACAGGAAGATCATATTTTCTCTTTCGTGCTTGTTCTTTTGTCCTACATCCACCATGAGGAGGACGAAAAAGTGGAACATAGGGGGGAAGTGGTGTTTCATCATCTGATGACGAATCAAATAAGATATTGATGATTTCGGGAGTGGATTTCATCTTAATTGTGATTTGATTTGGTGGATTGGTGTTTTTAGAAGATATTAGGGTTTGCGTGTGCTAAATTAGGGGAATATTAGTTCCTTTTTATAGGGATCAAGGCGTATATTGAGCATTTATTGTTGAGGATCGTTTGAATTTTTGACCAAGCTTTACTAGTCAACTCTGCTGCTGGCCAAATCACTCGGCTGCTAGTTGTTTCAATCTGCTGCTAGTTCTGCTGATATCCTGGTTGTGCTGCTATGGTTGAAAGTGTGAGGGTGGATTATGTAACTTCTCAAAACAGGTTTAAAACCTAATTGATACTCACAATTGGTTTTTACGCGCTCCAAATTGAAGTTCTCTCAAACCCTAACACTCTATTATTCTCAAAGTAAAAAATCCCCAATTTCTCAAAACCCTAATTCATGGATTGTACACGTACCTGGGCTGAAAGTCATAATAATGTTGCTTTACTGGATGAAGAGATGGTTCCTGAAGGTTTCACCGATATGGCTAAATTCTTGAATGCTACTTCTCTTAGGTATGCATTACCTGTGAATCCTACTATATACATTTCCTACATCAAACAGTTTTGGCTTACTGCTAAAGTCAAAACTAGGAATGGGGAAAAATATATTAAGGCCATGGTAGATGGTCAACAAGTGCGTGTAACTGAATCTTCTATAAGAGAAATTCTTCTCTTAGATGATGAAACAGAGACCACGTGTCTTGCTAACTCTGCCATTTTTGAGGGTTTAAATGATTTGGGATATGAGGGCCATCATACTAATTTAAAATTTCAAAAAGGGTCCTCTGTTCTCAATATAAATTTTTGGTACACAATCTTCTTCATTGTTTGAGTTCTAACACTTCTGGGTGGAATGAGTTTAATGCTACTATAGTGTAGAATATTCATAAACATAAACACGTATGGTTTTGTGTAGAATGGATCGAATAGATGAAGTGATCTAGAGAGAAGTTAGAGAGAGAGAGAGAGAGAGAGTAAGAGTGTTGGGAGCCTTTGAGAGAAATATGAAAGTGCATAAGCTTGTAATGAAAGGTCCAACCCTCTCCCTTGGGTAGGAGAGGGTATATATACTACAATACTTGGTGCTCCATGAAACGAGCTGTAGAGTGAGCTGACAGAGGGTAAAGACCCGACCCACTCTACGAATACTATTTACATATATTAGCTACTAATAAACTACGTACTAACTATAATAAGGATAATTCTACGAGCTACGTAATGCTTAGCAATACTTGGGGTGACTGAGTCTTTAACTGAATAATCGTATTCCTAACAATCTCCCCCTAAGGGAGGTCACCCCAGAAGATAAGTACGGAATTCTTGCATCCATGAAATCTTGTAGCTCGTAGACTTTGATTCTTCAAACATGTCTTTGTACATTCAGCAGCAGACTCTACATGGCTTGTTCAATGAGTTGGATGATCATTGGCATTACTTCGAGTTCATCATCCAAATGAGTATCTGCAAGTCATCTTAGAGTAGTAATGTCTCCATGTGATAACATCTTTGAGTTGACATGCTCACACTATTCTGGATCATGATCTTCTGCATCAGACTTGTGGAAGCATAGATGAGGCCTAATCAATGATCATGATTTCTTAGATAGTGATGTTGAAGTGCGAGCATGTGGTGATGGATCAGCATCTTTTCTGCAATCGACAACAACCGTCAGAATTTCCTGCAAGCAGACAGTTAGCAATAAATCGTCCGGTACTTATAGGTTTGGAATTAGAGATTGTCAACAGCATAGTGTGAAGATTTCTTCTAACCCTTACCAAGACCATTCCCAATCGGCAAACCCTGAAAGGATTCACACGAGCTACCCAAGTAGATCAACGATTGGGTGAGTCGCTGGAGATCACTCCACGACTGTTGACCGTTTGTAACCATCGTGACCACTAAGCGTAATCCACAAGGAATTACCTAAGTGACCTGCTTTTAGGGCTGCTTGATGTTGACCTTGGCAGGAATTTCCATTCAATCACTGGGAGTTACAATAGTAACTTCCCTCATAAATGTTCTGGCAGATTGCTAAGATCTGCGTAGGACTTATAAGTTTACCACTGGTGTCCTTAATGTTGAGCAACCAGGGTAGAAGTATCACGTGTTCCTATGAGATCTTTTTATGTATCTCGAGGCTCTAGACTCAATAAGTGCATTTGGTTTTCCTATGCGGAGATTAGGGAGAGGTCTCCTGCTTCAATATCAACCATCTCTAAGAGATATGTCGATAGATTACACCGGTTCCCTGTGAGAATGAAACAAGTTCTTTTAAGAGAACTTGAGTGGCTAGAAGGTTTAGTGCAGTGCGTCACTGGGTCCATGACGTCTTGTCTTCAATACCAATGTCACCTTAGTAACCATCAGTAGATTATGAATTGAACCCGGTTTCTGCCCTAAGGTTGAATAATTGGAGGGCTATTTCTTTTCACCCTTTCTCATTTCATTTCTTTTTAATTCTTCAACCCCTTCTTTCTCCATTCTCACATTTCTCCTTTTTTTTTCATGATCATACCTACAGACTTTCTAATACTATCTATTCGGTATTGTCCATGGGTAGATCCCTCCGGTTCTGGCGGATCATAGGATGGTTTTCCTAACCTTAGCCACCTTATAACTTCATGACTATCCTATGTTGCCATACACCAAATCATTGAAAATTCTCTCAACGTGTTTATGATTGAGAAACACATTTTGTTAACACATTGAGAGTTTTGTCATTTTCAAATGCTCCCCCTTAACATGAGCTCATAAGTTTTGATTTGAAAGTTTGCACAGTTCGGGAAGAGTTGCACTTTTTAAATTGATCCTCCTTAAGTGAATATGAACGGGCATTCGAGACACATCACTAGTTAGACTAGCTTGAAGTTATTACCCGGCCCAATCAGATTCACCAAAGGTTTCTCGAAACGGTACATTCTACTCAGACAAGTCCTTTTCGAGACACGCTTACATCACTGGTTAGACCAGCTTGAAGTTATTACCCGTCCAGGACTAGTCCTTTTGATTCAAGACAATTCTGTTTCGTCAATTCATGAGTCAAGACTGAGATGCACTCACATAAGATGCAAGGATCCTTTTACACAAGCCATTTTGCTCCCCCTCAATATGTGCATCGATATACAAAAGAGTTTAGCACATATCGGGGAGCGTTTGTTTAAGTCCAAAACAATCACATTTTATATCAGATTTCATATTTAAATCACATTTTCTCCCCCAATCAAAAATTCCAAACCATTTGAGATTTGTGATCCCAAGTGATTTAAATAAGTTAGAAAAGTTTGGGAGCAAGATGTGGTCTGATTAAAGATATTCTGATATTGAGACAATTCATTACTCCCCCTCAATCAATGAGAGAGAATGTTAGTGTCAGTTATGACGAGTTTATAAATGATTTAAAGGTTAACGAGAAACTCATGAAAATAAAAAATCATATACTGACACATAACATTTGATTCCACACTACTTATGATGCACAAGACAACTGGTGGTGGTGGTGAAAAAGTTGTTGTCATTGTTGCTACCGATGTTGTTGTTGTGGTGAAATCAAAGCCAGCCAATGAAGTTTGAACATCTGATCAAATGGTTAGAGCGGGAGCAGGCACATTCACATCAGCCATGGAATCTGCATAAGAGTATCAACAGCGATATGCATACATACAGATTCACTCTTAATTAACTGCTACCACGTAGCAGCTAGCCTACTCGTAATACCATATTCATATCATGATCAAAGAACATTCAAGCAACTCATCAAAATGCTATCTAGCATGAAGAGAAACTAGCAATCATGAACATTCATTGCAAGTTTCTATCAGACATAAACAACAATCACTAACATGGCAATTCACGCATATTTGCAACATTCAAATCAGGAGCTTAGGAATAAGATTCTATCCCGGTAAGTACATACCTAAGCAAATCCTGAGAACACAAACACATAATCAACAACAATCAAACAATTATCAGCAAACTGCAAACGAAACACAATCAATCAGATTATACGAATGCCAGAGGAGAGAACAAGAGCATCAAACACAATGGTTTTCTAACATCATTAAGATTTTGGATTAAAACGTATTTAGGGGATTAAGTGAGGTAACCAACGTGAGACAAATTGACCTTATAGTTACCTAAAGCTAGAAAACTATACGCAAATAGCACATAATGCCCTAAACTTTCTAACAACTAACACATTTGGCCATTTAAGATAAAGCTTAGTAAGTTCCTCTTCAACTAATACCCCATTAACTACAAAACCTTTTATAACAATTATGAGACAACCAAGAAATCCGTTTGATGGTAAAAATTGGAAATCACTCTCCCCCTCAATTGATGACCCATTGTCATTAATTGAGTGACAAATTGTATGAAGTATCTAAGACTGATTGATTTACAAACAACACGTTACCACCATGTATTACTCAAATAATTTTCCGAAGAATCATAAAATAAAATTATTTGTTTTGATAAAAAGAAGACTTCTCTTCTTACACAAGAAATAATGCACTGAAACGTACATTAGATCGGAAAGGCACGAATATAAAGTAATTCATGCCTTTGTTAGGAACAGTCGTCTTTTTGGTTACGAACTTTCCCCAATACTAAGGCCGGGTTGCTATCTGAAGTAATAGCAAACCATATTTTTGAAGTCCGGGTTGTAGCCTGGGATGACTACACGCCATTTTTTTTGAAGAATATTTTGAGAAACGACATGTTTTAGAAAAAAAAACTTTATTTGAAACCGAAAAACTCTTGCTCAAGCATATGTATGTTTCCGTGTCATTATTGAATGACATTTCTAGAAACATACATAATATTGATTACACAAGAGACATGTCGTGAGAAGAATATTTTTGGATTTTTATGATTTTTCTGATTTTTATGGGTTTTATAGGCTTTATATTTTTCTATTTTCTTTATGGTATAAGATATATACAAGGATATGTGAAGCAAAACCATTTCTCCTCATTTTCTTCCTGAAGACGTTTGAGAGATACTGGCGAAGGACTCTTTATTCCAAAGCGCTGGAGAATAAATTGAAATCGTTCTCTTGAGAGAGCCTTAGTGAAGAAATCTGCCAGCCGAAATTCTGTCCTCACGAAGTAAAGTTCCACTACTCCATTCTTATCTTATTTTACCACACCTTAGGAGAATCCGTTTCCCAGGAGAAACTTTGACAGTGTATCAAACCATGCCCTAGGCGTCTGTTTTAGGCCAAAGAGAGCCCTTTTCAGACGATAGACATGGTTAGGACGATCAAAATATACAAATCTTGATAAAGAACTTTATTCAGCTCGCCATTTAGAAATGTAATTTTCATATCCATTTGATAGACCATCATGTTCTGACTTGCAGCATTGGCGAGAAACATTCTGATAGCTTCAATACGAACAACCAGAGCGAAATATTCCTCTAAATTAATGCCTTCCTGTAGATGATATCCCTTAGCAGCAAGCCTTGCCTTGTTTTCAGAATGACATAATGCTTATCAAGTTTCACTTTAAAGATCCACTTAGAGCTATAATCATTGCACAGTCTGGAGGTAGTACCAATTCCCATACTTCAAGTCGATCAAAAGTGTGAGCTTCATCTTGCATCGCTTTAACCCAACAGTCTTTAGAGATAGCAGTCTTGGAATCTTTGGGTTCGAATTTGGATAGTATGGAATTATAACAACACCACAAGGCATGGGTGGTAAGTTTCCTTCGTGTGAACATCGGTTGAGAAGGATATCCAATAATGTAGTCAATCGGATGATCCTATATTCGTTTTCTGAGATGTTCATGTGGATGTAGGTAGGAACATGAAGAAGCCGCGTTTGTATTCCTTGAAGAGGATGTCTCAGAAGAAGATTCATGAGCAAACAGGTTTTAGTACAGAGCATCTTCAAGAGGAGCAAATGAATTCACTTCAAAAGAATAGTCGACTGCAGTGCCTCGATGTACTAAAGGAGATTGAAGGTTTGACGATGATGGTGAGTAACTTGAAGATTGAGCATCTTGATCAATTCAAGTAGACACTGATGAACCATTTGAGTTGTACAGAACTAGAGCAGCGGCAGCTGGTGGTGTCTGTGTATCATCAGTAGGTGTCTCAAAGTATTCATCAATCAATTGGTCGAACTAGATCTTCAAATTCTCATTTGTAGGTGATACATAAGGTACATGCAGGAGTGGGATTCTGTACAAGACCTGAACTGATTGATTCAGGAGACAAAAGTTTAGACGCGGGTCCTGCACTGATGTGTACAGGAGCCATTTGCTCAGTCAGCTCAAAGAATGTGACGTGAATGGTTAACAAGATTTATCGGGTTCGATTGTTGTAGATTCTGTATCCTTTACTATCTGGAGCATAACCAACGAAGAGTCCAATATCAGCTTTAGCTTTTAACTTTCCCAGATCTTGACTGTCATTCATAGGGTAGCATAAAGCACCAAACTCAAATAGAAAAGAGAGATCCGGTTTCTTGCCATGAATCAACTCATTTGGTGTAAAACCCAAAAATCTTAAACATGTGAAATACCCAAAATACCCCTAAAATTAAAACTTTTGAAGAACGCATGGCAATTAAAACCTAAGTATCTAACCGTTAATATTTGAACCATGTATGTTATAAAAATAAATTAAAAGCTTATGATAAAATAGGTATGCACGCTTTAATAAACCCTCACACGATTTACATTGTTTCCTATAGTCAAAAATTCATTTGTCACAAATATATATGGACTTGTTTTATGTCTACATTCCTGATTGAAGAAGGCTCCCTTTAATTGCTCCTAAATTTCTGTACTTTCCATTTAAAAGCCCATGTTACACGTTTCTTTTATATAACAGAATCAATGCACCTCTTTTGTTTGAATAAAAACTTAAAACGCTCTCCAAAAAACCCTAAAAAGCTAACAACCAAAAAGCGGTGGCTACCACTCCTTTTCCTCCATTTCCAGTTCGGATAAAAGGAAACCAAGAAGGCTCGTGTGTGGTGGTTTTGGTGAACATGATCGTGGGTTAATCATGGGGGTTTGAGAGTCATTTTCAGTTCGAGCAAGGCATGGTCGAAGGTGTGATGCTCATGTACTTTCTGGTTCGATAAGGTTCCTAGTCGTGGGCTTTCTTACGCGTCATTCTGTTCGAGTAATGTGGAGTGTTTTCGGTTTGGTTGTTTTACACTTGGTTCGTGGGTGGTGTTCGACTTGTGTTTTCGACCTTGGTTTCATCCTTTCGTAGTTCTTGCAACAAGGGTAAGATTTTCTTGACTCGTCCTTGTGTTGTTGTTCGTTCACACCATGCTACTTTCTTGTCGACTGCATACTATTTTACGTTTCTTAAGACCACATAAAATCATACAACATCACATAAAATAACGAATAGAAAATAATACAAGCGACCTATAAATCTTGTATTCGAGTCAGTTTTTTTATTTTTTACGTGATATTGGCTTACTAATATACGATTCATACAGGCTTTGAAACTAATATTTGTCGAGCTAAGAAGAAGAGAAATACATGTTTGTTTCGGTTTTAGTTTTGAATCTCAGACTATATATATACAAGGGGTGTCACGGATTTATTTTTGTGTCGCGAAGGGGTTGTTATGGGGTGATGTATAACATGGTCGATCTCTATTCGGTTTTGCTTTTCGAACACGTTTGATATACATACTGAATCAGATCTTTTAGGACGTTTATATAGCGTCTAGGAATAAGATTAGAACCTGAAATAAACATAAGAATATCTTCACGTGGGTATGGACTGCAGGCATGTGAACTTGTATATATAATAAAAGGTGTGTTTTGATTCGTATAAAAGAAAAAGAAAGAATAAAATAAAAGGGAAACGTGTGAAGGTATATGAGTAAGTCGGTTTGTGTAAGGCTTAAGGCTGGGAACACATGCATGTATATTTTGAATATAAGGGTTATGTAAGTTGAGTTGTGTAATCAGTTTGTGTAGAGTGTGTTAGCATGTTTAAGTGTATGAGTCATGGAGTCAAATAATTTACAAGGAAGTGTATATAAGTTTTGTGTGTAATATATTGGTTTAGTAACAAATAAAATTTATAAGTTTTGTGTGTCGATGCAAGCATAGTAATTTGTAGTATTAATGTCACGATCTAAAATGACGTCAAAGATATATTTTATAAATTACGAGACGACGGAGTCCTAAATTATCATCTTAGAATTTAATTACATTTTAAACCCTAAAGTTAAGCGTTTGACATTTAAGATATAAATTTTAATAACTTACATTTATAACCCTAAACTTTACTAGATTGCCATATTTAACACTAAAGTATAATATTGGTCATTTTAATCCATAAATATTATTTAATTGTCAATTATAACCTTAAAGTATTAAATTACTATTTCGTGAAACTTGCTAATTCAGGAAACTTACTACTTATGGAAAGTTAGTATTTTTGGAAAGTATCTAAAAATGGAAAGCCAACTAAAATGAGTGGTCTGATTTAAGATAAATTATTAATAATAAATACGATCATTAATTCGTGTAGATTTGCTGAAGAATGGTGTGACTTATTCGTATGTTATGATTTCGTTGGCGGTTTAAGGTACAGATATTCTATCCTTTCTCAGTAAGGATTCCGATCTCATGACTTTTTGATCCTTGACTTTGATTCGTTTGCTATGATATGATTCGTTTGATATGAGCCTTTGCTATGATCCCTTTGATATGATTTGTTTGATATTATCATTTGATATGATTCTGTTTGCTATCCATTCTGTTATGATGATTTGATCACTATCTCCTTGATATGAGATTCTGTTCTGTTATGCTCTTGGAGCTTTGATATGATTATGGATAGCTTTGCTTTGTTTGCTCTGATATGTTCTGTTCTGATGCTCGAGTTTTTAGTCTACTCATGGAGGTACCATGGGCTTGTCATTGAGGCACCAATGGCTTGACACTATCTGGGGCGGTGTGATTAGTCCCCGGCGTCCCCGTCTGTTTATGATATGATATGTGATCACTTGGCCACTTTGTATATGAATTGTTTATGGGGGGCGTATGGATGCATCCTAGGATTTGTTTGATATGATATGATATGATATGATATGATATGATTTGATTTTGTGACTGGTTGTACGTGCCTTGTACCCCTTTCACGTCTGGTACTTGGAGGTCGCACCTTTATGTACACCCTATGAATTGACGGATATGTGATTATGTGATTTGAGACCTATTCGAGTATCTCGTTAGGTCGGCTCGTGGCTTTCCAATGTTTCTTGTGTCTATTCGAGTATCTCGTTAGACGCGCCTTTGTTGATACGTGATCTTGATTCTCTTATGATTTGTTTATGCTTGATATATCTATGATGCTTCATTTCATTTGACTTATGATATTCGTTCAGTTATTCGTTGATCTCTTATGCATTTGACAGATGATATTCCGTTCAGCAAAAACTTATGATTTCCTTCTTCTTATACTTATATACATTTCATTCATTCGTTTGCTTTGTTATATATCTGTTCACTGGGCTTTTTAAGCTCAGCCGCATTTCCTTTCCTGCGGCAGGTTTTAAGTTGGAAGCTGGGTTTGGGTGAAGAGTGCATAGGAGCTTTAGTGGACTACCCCATGGACTAGAAGCCCATTACATCTGGACTAGTTTTTGACTTGGATTAGATTAGACTTTGTTTAGTTTGTAGTTTTCTTTTCTTTTATAGTTTTAGTATTTCTTTTGTACTTTTATATTTTTCCCTTGTAACCTTTTGTTTTAAGTCTTCCGCTTGCGTTGTATGCTTTGTATGCTTTGATATGTCACCATACTGTAGCGCTCCGGACCCATGTCGGGTTGGGGTGTTACAATTATGGTATCAGAGCCAGGTTGCGACTTGTAGTACCTAAATTATGGCCTGTGAGTTTTGGACCCTTAGGTTTGCACCTTAGACGCTTTAGGAATAACTTTGGAAGGTTTTGTCTTAAGTTTCTCCCTTTAAGAGCTTTAGTATGACCGGTGAGGATTGGGTAGATATATGATCAGACGTTGGTATTCTTGCTTCCGCTTTACTCTGATTTATGCCTTTGCTTTTCGTTAAGCTCTTACTAGATCATTCGTTTCGGAGACTTAGAAGACTTATCAGGATTCGCGACATGCGTTTAAGATGCCTTTAGACTTAGTAGTGTGCCTCATAGGTTTCTTTCTCTGGAGTTATCCTTTTGAACCTCAATTCTTGATTCGTTTGACATTCGTTTAGATGCATTTTGTTCGTTCAGAAATTGCGTATGTATGAATCCTACGTGTTCGACACATTCTATGACTTCTCCCTGCTTTTGATTCTTTCTTCATTGCTTATTTTTTTTACCTTACCCATCCCACCCCTATGAACGTTTTGTGATTTTTCATCGTGTATATTCGATTGTCCGATGCGTTCTGGAGATATTTGGAGACGATTTTGTGTGCCAATCTGTTTACATTGGAGATCTTCGATTCGATGTTATTTTGGATTTTGATATGTTACCTGAGTATTATGATGATGACGACTGTCATTTTATGTTTGTCACCTTTGACGTTCTGTTTAGTTCATATTCTACACCATTATTCTTAACATGATAATTGTTTATAACCACCTTGTTCTAAAACTCGTGCGTTGATTTCCCCACTGCTGTGAAGATACTTCTCGGATAAAACTCGCCTCGAGAGTTATTCGATTTTTTTTTTGGAACGTTCGATGTGTATCTTTGATGTGCTTCTGTTTTATTCGGGAAGAAGAACGATGATAGCATGAAGTTGTAGATTGATTTCTAGAAGCTAAATCGTATCATGTTTTGTGTGAAGGAGCGAGATATTCCTAGAATTGTTTTCTGTATTTGTTATGATCTCTATTAGCGTTGTGATACCAATTGTATTGGTTACTACTCCGACTATTCCTATGGATTTGATCAATCGTGTCTTTCATGAATACTTGGATAAATTGTCATAGTATGACATATTGGTGTGTTCAGAGACGAAAGAGAGATACGAGACTCATCTTCGTTTTCGGTGTTAAATTTCGACGATGGAAGGGAGCAGTTTGAAGTGAACAGTCTTATCAACTCTATTCATCTTAGTTGTACTAATATGTATAGAGCCTTGAAGAAGAAGCCAGACGGGATGGTATGAAGATGGTGGTGACTACATCAGAGATTTCCACGCACAGGAGGAAGGACAACACGAGTGGAATTACAGTGGAGCATTGACCAGGACGGCTTGCTTGGAAGATGGGCAGAGATTTCTTCTGGCCGAAGATCATTCAAGCTACATGGTTCACCTACAATGATCGTGACAGAGAATCGCATTTTGGTTCGCGCTTCCAGAAGGAGAATAGATGAGTTAGACGTTTTGGCAATTGAGGATGTTTTGTTCGCGACGCCTTAGTTTTTGGATTCATTCTTATTCGTACGATTGATTCTACCTATTATGTTATGCCTTCTGATACGTTTTGATACTCTGATTTGTGATTGTGATCGTCAGTATGAATTTGTTACCCATCTCCTTATGAGATTCTTGATACGTTTGATGATTCGATTTGTGCTCCTTCGACTTTGGTAAGGTCTTTGTTTGTTCAGAACGTAATAGGAGTGGATGAAGTTTATCGGTTAGTCCTATCTCCATATTTGCTTCGTAGGTATATATGTCGCATGTATCTCCTTGTGAGATTTCTATTATCATCTGTCATCTGTCATTTGTCATCTGCTACGCATTCGTTGGATCAGATTTGATATAACACGTGTCATGTGGAAAGCCTTGGGCTATCCTTGTTGCCGGGATCGAGTCAAGAGAAAATATTCTATTTGTGAAGATTATGTTGGAAGGACCCCCCGAGCGTGAGGTCAACTATGACGTTCTTTTGTGATTCGCTATGACTTCGCCTAACTTTGCGACTTCAATTTTTGAGGACAAAAATTTTCTTTTAGAGGGGAAGAATTGTAAAACCCAAAAATCTTAAACATGTGAAATACCCAAAATACCCCTAAAATTAAAACTTTTGAAGAACGCATGGCAATTAAAACCTAAGTATCTAACCGTTAATATTTGAACCATGTATGTTATAAAAATAAATTAAAAGCTTATGATAAAATAGGTATGCACGCTTTAATAAACCCTCACACGATTTACATTGTTTCCTAAAGTCAAAAATTCATTTGTCACAAATATATATGGACTTGTTTTATGTCTACATTCCTGATTGAAGAAGGCTCCCTTTAATTGCTCCTAAATTTCTGTACTTTCCATTTAAAAGCCCATGTTACACGTTTCTTTTATATAACAGAATCAATGCACCTCTTTTGTTTGAATAAAAACTTAAAACGCTCTCCACAAAACCCTAAAAAGCTAACAACCAAAAAGCGGCGGCTACCACTCCTTTTCCTCCATTTCCAGTTCGGATAAAAGGCAACCAAGAAGGCTCGTGTGTGGTGGTTTTGGTGAACATGATCGTGGGTTAATCATGGGGGTTTGAGAGTCATTTTCAGTTCGAGCAAGGCATGGTCGAAGGTGTGATGCTCATGTACTTTCTGGTTCGATAAGGTTCCTAGTCGTGGGCTTTCTTACGCGTCATTCTGTTCGAGTAATGTGGAGTGTTTTCGGTTTGGTTGTTTTACACTTGGTTCGTGGGTGGTGTTCGACTTGTGTTTTCGACCTTGGTTTCATCCTTTCGTAGTTCCCGCAACAAGGGTAAGATTTTCTTGACTCGTCCTTGTGTTGTTGTTCGTTCACACCATGCTACTTTCTTGTCGACTGCATACTATTTTACGTTTCTTAAGACCACATAAAATCATACAACATCACATAAAATAACGAATAGAAAATAATACAAGCGACCTATAAATCTTGTATTCGAGTCAGTTTTTTTATTTTTTACGTGATATTGGCTTACTAATATACGATTCATACAGGCTTTGAAACTAATATTTGTCGAGCTAAGAAGAAGAGAAATACATGTTTGTTTCGGTTTTAGTTTTGAATCTCAGACTATATATATACAAGGGGTGTCACGGATTTATTTTTGTGTCGCGAAGGGGTTGTTATGGGGTGATGTATAACATGGTCGATCTCTATTCGGTTTTGCTTTTCGAACACGTTTGATATACATACTGAATCAGATCTTTTAGGACGTTTATATAGCGTCTAGGAATAAGATTAGAACCTGAAATAAACATAAGAATATCTTCACGTGGGTATGGACTGCTGGCATGTGAACTTGTATATATAATAAAAGGTGTGTTTTGATTCGTATAAAAGAAAAAGAAAGAATAAAATAAAAGGGAAACGTGTGAAGGTATATGAGTAAGTCGGTTTGTGTAAGGCTTAAGGCTGGGAACACATGCATGTATATTTTGAATATAAGGGTTATGTAAGTTGAGTTGTGTAATCAGTTTGTGTAGAGTGTGTTAGCATGTTTAAGTGTATGAGTCATGGAGTCAAATAATTTACAAGGAAGTGTATATAAGTTTTGTGTGTAATATATTGGTTTAGTAACAAATAAAATTTATAAGTTTTGTGTGTCGATGCAAGCATAGTAATTTGTAGTATTAATGTCACGATCTAAAATGACGTCAAAGATATATTTTATAAATTACGAGACGACGGAGTCCTAAATTATCATCTTAGAATTTAATTACATTTTAAACCCTAAAGTTAAGCGTTTGACATTTAAGATATAAATTTTAATAACTTACATTTATAACCCTAAACTTTACTAGATTGCCATATTTAACACTAAAGTATAATATTGGTCATTTTAATCCATAAATATTATTTAATTGTCAATTATAACCTTAAAGTATTAAATTACTATTTCGTGAAACTTGCTAATTCAGGAAACTTACTACTTATGGAAAGTTAGTATTTTTGGAAAGTATCTAAAAATGGAAAGCCAACTAAAATGAGTGGTCTGATTTAAGATAAATTATTAATAATAAATACGATCATTAATTCGTGTAGATTTGCTGAAGAATGGTGTGACTTATTCGTATGTTATGATTTCGTTGGCGGTTTAAGGTACAGATATTCTATCCTTTCTCAGTAAGGATTCCGATCTCATGACTTTTTGATCCTTGACTTTGATTCGTTTGCTATGATATGATTCGTTTGATATGAGCCTTTGCTATGATCCCTTTGATATGATTCGTTTGATATTATCATTTGATATGATTCTGTTTGCTATCCATTCTGTTATGATGATTTGATCACTATCTCCTTGATATGAGATTCTGTTCTGTTATGCTCTTGGAGCTTTGATATGATTATGGGTAGCTTTGCTTTGTTTGCTCTGATATGTTCTGTTCTGATGCCCGAGTTTTTAGTCTACTCATGGAGGTACCATGGGCTTGTCATTGAGGCACCAATGGCTTGACACTATCTGGGGCGGTGTGATTAGTCCCCGGCGTCCCCGTCTGTTTATGATATGATATGTGATCACTTGGCCACTTTGTATATGAATTGTTTGTGGGGGGCGTATGGATGCATCCTAGGATTTGTTTGATATGATATGATATGATATGATATGATTTGATTTTGTGACTGGTTGTACGTGCCTTGTACCCCTTTCACGTCTGGTACTTGGAGGTCGCACCTTTATGTACACCCTATGAATTGACGGATATGTGATTATGTGATTTGAGACCTATTCGAGTATCTCATTAGGTCGGCTCGTGGCTTTCCAATGTTTCTTGTGTCTATTCGAGTATCTCGTTAGACGCGCCTTTGTTGATACGTGATCTTGATTCTCTTATGATTTGTTTATGCTTGATATATCTATGATGCTTCATTTCATTTGACTTATGATATTTGTTCAGTTATTCGTTGATCTCTTATGCATTTGACAGATGATATTCCGTTCAGCAAAAACTTATGATTTCCTTCTTCTTATACTTATATACATTTCATTCATTCGTTTGCTTTGTTATATATCTGTTCACTGGGCTTTTTAAGCTCAGCCGCATTTCCTTTCCTGCGGCAGGTTTTAAGTTGGAAGCTGGGTTTGGGTGAAGAGTGCATAGGAGCTTTAGTGGACTACCCCATGGACTAGAAGCCCATTACATCTGGACTAGTTTTTGACTTGGATTAGATTAGACTTTGTTTAGTTTGTAGTTTTCTTTTCTTTTATAGTTTTAGTATTTCTTTTGTACTTTTATATTTTTCCCTTGTAACCTTTTGTTTTAAGTCTTCCGCTTGCGTTGTATGCTTTGTATGCTTTGATATGTCACCATACTGTAGCGCTCCGGACCCATGTCGGGTTGGGGTGTTACATTTGGAGTTTTGTTGTGAAGAGTATGTATCAAGTATCGGTTTTGAGTGTAACGAGCTGTAGCAATTGCTTCCGCCCATAGAAACATCGGTGCGTTGGAGAATATTAGCATGGTTCGTGCAGCTTCTACAAGAGAACAGTTTCGTCTTTCAACAATTCCATTCTACTGAGGAGTGCATGGGATACTTTATTGATGGGTGATGCCAATACTCTCGTAAAATTGAACGAGTTGTTTGATGATAAACTTTGTTCCATCGTTTGACCCGATGATTTCGTCGGTTTTGTTGAGTCTTGCTAGTAGCTGTTTGATGAGTTTTATGATAACCTCTGGAGTCACGTCCTTGGTTCTCAAAAACCTTACCCATGTTACCCGAGAATAGTCGACGACTATCACTAGAACATACATCTTCCCAGTTATGCTTTGCATTTACATTGGTTCACATAGATCCATGTGAAGGGTGTGAAGAACCTCCATGATGGTATTGACAGTTCTGGATTTATGAGTATGCTTCTTTCTTTTGCCAGTTGACAAGGCGAATGAAAATGTTCTTTTTTGAACTTTAAACTAGGCAGACCTCATACAGGATCATTGTGAGCAAGATCATTGATGGTACCAAAGTTCAAGTGATTAAACTTTGTTGCCATAGCTACGATTTGTTCTTTGAGGCCTTTGTGAGAAGGCAAATAGGAGAGGACCACTTCATGTCTTTGATGGAAAAAAGGTGTATAGATTTGTGCCATGACTGTCTTTAAGAAGATCAATACCATCCAATTCTCAGACGAAGCATGTGTAATTTCTGAGGGCAATCTTCAAGATCGGAATCAAGATATTAACCAACAGAGAACATATTATGCCCAAGTCCTTCCACTTAGTATACCCAGGAAATTAGCTGTCACCAGAAACATAATCTCCATAACTTATAATTACCCCAAAATGATAGTTCCCGAATCTAACTGTCCCGACAAACTTATTCACGAAATTCTCGAGCCCTGAGCGATCCCCAATCATAGGTTTAGAGCAGCCTGAGTCCAAATATCAAAGGACGAAATGTACGACCTGCATTTGGAAATAGTGAGAGCAGAAAATTTGGAGCGTCGGATCCCCAATTTGAGTTGGGTTCCAGTTGATTAGTGCAAACAAGTTCTGGAGCTACTAAGACCTTAGGTGCATTCGTTTCAATGGTGAAAATTTCACTAGTAGATGCAATGGGCCTAGTTAAAGGACATTGGGTCTCCAAAGGGAAAGTTCTACCAGTTGGCTTCCATTCCTTAATAGGCACTACTTTAGAGTTGGTTATCCTAGTTAAAGGGCACTGTTTTCCTAAAGTGAATTTCCTTCCTGTGGGCTTCCATTGATAACCAACATTGGCAAACAGTTTACCTGTTGCTTTCCAAATTTGCTTACTTTGTTTAGCTCTCCAAACTTTCTTAACTAGGGTTTGTTAAACGACTTCAGAAATTTCTCAACACATTTATCATGATTACTCGAAATTATGCATTCATTACATGTTTTGCAACGTGAATTAGGTTTTGAATTATGACTTATTTTGCTCAAGTTGGACTTAATGTTCCTCATGTGGTCGTCTACTTTCTTTTTAGGAACACTTTTAGCAGGTGAAGTCCTATAATTCCTTCTATTTTTCCTTGGTTTAGTCTCTCTAGCTTTTGTGTTACTATTTACTCCTGTAGACGGACTACTGGGAATTTTAGTCTTTTTCACTTCCGGTTGCTGAACCTGTTTTGATGTGTTGGGATCTGAAGTTTCCAAGGGTACCTCAAAGGTAACATGCTTGTTCTTAGTCATAGATGATGATGCAGTAGACCTATCTCGCTTGCTATCAATTTTAGGACATGTACCAATAGCATATTCTAAGAGTTCCTGAGATCTATTAGTGAGAAAGCAGGCACCTACAATAGCATCATCAAGTGGTTTTGCTATCCTATCCTCTTTAATGGTTTCACGAAGCAAGTCAAGGCACTCCTTAAGATGTTTAAGATAGTCTCTATGAACTAACTTATTATTCCTAAGGGGAAGAGGAATATTCACAGCATCAATTGCGTACTTCTTACAAGCAGAAACCTTTTGAACAACGTTATCACAAGTGATGATTGGCATTTTCCCTTTCACCTGAGTCTTTAGATTCTCAATCTCTTTAACCAAAGAAGTTATCTTTTCATTGTTTATATCACGTGTGATCTTAATTAAATCATATAACTCTTTGTAATGTTGTTTAACTTTTGAATTTTCAGCACGAAACTAATCATTTTCATGTTGCAATTTATTAATGGTATCATGAAATTGAAAATTCTGAGAATCTATAGACTGTGGTTTTTGGGTGCTAATCACATCACTCTTGTTTGATTTCAATTGGGCAATTTGAACCCTCACGTTCCGAATCGTGTTAGTGTGAGCTTGAATCTTTTCATCACATTTGGCTAATTCAAAATATGCATCAAATTCAGGAGCATCCGAAGATGTCTTGGCATTTGAGATTTTAGTTCTTTCTTCTAAATGTTGACACTTTAATTGCAAATTAAGATTATCAACCTCTAGTTTCGACAAATGCCTGACCATGTTATCATGGTCATCGTTTTGAATTTTCTCACGCAATTTTAAATTCTCCCCCTGAAGCTCAACAACACGATTCTGGAAAGCGGTCAATGCAATAGACATCTCATGAAATTGGCAGGCAGATAGCGAAGAATCAGTAGCAGTATAAAATACGTCCTGAGCAACACATTTAGTAATCAAATTCTCATTCATGATGAGAATATTTTTCCTCTCAATTTCACTGTATTTAAGATCAATTGCCAATTGTTTTCCCTCATTTTCTACATCTTTGAAGACCTTTTTCATTTCAGTCACATCATTATTAATTGTTTTTTGAAGACCCTCAAAATGTTCTTTGAGAAGTTTAAAAAATGGCATGACCTCTGTTAAATAACATTGTTTTGTTTGTTCAAAACCTCTTTCCCCTTCAGTAATACCCGTTGGTGTTATTCTCTTTTTACATGTTTTATCAAAATCAGCGAATAATTGACCAAGGACATATAAGGCAATTAGTGTGTTATTTTGCGTAGGGAGGGTGAAAGGAACAAGATGTCGTGGTGTGTTAATGGGATATATCGTTGGGCTAGCTATCCGAAAAACTGTACGTGTTTTTCCCACTATTCTTTCTGCTTGCATCTTTTCCATGTCAATGTTCCAAAAGACTTGCTCTGGAGTAAATTTCTTTTGTGGGACAAAGATAGCTAATTGATTATCTTCAGAGTAATCATAATTGTACAAGATTTTATTAGCTATGCACTGGGGATCCCTTAATTTCTCAGCAAGTTTTTCTCTAGTTCTATCTTTTATCTCATTGCCCTCATCATCAGATGTAGCATCAGGTGGGGCATGATTAGGCTCAAGCATAATGTTTGCATCATATAATGCCGGTTGTGCACCTATACCGCTTCTAAGGAAATTGGCTTTTGGCTTAGTAGAATCCTTCTCACTATGATCATCACTCAACTTCCTATGTTTATGCATCATTTGAGCAGTTTGAATGGTTTGGCCTTGCGTGTATAACTTATCCTCAAGTTTATTTTTTAGGATTTTAAGACTAGAGAAATCATTTAGGAGTCTTGTTTCCTTTTCTTTGAAATCATGTTTGAGTGTTTTTAAGCCATTCTGAATCTCTTGTTTTTGTTTAACAGTTTGATCCAGTTGTTTTTGCAAAGATTGTAACTCCTTTTTCAATATTTCTCGCTTAAGATTATTTTCAGATATGTATGCACGCATTTGCCATTCCATGTCCTGCTCACGTCCAGTGAGTTCAAATCTAGCACGTTGTTCATACATTGCCACCTGATCCTTAAGAATATTAAATCTAGTGGTCAAGGAGTCATCAGGGTTATAGGCAGTGTTCTCATGCAGCACACAATCATCATTTAAAACAGAAGATGCACTACATTGTACAACATACACTTCATTGTGTTTCATATGTTGTTCACATGGGTCAACATTGCTATTTCCCATGTCAACAACATCTGAGTCAACATCGTTTGTCGGTTGTACTTTGTTAGGAATCTTTTGTTCATCAACCATGTTACACAGTTCGAGTACCATAGAACACGACACAGGTTCTTTTACCGGTCTGATATATGCATCCACATCACGTGTAGGAGTCATTAAGTTGTTCGTTGTGTCAAGCTTATCAGTCTCTGATCCTCTGCCTTTGATGACAACTGACCTAGCATCCGATGCTTTACCTGAATCCACAATATTATCACTTGATTGCTCCCGACATGCCTTCACCTTGTCTTTATGCTTGAGTTTGTGTTGTGCTCTTTCCATAATGTACTCCTTCACATTACCCATGAGTTGGAGTAGTGTGACTCTGAAAACGTCAACTTCAATTCCCGTATGAGTAGCAAAGCTCTTTTTCATCATTTGACACTCATGATCATACTCCTCAGTGAATCGTGAATCAATGAACGCTTGGAGTTGGTTGTTGATCACACAGAATGCAGCCATAGAACTACCTTCAGAAAATTCACCTCTTTCAAGTTGTTGTTGAAGTTGATCTAAGTGTAGAGTCATTTGGACAGTGAAGGTCTCAACATTTTGACCAAAAAGTGTTGCGAATGCACGATTGAAACCTCCCAAGTATCCAGGTTTTGCAAAGAGAACCTTGAGATGTGAATGGAGTGATCGAAAACATTCAATGCGTCTATCCTTTGCATTATCGGGCAATATAATTGGCTGATGAAGCACATTATCATTAGAATTCAAGCACGAAGGTTCCATAGCAGTGATTGTATGTTATTTAGTCGTAATTTGGTTAGGTTGATGCAAGTTGTTACGGTGAAATTTTTGGTCTGAAAACTTAAAACCTCAATAACTTCACTCCTGAGGTGATTTAGGCCTCGAAAAATTCGTTTCACAACTTCGTGGTGAACCCTCACAATATTCAGCCTGTTCCGGACATTTTGACAGCTAATTCGCTGAAAACGGAGTTACGGTTCAAAAGTTATGACCGTTTGAAGTTTCGACGTAAAAATTCAACTATGGTCAAACAGAGTTAACCGCAGGATCAGGCAAGGTAACCGTAGGAAAGGTAACCACAAGGTGAGTTAACCACAAGGTGAGATAACCGCAAGAAGTGACTAACCACAGGGAGCAACTAACCGCAGGGAGCAACTAACTGCAGGGAGTTAACCGCAGGAGAGATAACCACAAAGATTTAACCGCAAACCACTTAATCGCAGAAAGCTAACCACAATGAGCAAACCGCAGACCACTTAACCACAGAAAGCTAACCATAATGAACTAACCGCAGACCACTTAACCACAAGAGCTAATCGCAGTATACAAAAATCCAAATCTGTCACTTTCCTTGCGATTTGTTTGTATTCCCAAAATAGTAATCGCAGCAAACTAACTGCAGAAATCAGGAACTAAACGCAGACAAGCAATGCAACAGTAGACTTAACCGCAACTATGAAATACGCCAAAAATCAAGTCCAAACTTCAAATAGATTAAAGATATGGTATAGCCAACTGAAACACAATGTTCAACTAAAACCTATGATCATAAAAGTACATCACTAACATGTCAAATAACACAAGAAAGATCAAACCAAGATGTTTTACAAGAAAGTGACTTCAAACTCACAAAACTACACAAAACCACATCAAATCCAATTCTACAAGGCCCTAAGATGAAACCTTGGCTCTTGATACCAATTGTAGAATATTCATAAACATAAACACGTATGGTTTTGTGTAGAATGGATCGAATAGATGAAGTGATCTAGAGAGAAGTTAAAGAGAGAGAGTAAGAGTGTTGGGAGCCTTTGAGAGAAATATGAAAGTGCATTAGCTTGTAATGAAAGGTCCAACCCTCTCCCTTGGATGGGAGAGGGTATATATACTACAATACTTGGTGCTCCATGAAACGAGCTATAGAGTGAGCTGACAGAGGGTAAAGACCCGACCCACTCTACGAATACTATTTACATATATTAGCTACTAATAAACTACGTACTAACTCTAATAAGGATAATTCTACGAGCTACGTAATGCTTAGCAATACTTGGGGTGACCGAGTCTTTAACTGAATAATCATATTCCTAACATATAGCATCTGCTATGATATGCCTAAGCAAAGGATATTCATTTAATTTTTCAAACATGATTTTGGAAGGGATTGCTAAAAGCATCAAAGAGTCTGGTTCTTATTTACTATATCCAAGATTTATACAGCTCTTTGTAGAAAAACAAATTTCCAAAGTAAGAACACATAAAGCCACTTATGATTCTCCTAAGTTGGTTCCAAAAATGTTTACTTTCTTACTTAAAAATGGAAAAGGATTTTCAGACACACATAAATCTCTTACACCTTATATGGTGCAAATTGTGCAAAATATCCAGGGTGAAGAATCAGGAACTCCCACTGATTGCCATCACACACCTAATTTTACTGTATCTGTCACTCAACCTAAAATACTCTACACCCGTAGGAAAGCCACAAAGAACACTGAGCTACCTCAGGCTAGTGTTAGGATGTCTGTACCAGATGAGGCTGTCCTAGGTGATGAAGGGGACATGTTGGTGAGGGCTGTCACTACTGCTTCTAGCTTAGCAGCAGAGCAGGACAGTGATAACACAAATAAGACCCAATCCAAGGCAACATCTAGTGAAGAGGGTTCTGATGAATCTGATTCCAATGATGGTAACCCTAGCCAAATGGCAAATACAGGGGGCTCATATGATCAAAATAGGTTTGATACTGGGTTTAAGTCCCAAGATTCACCTCTCGGACTAGGTAACATAGGTCGAAGTGATGAGGACAGATCAGTGACTCCTGAATTTATGGATGATAATGTACATAATGACAATGTCAATGATTCACCTCTCGGACCAGGTCACACAGGTCGAAGTGATGAGCCTAGTATGCAACTTATTCAGAAATTGATGGCTACTTGTACCAATTTGGAGCTTAAATGTGATACTTTGGAGGAGAAGATTCTTGGTCTTTCAACTATTTCTACAGCTAAAGCTAAAAAGATCAAAAGATTACTAAGGAAGATCAAGAATTTAAGAAAATCAAGATCTTCAACCTCCTTCAAAAGATTGAAGAAAGTGGGCACATCACAGGTAGTTAGTTCTTCTGAACACTCTGTTCCTTTGGAAGAGGATGCTTCCAAACAGGGGAGGAATGAGGAGCAGAATGATGTAATGGGTTCAGGGGAGGCAAATTTTATGAAGGTTGATGGTGCTCAAGAAATGGATATTTGAATGGTTTCAGGGGAGGTTCCAATGACTGATGATATGGAGGTGGAAAGTCCTCAAGATATGGATGGTTTTGTGGTTGCTGATAAGCAGGGTAATGAGGTTGTAATGGAAGAAGTGGCTGCTACTCAAGAAAAAGAGGTGGAGAAACTCAAGACTTTGGGGCCTGAGCAATTAGTAAAGGCAACAGGGTTGATGGGTGAAGCTTTGATGACTTTAGGTGATTCTGTGGCTAAAGAAGTGAATACTGCTGCTTGATGAGGCGAAAAATGAACCGTTTTTAGGGGGTTATTTAAGCCCGGAATTGAATTTATTTGATCAAATATTGCCCTAAATCGTTCCTTTTGTGATTTTAGGTACTTTGGGAGTGAATTCTGGAAAAGAAAGCATTTTGGACGTTTTTGGAGCATAAAATTGAAGAAAACGGCAAAGACTTAATTTTTCATGCTGAGAACAGTACCTGACCGCGTCAAGAAGGAAATTTTGACGGCGTCAGGAGTAAAATCCATGACGACCCAGAGAAAACCTGAAGGCATCAAGAGAAGGGCGTCAATAGTATTTTTGGTGACGGCCTGCATAAGGAATACACATGACGGTGTCAAACCAAGATCTAGGCAGTCCGAGAAATTATTTGGCGGCGAGATGACGGCGTCAGAAATTTGTTCTTAACACCGTCACCTCACAGAATCTATATATACTTTTCTATTTTTCATTCATTGGAGAGGAACTTGTGTGGAGAATACTAGGGTCGAACCTAATAAACCCTAGGTCATTTGTAACAGTATTTTCAAGGGTTTTTACCCCTTGAAACCTTTCATGTTCAATTGAGATAAGTCCTCTTTCAATTCATTCAATATGTCTATGGGTTCTTTGAATATATCTTATGCTTGTCTTGATTTTAACATGCTAGGCTAGATCTTGCATGTGTTTGCTTAGATGTAATGAAACCTAGATGTTGATTATAGGTTGATTGCTTGTTTATAGTTGTATTGGATGAATGATTTCAATGCTAGGCTTAAGAAAACTGGCAGATCTCCATTGTGTAACTTGCTTGAACGTCTTAAGAAACATGAACCGATGTGTACTAGGTTTTTATGATTGTATTTAATGCATGAGCAAATTCTAGTGATCCCATGTTAGGAGCTTCTTAGCCGGCTCGACATAGGAGTGAAGTAGGCGCTTATAGGGTTGGGGAAGTAAATACGCCACCCCATGAATGGTATTAAGGAATACAATCCGTCATCCACGCAACTGTAATAAGTAATTAACCTGTAAAAGATATCTAGGGAGTAGTGAAATCTAAGTAAACACAATTCTCCCATATATTGCTCACACCACTAGTTTAATTTAGTTTATTTTCATTTTTAGTATTTTATTTTGATTGCATCTTTAGTAATTGGGTTAGTTGACTAGCAACTAATTCCGCCCACTCCTTCAAAACTGAGATTTTTATTTGCTTTTATAAAAACTAAAAAAATACAAAAAGAACCATCCTTCATCTCTAGACCTAGTCTTTAGGTTTTCTAATCCTAGCGACACTATTCCTAGCTGAACGATCAATCCCCCGGTACTTGTCATTATACTATACTACATCGATCAGGTACACTGCCTGGTGGGGGTTGTAAGCTTCTCGAGATCCCTCGAGAGGTAAAGCCTGATGCAATCCCTACGCATCAAGTTTTTGGCGCCGCAGCCCGGGAAATAGTTATTGTCTAGGTTAGGATCTCTTTTTATTATGTCTACTTGCTAGATTCCTTTCTAGTAAGATTTTATTTTTATTTTTTAGGTTCTCTTTAGTCTATCTTTTTCTTCGTGCCTTTGTTAGTAAATTAATTTCATTGACTATTCCGTTGACCATTATGGAAAACGCGAATCCACCCCTTTCCCCTAGAGAAGTGGCTTTGTTACATGAAGAAATTGAGAATGAGATTAGGGAACTTATGGAGCTTAATAGGTTGATTAAAGTTGAGCTCGACCATGCATTTAGTGACCTAGCGACCGCCTTGTATTCAAATAAGGACCTAGGACCTAATAATTTTGAGAATGTTGTTGAGGAACTTGAAGAAGGGGAGATTGATCCAAAGTTAGATGATTATTTTAATCTATACCCCACTAAGGAGGAGATTGCGTACTATAATAATCTTATTGATTACCCTCGATCTCCTTCTACTAGAATCGAACCTAAGATAAAGAGAGGCGATCCTAAGAATACTAAGATACCATCTATGATTGGGTATAGACACGTTGACAATGCTTACATTGACTTTAAATCCCCAATCAACATTATGTCCTCAAGTGTTTATAATGATATAGTGAAAACAAGACTTGGACCTAGAAGAGATCCCAAATACCCTGGTGGAGTTTGTAACTTTGTCAGGAGAATTAAAGGTCTACATGTCTTTGTTGGGAATTTCACTTATATCACCGACTTTATGATTGTTGAAGATCTTGCTAATGTTATTGATTGTCAATTATCCAATGTTGTGTTTGGTAAACCGTTTGTCGAAGAGTCCAAGTTAGAATATGATGAGATAGAAGGGACAATCCAATTTGCGAGTAACACCGATAGGATCACTTATAGGATGCCTAATAGAATGAAATTTTTTCGTTTTGTGCCCCGATTTGACATGGATAACATTGGTGCTTTTGAGGACATCAATAAAGAAGATAAGAAAAAAGGCATGGATTATGTATGGGAAAAGAAGAGTCTTTTCTACAAAGATTGCTTGACTCTAGGACCAAAGTATAAAGTCGATAAGGAATTTGTCCATAGGATTATAGGAGCGATTGAGAAAAAGGTGATTGGTTCCTACAAAGAACATTTACAATCAGAGAGTGAAACCAACAATGAGGTCATGTAGTAACCCATGACCTTGAGTCTAGCTACAAGACTCGTAAATAAAGAAAAGCGCTTCTTGGGAGGCAACCCATGTGTTGTGTGATTTTTATTTTTGTTTGTTTGTTATTTGCTTCCGTATGCATGCTTTATTTTTATTGTTGGTAGATCATGTTTCAAAACTAAAACGATGAAAATACTTTACCTTGTTGTTTGGCTTAGTCTTTACTTCATCCAAAGGTATTTTTGCAAAAGATAAGTGTAAGGGGAAACCCCAAATATGTTTGTAAGAAACAAAACCGATCATGATTCTCCACAATATTAAGTGAACATGTATATTCGTATTTGTTAGAGTCAAATGCTTGTATCGAGTCATAATGATGTTTTGCAGGATTTTCCAGGAAGTAGGACCAAGTTTTTCCAGAAATTTTCCGGAAACTTAACATAAGAATTTCTGCAGGTCACTTCTGACGGCGTCAGGAATTAATTCCTGGCGGCGTCACGTGTAAAATTCTGGAAATTTTACCAGTTTTGTTTTTTCTAACGGAGTCTTAAAGTTTTTGTTGAATCATTAGTTTTATAATCTCCAGGAAATCTGCAAACATCATTCCACAAGCATTATATCTTATTTTGTTTTCTAGGATTTGTTAGCATATGTAGATTGCCGCCGATTTTATGCAAGATTGCCTTGTCTGTTTTCTCAGGTTTTTACAGGTTATGTATGACAAGAAGATGATTTATATTCTGGAAGGGAAGCTTTTATTGTTCATTTTCTTGGAGGAAGATCTAACCTGGCCACCTTATTATCCATACCAAGCGAATCAGGGGAGTATTTGATTTCATTCGTTTTACTTATTTTACTTTTACATTCTTTACTTGAACATTGGGGACAATGTTCATCCTAAGTGTAAGGGGAGGGTAAAATGATAATACCTTACAAATACACTTTCGCTTGAGTTTGTTTGTTTGATGGTAGATGTGTAATAAAACTATGAGAAATACTTGTTAGTGCAATTTTAGCGCCAAATTTAAATTTTTTTACAACATTTAGGAGTGAAACTTTAGCCATAGCAAGCGTCTCATGGATAGGAGATTGTATGACTAGCACAAAACCGTACTATTCAGAAAAATTTTCCACCCAAATATGTGAGGTTCGCCTTTAGATTTGATAGGAAAAACATTTACTACTAGTGCTTATGAGTGTACCGGTAGCATTTAGATTCTAGAACTTGCGTTAGTGATGCATCCCGAGACCGCTAGTGAGACTACATTCGTGTAGTAGGATTTACTACATGATAAGAGGCATTAGGATCACCCTTGTGTTAAACCCGTATCATAATTACTTGTCCATTTAAGTCATATTACTTGGCTAGTTAAGTTAATTAAATTTTTCTCACACCTTAGCGTTCTACTCATTTTTAGTACACGAAACCCCTAGTACACCCCTCCGAGCCTATCTTTTCGTTTCTAACTTTAAGCATTTTACTTAAAGGAAGAATTTGTTACACCCCACTTAAATGTACACCAAAATCGCCTTAGCCTTCCGTGTATGCACTCATTTTTAGTGCATTATTGTTATTTGTTAAACCCTAAGTTAATTATCTAATTGATTACATGGTTGCTAAGTCGAGTCATATCCTTGTACATATTGTTTTGGGACGATTGGGACTCATGGGTAAAGTACTTATTTTATGGAGTAATGGGGAAGAACATTATATTATTACCCCCGTATGTACATTAATCTTAAAAGTATTCCAAGTGTTTTGATTTTCTTAATTCGAGTCATTAGATTAGTTTATTGTAAAGTATGTAAAGATTCAAGTGTAAAGGGAATTTTCATTCCCTATGATGTATTATTTTGGATGGTAGGGTAAGAGTGTATGCAAAAAAAAAAATCAAAAAAATCAAGAAAAAAAATAGAAAAAGGAAAAGAAAAGAAAAAAACATACGGACTACCATCCCTTTTCATTCTATGTTTGTTTTATGTTTTTGTTATTTTTCATTTATTAGCTTAAGTCGAGTCTAGTCTTGGCTTAACAACGCCATATTGTACATGTAATTAACCAAGATTGTTAACTCGCCACCAGTAAAGACTGCCTATATCCAACAAAACCGTGTATTCCATATCCCTACACCTAACGTTATAACCCTTTAAAAGACCTCTTTGATAGTTTATCCTAGGTGCTTACGCCATGTGGTGGAGGTTTGATCCTTTCCCAAGCCTATGGTAATCTATTTTGCTATGACAGGTAGTGAGAGATGTTTTCCATTTCCATATTGTGATATATATACTTTATCACACCCGAGAGATGTGAGTATCTAAACACTATTTGTGAGGTGCTAGTATATAACCTTCGTGCTTGTCTTTGGTCTTTAGTGGAACGATTATTGATACGTGGGAATCGCACCAGGCTTTACCTCTCAAGGGATCTTGAGAAGCTTACAACCCCCACCAGGCAGTGTACCTGATCATTGTAGTATAGTATAGTGACAAGTACCGGGAGATTGATCGTTCAGCTAGGAATAGTGTCGCTAGGATTAGAAAACCTAATTACTAGTGCTAAAGATGATGGATGATTCTTTTTGTCTTTTTATATTTTTTTATGAAAGCAAGTAAAAATCTCGGGTTTGAAGGATTTGGGCGGAATTAGTTGCTAGTCAACTAACCCAATACTAAAGATGCAATCAAAATAAAATACTAGAAATGAAAATAAACTAAATTATACTAAGGTTGTAAGCAATAAGTGGAGAAAATGTTTTTACTTAGATTTCACTACTCCCTAGACATCTTTTACACGTTAATTACTTGTTATAGTTGCGTGGATGACGGATTGTATTCCATAATACCATTCATGGGGTGGCGCACTTAATTCCCCAATCCTATGAGTGCCTACTTCACTCCTATGTTGAGCCGGCTAAGAAGCTCCTAACATGGGATCATTAGAATTTACTCATGCATTAAATACAACCAATAAAACCTAGTGCACGTCAGTTCATGTTTCCTAAGACGTTCAAGCATGTTACCATTTGGAGATCTGCCAGTTTTCTTAAGCCTAACATCGAAATCATTCATCCAATACAACCATAAACAAGTAATCAACACATAATTAACATCTAGGTTTCATTAGATCTAAGCAAACACAAGATAGATCTAGCCTAGCATGATGGAATTAAGACAAGAACAAGATATAGACAACCAACACATAGACATATTGATTGAATTAAAAGAACACTTATCTCAATTACACTTGTAAGGTTTCAAGGGCCGGGAACCCTTGAAAAACCTGTAAAATTCGTACTAAGTTCGGCCTTAGGGTTTCTCCAAAACTTCCTCTTTTAATGTGTAAAAATTAGAAAATTATATATAGGAAATAGGGGCTGACGGCGTCAAGACCAAATTGGTGACGCCTTCATCTCGCCGCCAAAATAAATCTCGGACTGCCTTGATCTACTTCTGACGCCGCCAAGTGTTGTGTGTTTCCAGGCCGTCACGTATTTTACTCTTGACGCTCTTCCTTGTGACGCCGTCAATTCTGTACTGGGTCGTCATGGAAATTACTCTTGACGCCGTTAGGATTTTCTTCTTGACGCTGTCACCTACTGTTCCCAGCAAGGAAAATTAAGACTTTGGCGTTTTCTTCACTTTTATGCTCCAAAAACGTCCGAATTGCTTCCTTTTCCAGATTTCTCTCCCTAAGAAAACTGGCAGATCTCCATTGTGTAACTTGCTTGAACGTCTTAAGAAACATGAACCGATGTGTACTAGGTTTTTATGATTGTATTTAATGCATGAGCAAATTCTAGTGATCCCATGTTAGGAGCTTCTTAGCCGGCTCGACATAGGAGTGAAGTAGGCGCTTATAGGATTGGGGAAGTAAGTACGCCACCCCATGAATGGTATTAAGGAATACAATCCGTCATCCACGCAACTGTAACAAGTAATTAACCTGTAAAAGATATCTAGGGAGTAGTGAAATCTAAGTAAACACAATTCTCCCATATATTGCTCACACCACTAGTGTAATTTAGTTTATTTTCATTTTTAGTATTTTATTTTGATTGCATCTTTAGTAATTGGGTTAGTTGACTAGCAACTAATTCCGCCCACTCCTTCAAAACCGAGATTTTTATTTGCTTTTATAAAAACTAAAAAATATAAAAAGAATCATCCTTCATCTCTAGACCTAGTCTTTAGGTTTTCTAATCCTAGCGACACTATTCCTAGCTGAACGATCAATCCCCTGGTACTTGTCATTATACTATACTACATCGATCAGGTATACTGCCTGGTGGGGGTTGTAAGCTTCTCGAGATCCCTCGAGAGGTAAAGCGTGGTGCAATCCCTACGCATCACTGCGGTTACTAACAAGACAGATGATTCTGCTGCTGCTCAGGATTTTGCTGATCCTGCAGCTAGTGAGAAATTAAACTCTGCTGATGCACAAGGTTCTACTACTGGATCTAGTGACAAAGCTGCTGCTGAGGAAATGGTATTGTTAAGTAAGAAGACAACAAATGTTCTACCTAAATCACCATCTCAACCAACATCACAACCAACTCAATCACAATCACAACAACCAACATCCACAATAACATCTCCACTACCAAGAATATCTGTGAAAGGAGTTGTAATAATAGAACCTGTTGCTCAACAAAAGAAGATTACTTCATCATCTTCTACTGATAAAGGAAAGGGCAAGCTGGTTGAAGATCCAAAGATAATGTTTAAGGGGATTGATTACTCTCAACTTCCTTTTCATTATTGGCCTAAAGAATTACAAATTGAACATGATGTAGCTATTGTAATGAAAGAACAAGAGCAGATTGATATTGAAGATCAACAGTTGATGCAACAAGAAAAGGAAAAGGCTGATAAAGAGACTGAAGATTTGAAGAGGTATGAGGAGTGGGTTGATGAGAAGATAAGAATGGATGCTGATATAGAACTCTCCAAGTTAGTTAAACTTGAAGAAGAAGAAGTTCCATAATTTGATGTTAAAGCTTGGATGAAAGAGTTCACAGCAAAGAAAAAGAAAGAGGATGATGCTGCTAGAAGAAAGAAGAAAATTCTCAGGGGACCAACTCCACTTCAACAAAGAAAAGAGCATGAGAGATACCTAAAGAATATGAAGGGCTGAAAATTGGTACAATTGAAACCTAAGTCTGATCAAGAGGTGTTTAATTTGTATCAACAAGCTAGAAGAGAAATGGATACCTTCTATCCTATGGGTTGTACTGAAGATGAAGAACAAATTACTCAAATGAACAAGAAGTTGGTACCTGAAAAGGTTATTGAGGCAGAGCAAGTACAAGAGGCTGATACTATTGAAAAGCCTGATGATATAGCCGACAAAAGAACTTCTTCTAGTCAAATTGTTAAAAGAAAAGGTGTTGTTTATAAATCCTTTGCTAGGAAGAAGAAAAAGATCTCTGATGAAAGCAGTAGTGATGTGGATAAGGCAGAAGAAGTTGAAGAAAAGCAAGAGATAACTCTGGTTGTTTGGTCTGAATTAGAAGAACTAGAGGTTATCAAGGAAAAGCCTTTAGCTGCAAAACATCCTATCATCTCATATAATTTCAAGATAAGAGGTCGAAGTGAAGGATATTGGGGATTCATGAGGTCAAATCATGAAGTTCAAGGTTTTAAGGAAAATTTCCCAGATATTTGATAAGATGGATAAGGATGATGTGATTGCCAATTGGGGATTATATAGAGAGAAGTATGATGGAAAGAAGATGGATATTGCTCTTGATATTGATTTTGCATTTGAAAATGTATTGTATTGCATCTTGAAGAATATGTTTGATCCTCAGCCTGGTGAGAGTGAATGGAATGAAATTGGATGTAGCAAGGTACATAAATGGTTTTTGTATCAATCTTGTGGGGTTCATGAATTAAGAACTGGTGCAGTTACTTTGTTTTTTTTGGTAGAAAAGGATTATCCTAGTCTAAATAAGTGTTCTGAGATACTTAGGCAGATGGTTAGACTTGGATTTCTCAAGTGTCAACAACAGCATATGTTTGACAATCAAGCTTACAAATTGATACAGAAGTATGAAAAGATCTTGGATCCAACTATTTGAAGGAGCTTTCAAAGAGATTAGAAGATGTAAGTGTTTGGAAGCATCCTCCTGGTGTTTATCTAAGCTTTGAAGAAACTTAATCATTTAGAAATAAATATTAAGTTTATGGGAGGATTGTTGGGTTTTAGATTCTGCTGCTAAGAGTCAAACTGCTGCTAAAATGAATCTGCTGCTAAGGTTATTGATTCTGCTACTATATACTCAAAGTGCTGCTGTGTGGAAGTACTGCTGAAGAGATAGACTTGTACACGAGTAGATAATTATAGAATAGATTGTGTGTATATTTTATACGTATAGAATATTCTTATCTTGTGTAGAAAGGTATTGTAAACCTAGTAGGACTCCTTGGCCTATAAAAGGAGGATCCTAGGGTTAGATTGAGTACGTATTGTTTAGTTTTTCGTTTACACTTCAAGGTTGTAAAACCTTAGCATTGTCGAGTGCTCGTATTATTAATATATTGAAGTGTTGATAGTGAATAACTGTTCTTCTTAAGTTAAGCTTTAATATTCCGCGTTTTAGCTTAAGTATTAACTCAAGTCAACTTCTATATAAGATCGTTTACTCAACTGGGATCAACATTTAACTTCAATTTTGCTTCGAAAACCATGATTCACATTTTTGTAGCAGTCATTGTAGTCTCAGTTTATTATGAAAATTATATTGTTGTAATCATATGTATCGTAGCATTACATATTCTATAATTAACCAGTAATTGCAGCTATGGGAATACGTATATTTATTTAAATGACTAATATGTGTGTACGAATAATAAGTTAGTAAATTTATTCTATTAACTAAAACAGGCTTTTATAAATGTAGGTCTGAATGCTAAGGGTCTGCATACTTACTACGAGTAATATGTTTTATTTTATTTTATTTTATTTTTGCGCCGGATATGGTTTTAAATCTAATCAGGAAAATGGTTGCTAAAATGGATGGGGTAGATGTTAATGTAGTAAAAAAAAATTGTTTCACCGTACAAGATTTGTCCATTGGGAGCTCATATCGATCATCAGGTTGCTACATGATTCTATGTACCAATTTTCACATGCTTCTCGATTGTTGTGAGTATAAGTGGCAAGTATGACCCGTTTACTTTTTTATGGGTTGATTTGCATAATGTTTTATCTGGTCAAATAAAAAAGAGAATTCCTAATGGGAACCGTTT
This sequence comes from Artemisia argyi, assembly GCA_030686995.1. Lineage (NCBI taxonomy): Eukaryota > Viridiplantae > Streptophyta > Magnoliopsida > Asterales > Asteraceae > Artemisia > Artemisia argyi. Next base: position 117,374,572 of record CM060709.1, on the reverse strand, counting down.
AAATGGTTTACAAGTTGTCCATAGTATATTTTTCGATGCACACAGCCTCCTAAGTCATGTTAGACGAAGATCATTTGACACATTAGAATGTTCATTTTATTATTATTTATCCTTTACAATATCCACATTAGCAGTGGACCTTACCTCTTACTATCTGTTGTCTTTATAGGCACATATTTACGTTCCCATTAGGAAACGGGTCAAATTGGTTGAACAGGTTAAAAGATGCACAAAAGTTATTTTTACTACATATAAACTCTTACATTGTTATTTGCATTAGATCGATCTCATATATATTCAGAATGGACAAACAAGAGGAGATGATGCGGACCCCTCCGGCTGAACCTGACTCATTAGTTCAAGTTAGTCGGTTCCAATGATCATGTCTTGCTTCAGGTCCTTCACCTTCACCATAGTAAAATAGCAGTAAAACTCATTACCGAGCCTAAAAGGTTGCACGCCTATCTTCCGGGGTCATCGGTATTCATCATTTTATTTGTATATAGATTGAACTTGGAGTGACTGGGAGGAAAGAGAGGTACTATGAAGAGAAGTTTTCTGCAAAGTCTCCATAAGATCTTGAGTTCATATGGAGAGATGTTGTAAGTTACAAGTTTGATTATACAGTTAGTCAGAATCATTTATCAGTTATTCCACCTGCAAGTCTTCCTACGAACAGTCACATGTCATAGCAAACCTATCTTGGTCAATTTACTAACCTGCCATCAGGTTACAAGGGAATGGTTGTATTGAACATAGGAATACTGTTCAACCTATAAAAGAACATTGAAAAAACCCTAAAGAAAGAACACTGTGATTCTTAAATGCAAGTTTTACTCTAAAAGACCTTTCAAATAGTTTGGTTTTTAGCACGTAACCACAATGTATCTTTTAGCAAGAGTATTCTTGATCCGCTTTTTCAATATTTAGTCTCTTTTTGGACTTGCTCTCTATAGACGATAAATTTTGCTTATGTTTTGTTTGGTTTTATTGTTGGAAAGTTTTCATATGTAGAGGGAAAATCCAAACTCTTTAAATAGTTCTTACACCATCAGATAAGTGAACATGATTGGAGCTCAATTTGAACAGCAACAACAACTTTATGACGATGATATTAAAGGGTTAAATGGTTTGATCATTACTTTGAGTTTTCATTTGGAACTTCTAAAATAAGTTAATGATGTAGTAACAATTCCAAATATATTTTTCATTATTATTAGATTTTGTTCGAGCATGATGTCTTTAAAAAATGTGATATGTAGCTCAAATTTTCTTAAATAGTTCTTACGCTACCTCTATTTCATATCTTATCTGCTCAACAAGTATCTTTTCTCCAATTTCAGTCTAATAGGGGAATATGATCTTCTATCAGTGTTTTAAATCCGAGTCGACCCGGCTGGATGGTTCCGGCCAAAAAATTGGGTAAAAGACACCTGGTTAACCGGTTAGACCCGCTGGGTTTTGATTGACCCGGGTCAACCGGGTTCTCGAAACCCGGTCAGGTTTCGTTTTTCAAAATTTTTTTAATAAAAGCCTGGGTTGACCCAGTGGTCGAACCGGTTGACCCGGCGGTCGAACCGGTTGACCCGGTCAGAAAAATAAAAAAATAATAAAATGAAAACCTGGTTGACTCGGTGGTTGAACCGGTGACTCGATTTCGAACCCGGTTTCAAAACGTTGATCTTCTATTCATTCTATAAAACAAGAGGTTTTAAGTGAAGTCATCTTTATAACGGGGTGGTAGTCATACCTCACCATACTTCATCATGATTCGTCATTAACCAATCAAATCAGCCAACACATTCCATGATTCACCATACCTCACCTTCATTTTTTAGTGGCAATCATGATTTAAAGGGAATATTGCATACCTCACCTCCAAACGGCTATATACATTAAATGTTTCTTGCCATGCCGATTCGGTAATCTTTACCGAAATGCTTTCCGAAAGTATCATACCGCGATGCAGGCAATGGCCATGCCGCTCGGCATGGACCATGCTGAAGTTGATACCGAAGGTGATGTCACCCGCTTAAGTATTTGATCAAGATGTTTCGATGGGGCAAGGTTCGGGTCACGGTTCCTACCACGGTTCTTTCCACAGTTCTTTGCTCGTTGATGACGATGAGTCTGACGAAATCGAAGAGACATCACCCGTCAAGCCAAAGAAGCCTTCGCGGCGTGCTACAAAGGCGAAAGCCAAAGCCAAAGAACCCGAACCGGCCAAAAAAATTGAACCATGGTCTAGCAGAGAAGAGGTCGTTATTTGCAAAGCTTTCGTCTTTGTTTCTGATAATGCAAAAAATGGAAACACTATGAATCGGCAAAAATTTTGGGAGAAAGTGATAGCCTACTTTTGGAGAGAAACTGGTTCAGACCAGACAATGAATTCGATCATTTCCAAATGGAAGACTAGAATTCGTTGTCAAGTTGCTAATTTTGATGCTATTGTTGATAATGTCAAGGGGACACATGGAAGTGGTGAGAATGACCTTGACGATATGTCTAAAGCTCTTATGGAGTATCGTGCACGTTACGGTCAAGATTTCACTATGGTGGAGTGATGGAAAGTGTTGAGGGGGAATGATGCTTGGAAGGAAGAGATACCCCTTTTCCAATCGGGTTGTCGAAAGAAAGTGAAGGGTTCAACAACTACGTCGGGGTCAACACAAGCCCCCCCAAATTTTCAAGACTTACATGATGACGAGGATGAAACGGAGGATGATACTAGAGAATCACGACCACAAGGTCGTGACAAAGCAAGGAGGAAATCATCCACCTCCTCCTCTCATGAAACATCAAAATCATTCATGAGTGGGCTAATAGCGGATTTGTGGAAATCAAGACCATCAAAGAAGGAAAAAGGTAAAGAGCGTGATGAGTCGTGGAGACAAATCAAGGAACGAGAGCTAGCGCTCAAAGAAAAAAAATTGGAATATCAACAAAAGCTCTTGCAATGCCAGGAGAAACAAAAGGAACTCTTGAGAAATACCAAACGGGATCAAGAATTGATTTTCTACAACTCGGCAATCGACCCAAATTTGCTCGAATGACAACGAGAGGAACTTATGCTAATTAAAGCGAAAATCAAGGAACGCCACAACCTAAATTATTAGTTTTTAAATAAGTGTTTGCGTGTTTAATTTTTAGTTGTTTAAGTTTTTTATTTAGTTGTAATGGTTTTTAACTTTTTATTTCGTATTGTATCGTTTATGTACTATTTACGTTTTATTAATAAAATTTGTGTTTGTGTTAAAAAATATTTTTTTTAAAGAAAAAAAAAATGATGCAATATGGGTTGCCACTGTGATGAGAGGGGTGAATATAGGTTGAGAAGAGAGAAAGCTGAGGTGACAACCGGAAAGATGATTAAATATGGGTAACAATTGTGGGTAGCCTCATGCCGCATTGCCCATAACTGATTTAATAGGAAATTTTGTAAAAGCATGTCTCACATTGACTAATTTTTGTTCGTATGTTTCAAAAGTGTGTACTATTTTCCTGCTCTAGATAAATTGCAAAAATACTCTTGAAATTTATCTTTGCTTTCTTTTCTTTTCTAACCACACCAATAAAGCTCGTTTACTACAAACGTTGTTGATGCTATGTTTAATGATATCAGAGATAATGGCCCCTACGGTTGGGCAAGTTAGAAACTGACAATGGCCCCTACCGTTGGGTAAGTTTCAAAGTCAAGAGGGAGAGTACTACATATTTTAACAAGAAAACATAAATATATTTAATTCAAGTAATAATTTATAAATTTAGTACTGTATTTGTTAAATTACAAAAAATGCTAGATTTTCAGGGATAAGTTGTTTGTACTTTGTATATAATAGTTAAAAAAAATTAAAAAATAAATAAAACAAAACAAAAAAAAAAACAAAAAAAACAAAACCAAAATTGTTTTTATATAAAACAAAGGGATCACTTTTTTTAGAAACCAATAAACAACTTCCATATCTATTTAGACATAAAACTAAGCACACATATAAGCATCTCAATCATTTTTCATAAATCAAACGAACATCCTCCATATAAATATAGGTGGATAAGGGAGTGGACCATGTATATTCCTTTTTAAATCTAAAAATATTTGCTAAAAATCCCAATTTTAAAAGAAGTTTTAAAAGAAAATATCTAACAATCAGTCAATTGTTAAGTGGGTATCAATATTTCCGTTGAATGGTACTCCTATTTCAATATATTTTCTGACAATCTTTTTTTTTTTTTTTTTTTTTTTTTTTTTTTTTTTTTCTTTTTTGGTTTTTTTGGTATCAATATTATAAAGTAGGCAATCACATGTGATTTATGATGGGAGTTTTAAAGTTCAACATAAATTACATGTGATTTTACCAATCATGTCAGGGCGTAAATTTCAACACTTAAAAAACTCGAAAATAAAGTTCGTCAAAATTATATAAAAGCGCTCATTTAATAAAAGATGACTTTATATTCGATATGATGGTGTAATCAGTTTTGTTTAACGATTAATTGTTTATGAAATATTTAATTTTTAAGGGTTTTGCTAATCACAACACCCTATGTGTAATACCCCTAAAATATCACAGCGAAAAATAATATCATTGGGGTGTTACTTCATAATACAACATTCATAATCATAGAAAACGACTCTAAATGATACATTTAAAAGTTTATCATTCGATCAAAATAAAACACAAGAGTTTACAAAAGGTCCCAACTCCCAAGTAGTTTTAAAGTACATTTACCCATGTGTTTCAATGTAGGAAAGGTGTAGATCTTTTGTTCTACAGGTCCAGTAGACACAAGACCAACGGAAAAAGTTTTTACATGTCTTAGCTCAAACTTTGATGTTTTGACCAACATAAGGTTTTTAGCAAAATTTTGGAGCATTTGGCATTTGAAATCTGGTATACATTTCTAGACAACTTTTAGTGTAGATTTTCTCAAAAAATCATAAGGATGAGTTAGGATGTAAGGTTTTCGGGAAAATGACCTTGAAACATGTTGCTAACTCACCATATTTTTATTTTTGCTCAAAACCTAGCAAGGACAGAATGGCATGGTCGTTTTTCCACATAAAAAAGTTTAGACAGATTCACTTTTCAAAGATATGACTTTCTAGGGCTCCTAAGCTATGTTTTGTAAATCAAATGTAAAAAACAATCATGAAAAACTCTTAAGTGGATCAAATATAAATATTACCAGGAAACAAAATGGTTTTTAAAGAAAGTTATAGGTGTTTACAAAAGTAAAAACAAAATGGAAACAATACTAATAATCAAAATGTTGCTAGCAACTCTTGCATTTATCAACACAATCAAACCTAAATACCTATTTAGCACTTAATTTCCTATGAACACTTAAATTAAAATCTTCCAAGGACACATGCAAGAGTTGTAAGTTTCTACCCTATAAAACTTTCAAATAATTAAAGAGGTGATTAAAATAGTTAGAGAACATTACCAAGATCACTAAAACCTTTAATCTTTCACTAAGTTTGGACTAGAAAATCAAACACCAAGGGTGTATTTGCTCTTGGATCTCACAACAACAACAAGGGAAAGAGAGAAAAGATAGTTTTTGTTGGTGGTTTGCATGAGAAAAATGAGAAGTGTCGTATTTGTTTGATGGTTTTATGGTTAAGTGATAATAGTGGAGTACACATGTTCTTTAGCTGCATCACGAAGGCGCCATGTGTCTTGGTGCCTTCCCCTAACCGGCCACCTAAAGGGGTGAGTTGGTTACGTGGGTTATTTATGATATTATTTGAGTATTGTGTGCTCTTAAGTGTAGTTTTGGTCCCGGTAATTTAAAATGTGGTGTTTTTAAGACACGAAAGTTAAATAAATATCAAAACATAGTATTTTTGTAAAAATAGTTAAATTTAGCCTAAAATGAGTAAATTTGATGTCTCGTGTTTTTCACAAGCCTTCTGGAGTGTCATAACATAGTTAAAACGTAAAACACGAGTCGAAAACGTGAAAAACGTAAAAAGTGCATACTTCATGTTGAATGGAAAATTCAAATATTTCTGACTCCTCCCAAACCAACCAGTCAGCCTTGTGAAGCTGTTAGGTCCACCTGGGAGAAAGTGCAAGTTAATATTGACCGTGGAAATATAGGGAAATCCCCGGATCGTTAAATCCCAACGAGATTGAAATTGTATTTGTAAACGGATAGGAAAGTAAGTGGTACTGAGTACAGTAACAAATATGATTTGAAGATTGATTACACTACTGATTGCTTGATATTTGGAAAATATGAAATTATAACAGAAATACAGAAATAAACACAAAATCAGATAAACAGATAACAGACAGAGAAAAGTGGTATTTAACAAGTTACAAACTACAGGGACTAAAAGTGAAACTTTTGAAAACTTAATATTAAAGAAAATAGAAAATGAATTTGAAATTATGAAAATGACTATTATAATATTTAATAATTATTTAATAAAACTACTTAAAATCTATTTAAAAACTTAATTTAAATTAACTAAAAATAACAACTATTACAAATAAACCTAAAAACTTAAATAAATAATTTCTAAACTTAACTAAGAACTTGAAGAAAGTATAAAAAATGAAAATAAATATTTTTGTCTTTTTATAAGTATTTTATTAATTAATAACTATTTATCTTATTTAAACTATTTTAACTATTTTAAATTACTATTAATACTAAATTACCTTAGAAAATTATGATAAAATTTATAAAACTATTTAAACACTACAAGAATACTATAAAATTATAAAAATTTGCTAAAAATTATATTTAAGCTAATTGACTAATTAATTACTTATTAATTATTTTTAAAGCTAATTTAATTAATTTAAATAAGAAAATTATAAAATGAACAGTAGAAATTATGAAACTATTTTTTTAAAGTCTTAACTACCTTATAAAACTTAGGAAAAATATAAAATTCTACTTTAGATAATTAAAATTAAAGAAATCTATTTAATTATTAATATTACCTATTTAATTAATTAAACTAGTTTTAAATCTAATTAATAGTAAACAGCTTAGGAAAATTCTAAGAAAATTATTTTATCTACTTTAAGGTACTAAGTAATTTATAAAATTATAAAATTGGACAAGTGCTTATTAATAAGCTAAAATGAAAATTAATTAGATAATTTCTATTAAATAGAAGCTATCACTATTTTTATGTTTGCTTTTTCTGGTTTTTATTTTATAAAACTATTTAAATACCTAAATAATGAAACTTTAATAAAGATAACTACTTTGGAAATCAATAATAAGCACTGAGAATGCTTATTAGCTTAAACAGTTGACTAAGGTTGACCAAATGAAGAAATAAGCTAAACTGAGGTTATGTGGGGTCCACTATTATGAAATCTGGTTTACCTAAGTTACTTATACTTAATTAAGCTAGGTGTGATGAGATAAGCTCTTAAATTAAGCTGAGAATGCCAAATAAGCACTTGCTTATTTCTCTTCTGACTCAGAAATGGGACAGAGATTGGTGGCAATTTAAGGTGGGGTCCACTGGTTTATAGGTCAGACTAATGGTCAATATTTGAACCTGGGTAGGAGGGGGGTTGTAATATGCTAGGTTGGAGGTGTGGGTCCTAATGGTGTGGGCTGCAGCCACCAATTAAGTTGGTGGTGTGGTGGTGGTGTGCTGATGTGCAGGGTAAGGCTATGCCTTGCAGTCCACTTTCAATGAGTGTGGGGTCCACAATAGTGAAATAGGGTTCAAGCTAAGCCTAGGGGTTCAATTATGGGATGATAAGCTACAGATTAAACTAATAAGCTAAGCTTATGGCTTCCTAATAAGCTCAGAGTAAGCTTTTGGATTGGTGATCAAATACTGAGTGCTCAGTATTGCTTGTTTCACAAAGGTCACAAGTTTGATCCTAAAAGCTATTCTATAATAAGCTAAAGTCTAAATTAAACCTAGATATGAAAAAGGTGACTAATAAGCTACAAATTAAGCTAATGGTTGGGGTGTGGGGTCCACTGAGTTGCACACTAGGGGTCTTGGTTTTTTACTTAAAACCTGTGCACAAGGCAATGTTTTTGCCCTGCAAGGTACTTTTAGCTTTTGCACAAGCTCAAATAAAAATCTTAAAAATCAAACAAACCTAGATTTCTATAGTTTAGGTGGTAGATAATAAGCACAAGAATTTTCAAGCTTTCAATTAGATTCCTAAATTCTAGAAAAATCACCCAAGTTTTGAGAAAATCTGAGATAATGAAATTTGACTTTTGAACAAAGCTACTTAGTTTGACTTTATTGAGATTCTAATGACTGAAACTGATTGATTAAGTTAAAATAAGCTATGAGAGACCTATGATAAGCCAGAGCTATGAGATATAAGCTAATGGGGTGGGTTTGAGGTACCAAATCTCACACAGTTAACTGTGGGGATGTTAAGACTAAGATTTTGACTTTTTGTGGTAATTGTGACCAAACTAATGATTAAACTGAACTTATATGAACTTAAGTGACTTTTGTAAACACAGAATAACAACAATAGCATACAACTTAATGATGTAATCCACTGATCCAAACACACTTTTAACTAGACTGTTTTGTGATTTAAGTAGCTAAAGGCTTTTAGAGTTTATACTACTGATCCAATATGACTTATTATGTTATAATAGATGTAATTAAGCACTTAGAAACAAAAATTAACCACAGATACACAAGAACACAAAATATGATATGTTGACTGTTTGATTTTCTATTTTTTAGTAACTAGGAATTCAAACAAACAAGATACTATTTTTATGTTATAATATCACTAACTAAATCTGAATAAGCATTAATAAGCTGAAAAAGCAAGCAATAAGCAAAACAATAATACAAAAGTAAAAGAGAGAATTTTGATAACTTACAAGTAAGCTTTCCTGCTCATAACCAAGAACCAATAACTAAGAACCTTTCCTAACATCCACCACTGGATTCTAACCCAAGACCATCCACAATTTGCCTTGCTCCAATTGCTTATCACCAAAAACTCATCCGTTTGACTTTTGTTGACCAATTTTGTATTTTGTGAGATTTTTTATGTTAAGCTAATTAGTAAGTTACTAAAAGCTGTATTGAGCTTATGGGAGCTTATATGAGCTATTTCAATCCATATAACCAAACAGTAACAAGTATAAAGCTTATTTAGATTCTTAATATGAACTTGAAAATGGCACAACTTGAAATTACAACTTGAAATTACAACACAAACTTGAATTTTATTATCTGAAAAGATCACTAGTACACTGAGGATACTTAGAATAAAACTTGAAAGCTTAGATTATACTTTAACAACTAATACAAATTTAAACGACATACATTAATTGAAAATAAACTAGGTAGTCTTCTCCTCTGCTTCTCTTGGCCTTTATATGCTTCAATTAGGTTTAGAAATATCTTCTGAGCATTTCCCACTTCATCTGAGCCATTGATTTAGCTCAATTGATCATATCCGTTCAAACTTGCTTTTGGCGCCAAAGTCCTCCACGTTAACGTGGAGGCAAAGGGTTGTAATTAAGGATTGTTGGAAGCTTGTGGAGGTGTCAGGGGGCAAGGGGAATGTTTGGAGGCCAAGTTGTTGCTTTATGGAAGAAACAGAGGTGTGGATGTAGTTTGGAAGTGAAAAAGGGTGGAGATGGCATTAAATGCCCATCTGGTTTGATTGTGGGAGGTGGAAAGTAGTTAGGGTGAGTTGTATTGATGGTGAGGTGGAGGTAGCAGGTGGCAAAACCACCTGGTATGGTGGTTTCAGCCATGGGAGAGGAGGGTGAACAGTGGAGGGGGTGTTTGGCGGTTTTGGATGGGTCAACGCGGGTCAACGCCCGTTTAAACTAAAAGGGTTGTGGACTGGGCTTAGGAATGGGCTTAGGTGGGCTGGGTAGTTAGGTTGGGTTGGATTTGGTTTTGGTTTAGTTAAATAAATAGGATCCGGTTTGGTTTTTTAGTGTTTAGGGACCAAAAATGTAATTTTAGCAAAAGTGAGGGACTGAATTTGTAATATTTCCCAAAGTATTTTCAAGGACTTAAATTGCCAAATATAATAAACCAAGGACTTATTTATTTATTTTTCCATTTAAAAACTCTCAGGGACCTTTTCTGCAATTATTCAAACTCCAGGGACCTTTTCTGTAAATTTGGATTTTTAAGGGATTAAACTTGTAATTTCTCAAAATGTTATCAAAATTGTTCCATTTTGTCATTCATGCATAGTACAAGGGTATTATTTGTAAATATTTCAGTTTTGAATACCCAGGGACTATTTTGCCAATTTTGAAACTTGAGGGGTAAAAATTGCCAGCTTGTGTAAACTTTTATCCAGGGATGTTTTGTGAACATTTTTGGTTTCCCAAGGACTTAAGTTGACTTTTTATTCATTTAAAACCTTCAGGGACTAGTTTTGTCAATATTTGAAACTTGAGGGACTGAAACTGCCAATTATGCAAACTTTGTACGTTTTTCATTTGTTTTTGCATATTTTGTATTTGAAACATATAAAACACTCTTCTGAGATATTTTAAGTATTATAATGCATTTTTGAGTGTTTTTGTATGTTTTGGCAGTTCAGATTGGTACAAAATGATGAGTATTTAGACACTCATCAATCCCCCACACTAAACTATTGCTAGTCCCTAGCAATCTATTTGAGAAAAAATTAATGGATTTTAACTCTTTACCAAAAGTCATCACTTCTGGAGTAGCCAGGTGTAAGAACTGTGGCACACCTGATAACCGTGTGATTTTTAGCAAACCACCAGCTGTCAACGGATTTGATTAGTCTTTACCAAAAGCCGTTTGCTTCTGGACTAGCCAACTCTTGATGGAATAGTCAACATCTTGGTGAGCTGATTACCAATTATGGTTTTTCCACGGCCTTTACCACAAGCCATAATCTTGCGGGCTAGCCAACTCATTTGTTTTCGGGGAGTTGAGGAACCATACAATTTTTGGCAAATTGCCAGCCATAAACGGATTTGAGATGTCTTTACCAAGAGCCGTTTGCTCCTGGACTAGCCAATCCTGTTGTGGGTTAGACATGGAGGATTGATACCATTTTATCTCATTTCTAAGTGTGAAAAAACTGGTAATTTTGATCAAATGGGGGTTCTTAATGGAACATGTGTTTTGCATTCGTGAGAACGCTCCCCCACACTTAGAACTGAATATTGCCCTCAATATTCACAATACTTGGTGTCCCACCAAGACTTTAGAACGTAAGGAGGCAATACTTTTAACCTTTTTATTTTACTCTATTTACATACAAACTCACTTTTTTCTTTTTATTTGTCTTATACCATTTTTTTTTTTTTTTTTTTTTTTTTTTTTTTTTTTGAACAAATATTTTACATATGTACAACATGTGGTTCGTCTCCCCCACACTAGGGTGTTAGAAAAGAGAAAGAAATCAGAAATATGAGTGAAAACCCATATTGCTATGCTTTTGATTACCGAGTCACTAGCTTGACTCGACCTCGAATTGACTTGTCATGAGGTAGCTTGTTTTTGATTCCCGAGTCACTAGCTTGACTCGACCCCGAATTAAAATTGTCCTTGGGGTAATGGAGTGGAATTGCCACTTAAAGATTGGGTGAGAAATTGGAGTGGGATTGCCACTCACAGAATTATGAAATGATAAGATAAAGGAGATTATTTTTTTGTTTTTATCTTTTATAAATGTTTTTGTATTTTTAGATTTATATATATATATGTACAAAAGAAAGAAAATTCCTAACAACCGCCCCTCGAAAGGGAATCTAGGTCTGACAGAGCTCAGTAACTGTAAACAGCCAACAACCAAATGTTGTAACTGAGGGACTAATCAAACTGGGCAAGTTGTGTGCATAGGAAAAATGTTTTTGTATTTTATATTGTTTATTGAAATGAAATATGATACAGTATAAGTAATCACTATCTCCCAGGCTTGTGTCAGGTTTACCACGCTAGCTAATTACTTGTGAATGATTAACTGTAATAAATTTTTCCTGACAGCCCGGAAGTTGAATGATAAAGTATAATATACATACAAGGATAGAAATTTGAACAAAATATAAAATTCATTATTTATTATTATTATTATTATGTACATGATACTAGTGTTTTTTGTTTTCCGAGTCACTAGCTTGACTCGACCCCGTATTAATTAGTCCTTGGGGTAAGTTTGGAGATCCGGGACAACCATTGGTTGTATGTCCCCTCCAAAATAGTGTTTTAAACGATGACCATTTACTTTAAAATTGGGACCGTCGGGTTGCAATAACTCAACAGTTCCATATGGGTATACTTTGGTTATAGTAAATGGTCCAGACCAACGAGTTTTTAGTTTACCCGAGAAAATTTTCAACCTTGAATTGAAAAGAAGAACTCTGTCACCAACGTTGAAAACGCGGTTCTTTATTTTAGAGTCATGTATCTTCTTAGTCTTTTCTTTATAGATTAAAGAATTTTCATAAGCTTGATCACGTAATTCATTTAGTTCGTTTAGTTGAACTTTACGGTGATCACCCGCTGTCTGAAGGTCAAAATTTGCATGTTTTAAGGCCCAATAGGCCTTATGTTCTAATTCAATCGGAAGATGACATGCTTTCCCGTACACAAGCTTATAAGGAGTACACCCAATGGGTGTTTTGTAAGCAGTGCGGAAAGCCCATAATGCATCGTCCAGCTTATCCGACCAAGAGGCACGGCTTTCACCAACCGTCCTCTCGAGAATTCTCTTAATACCCCGATTTGAGACCTCCACCTGCCCACTTGTTTGGGGGTGGTATGCTGTAGAAAGACGGTGAGTTACACCATATTTCAGCATTACTCTTGCAAATTGTTCATTGCAAAAATGAGTTCCACGATCACTGATAATAGCACGAGGAGTCCCGAATCTGGCAAAGAGAGATTTTAAAAATTTACAAACTACTCGGGCATCATTGGTGGGTAAGGCTTTTGCCTCAACCCATTTTGACAGATAGTCGACAGCGACGAGTATATACTTATTCCCTCGTGAAGACGGGAATGGCCCCATAAAATCAATGCCCCACATATCAAATATTTCACAGACTTGGATGGCGTTTTGCGGCATCTCATTCTTTTTAGAAATATTCCCGTGACGCTGGCAAGCCTCACAGGTTTTGATAAGTTCATGGGCGTCTTTATATATCGTGGGCCAAAAGAATCCTGAATCAAACACCTTTTTGGCGGTGTAGTTTGGGTTATGATGTCCCCCCGTGGGTCCATCATGACAAGCTTTAAGAATTTCCATGGCTTCTTGGCCATGGACACACCGTCGGATGATTTGATCCGCACATATTTTAAACAAGTAGGGGTCGTCCCAGAAGTAATGTTTTACATCTTTAAAGAATTTTCTTTTCTGTTGGGACGACATCCCTTTCACAACGAAATTTCCCGCACGGTAATTTGCAAAGTCGGCAAACCATGGGGTTGTGGTATTATCCCGGTTAGAGATGAGATTTAGAGTCTCCAGAGGAAAAGTTTCATTAATTTCTTTTCTCTCGAGAATATCCTGATGAGGATTTTCCAACCGGGACAAGTGATCAGCAGCAAGGTTTTCTGCTCCTTTTTTATCTCTTATGAGAATATCGAATTCTTGGAGGAGCAGGACCCAACGGAGTAGTCTTGGCTTTGCATCCTGTTTAGTGAACAGGTATTTCAAAGCCGAATGGTCCGTATACACCACGCTTTTGTTTAAGATTAAGTAAGACCGAAATTTTTCGAAGGCATATACCACAGCTAATAATTCTTTTTCTGTGGTGGTATAGTGTGTTTGAGCCTCGTTCATGGTCTTACTTGCGTAGTGTATTGGCTGAAAATGTTTGGTTTTGCGTTGCCCCAGAACTGCACCAATAGCATAATCGCTAGCATCGCACATAAGTTCAAAGGGTAAGTCCCAGTCGGGGGCAACAAGGATTGGTGCTTCAGTAAGCCTTTTCTTTAAAATAGAAAAAGCCCGATGCACTCAGTGGAAAAGATAAAAGGAGCATCCTTTTCAAGAAGATGAGTCATAGGCCGGGCTATTTTCGAGAAATCCTGTATGAATCTCCGATAGAATCCAGCATGTCCGAGAAAACTCCTTATTCCTTTAACAGTGGTGGGATGAGGTAATTTAGCAATAACATCAATTTTGGCCTTATCGACCTCAATCCCACTTTTTGAAATTTTATGGCCGAGGACAATGCCCTCTTTAACCATAAAATGGCTCTTCTCCCAGTTTAGACAAAGATTAGTGTTTTCACACCTTTGAAGCATTTTTTCTAAGTGGGAGAGGCATGAGTCGAAAGAATTCCCGATTACTGAGAAGTCATTCATGAATACCTCCATGGTTTTTCCAATCATGTCATGGAAAATAGCCATCATGCACCTCTGGAAAGTGCCTGGAGCATTGCATAACCCAAAAGGCATGCGACGATAGGCAAATGTCCCGTAAGGGCATGTGAAGGTAGTCTTCTCTTGATCCTGTGGATCAATGGGAATTTGGAAGTAACCCGAGAAGCCGTCAAGGAAACAATAATACTCATTTCCCGCTAGTCTTTCGAGCATTTGATCCATGAAGGGCAAAGGAAAATGGTCTTTGCGGGTGGATTCATTAAGCTTTCTGTAATCAATACATACTCGCCACCCAGTAACCAAACGAGTTGGTAATAACTCGTTGTCCTCATTTGTGATAACCGTAATACCACCCTTCTTTGGAACACAGTGAATTGGGCTTACCCAAGGACTATCAGATATAGGATAAATCAATCCCGCATCAAGAAGTTTGATAACTTCAGCTTTTATAACTTCGTGGATTTTTGGATTTACCCTTCGTTGATGCTGCACTGTAGGTTTAAAGTCCTCTTCCATTAGGATTTTGTGTGTACAAAAATCCGGGTTTATACCCTTTATGTCTGAGAGCTTCCAAGCAATTGCTTGTTTGTGGGACTTTAAAACCTTGAGCAACGCGGTTTTCTCCTCATCCTTTAAGTCTTTTGCAATAATGACCGGTAATTTATCGTTACCTTCCAAGAATGCATATTCTAGATGAGGAGGCAGGTCCTTAAGTTCAACCTCGGGGAAGTCATCATTTTTCTCAACATATTTGACTTCCACCTTATGAAGTTGTGGAGGTAGAACAGGAATTGGAAAGGGATCTTTGTTTAATAACTTCTCAAGGAGAAGTATATCCTCTTCCAGGTCAATCTCTTGAATATCAATTCCTTCGGCAACAGAATCACTTTTGAGAAAGACCTCTAATTCCTCAAGGAGAAATTCACTTCCCTCAAACGGAGTGAGGGAAGGAGAAGAATTAGCGATTATGGGATGAGAAGGAGTAGTGGGATTACCACTCTGAAAATTATCAGCGAATCCAAGGAATTCCTGAGCATACTCCTCGGATGCAATGTCAATGACATCAATTCGGTTAACCGAATCAGCGTTATAATTCGAGGAGTATCTCGAGGTTTGATCAAGGTTGAACGTTATCGCTTCATTTCCAACTCGTAACGTGATTTCCTCATCGAAAACATTGATTAATGCACGTCCCGTTCTTAAGAATCCCCTCCCAAGAATGAGAGGAACTCTTGGATCTGCATCGAAATCAACAACGACAAAGTCTGCCGGAAAATTGAATTGTCCCACTCTCACAAATACGTCTTCGGCAATACCGAGGGGACGTGAAATTGAACGGTCTGCAAGCTCGAGAGTCATGCATGTGGGACTAAGTGCCTGAAGAGAGAGCTTTTTCCAAACTGAGTGTGGCATTAAGTTGATGCTTGCACCAAGATCGGCCAAGGCAAAACATTCAACCATACCCGGGAAAGTACATGGTATTAGAAATCTCCCGGGGTCTCCTAGCTTTTCGGGAAGCTGTTTTAACAGAACCGCAGAGCAGTTCTCATTAAGTGGAGTTCGTGCCATTTCAAACATTTTTTCTTTATTGCTCAACAGGTTTTTGATTGTCGATGCGAACTTGGGCATTAAAAGAAGAGCGTCCGCGAAGCTAATATCGAAGTGTAGTTCTTGGAAAATCTGAAAGAATTTTTCCATCTGATGATTAGCTTTTTCACGGAGCTTTTGGTCTTGCAATCGTGAGGGATATGGAATTGTTGTTTTTGGGTTGGATTTTGGATTTTCAACAGGACCTTCGGTAGTTTCAAACCTAACTTTTTTAAAGGGAGTTGGGACCGGGATAACTGGAGGAGGGATGTCATTGGTACCTCCGTTATTATTAGGAAGTACCGTATCCGTAGTATCCTCAGTTTCACATTCCTCTACAGGGATAGGAGATGAGGTAGAGGGAGCTGTAGGTCCTTGATAAGAAACTCCACTTCTTGTGGTGATCGCCTTTACATCGCCCCTCGGATTAGCGATCGTGTTGCTAGGTAAAGTTGTACCTGAGCCCGAGGGTCGATCATTTAAAGACTTCTGCAAATTAGTTATTTGACTAACCAGCATTTTGTTCATTTCTTCTTGGGATTTCATAAACTGTTTTAATAACTCATCAGATGATGGTCCAGTTGGAACAATGGCTTGATTTTGGTTTGGAAAATTTTGAGCCCGATTGTTCTGGAAATTCCCATGTTGCTGGTTGTTGTTACCTTGGAAGTGGTTTTGTTGTTGAAAATTACCCTGTGGGTAATTGTTTTGACCTTGATTACGGTTATAATTCCCTTGGTTTTGATTTTGGTGAACCTGGTTTTGACCATGGTTGAAATTCCCTTGGTTGTTATAACCTTGGTTCATTCGGTTCTGGTTCTGATTCTGGTTAAAATTCTGGTTCCTGTTTTGAGGTTGATTAAACCCTGGTGGTCCGATGTAGTTATTAGATCGATAGCTCAAAAGATTTCGATCCCCTTGCGGTTGGTAAGAATTACCTCCCGTATTATAGGAACCTTGAGCTGCATACACGTTTTCACGAGCCGAGCCACCGGAGGCTTGGCAATCTGTGTACAGATGTGGACCACCACAAGTTTCACAACTTGGGTAAACAGTTTTGACCTGATTAGGATTATTCTGATGGATACGCAAAACTGCTGTAGACAAATCATCCATTCTTTTAGCTAGGATTGATATTTCATTGCTTGCCGGAGTATCTGACTTAAATGAGTCGTTCCTCTCAGCAGAGGAGTCCCAAAAATTATGATGGGCAGTCATGTTTTCGATTAAGTCATAGCACTCTTCAGGGGTCCTTTTCATAAAGGTGCCCCCAGCAGCAGCATTGATGGTGTCACGATGACGGAGTGTCAAACCATTATAAAAGGTATCAATAATGGTGACAAGAAGCATATTGTGATTAGGACACCTATCAATAGCAAGTTTGTAGCGTTCCCATGCCTCAAATAAGGACTCTTCGGGAAGCTGTCTAAAATTGCTGATATCATTCCTAAGCTTTGTGACCATAGATGGTGGAAAGTATTTGGCCAGGAATTTAGTGATCATCTCATCAAAAGTGTGGATCGAATTCTTTGGAAGTCGATCGAACCATGAAGTCGCATGATGAGCGAGAGAATAGGGGAACAAGTATAAACGTAGGCCGTCATCGGTGACGCCATTTTGTTTCATGCTTTGGGTGACGGTTAAAAATTTGTCGAGATGCCTGTTGGCATCGTCACCCGGCAATCCGTGGAACTGACACGTATTCTGGATCTGTTGTATCATGTGGTTTTTTAATCCAAAATCCGTGGCTTCAATAGTGAGTGGTGCAATTGGTCCACCCCTCCCTTGCATGGTGGGTTGACACAGTTCCTCCATAGTTCGGGTGTCAGGAACTGGCTCATCCTTGGGAAGGAATGGGGGCTCGTCGTTCATTTTTAGTGTGTGTTCTTCTTCAACAATACGTAACTCGGGTACGTTTTTCTTCTTTTTATTCTTTGATTGTGAACGAGTGCGCATGCACGAAAATTAGTTTTCAACACAAGATCGAGGCAAAACTATAGTGAACTTAAACCCAATAATCACAAATGAACAGCTTCTTTAAAAAAAGGTACACTATCCACAAGGATACAATGGTAAGTTTTGAATCTTAGGTTTGGGAACTTATTATGTTCACACCCCCAGTTGGTAGGTGTTCTGCCTTGGTTTGCGGTGGTAAACTTTTATGTAATTATATTCACAGTAAAATGTTTTTGGCTTTTCGTGTATGGGTGAAAAAAAACTTGGAAAATATTTTTGGAACTGATTCGTTAACCGAAATCGTCCCTTTAAGATTACTCGCAGATCGGCGGGAGGAAATAAATGGATTCCTCTTCAGTTCGCAATTTAATGTCAGAACTTACCTTAAACCAACTGTATAGGTTGTAATCGTAAAGATACGAAGTAATTTAACTTCACAGTTTGTTTTGTTGTTTATGATTTGTTTGGTGTTGTTAACACTTCAGGAGAAATGTTAATGAACGTTTTCAGATATGATTTTGCTTTTCTTGAAAACTTACAAAGTGGTGATATTTGTACAGGAGGGTTTTTTTGAAAACCACTAGACTTTTACCGTTTTGAAATACGCAACAACCTCCCCGGCAGCGGCGCCAAATTTTGACTCCTCCCAAACCAACCAGTCAGCCTTGTGAAGCTGTTAGGTCCACCTGGGAGAAAGTGCAAGTTAATATTGACCGTGGAAATATAGGGAAATCCCCGGATCGTTAAATCCCAACGAGATTGAAATTGTATTTGTAAACGGATAGGAAAGTAAGTGGTACTGAGTACAGTAACAAATATGATTTGAAGATTGATTACACTACTGATTGCTTGATATTTGGAAAATATGAAATTATAACAGAAATACAGAAATAAACACAAAATCAGATAAACAGATAACAGACAGAGAAAAGTGGTATTTAACAAGTTACAAACTACAGGGACTAAAAGTGAAACTTTTGAAAACTTAATATTAAAGAAAATAGAAAATGAATTTGAAATTATGAAAATGACTATTATAATATTTAATAATTATTTAATAAAACTACTTAAAATCTATTTAAAAACTTAATTTAAATTAACTAAAAATAACAACTATTACAAATAAACCTAAAAACTTAAATAAATAATTTCTAAACTTAACTAAGAACTTGAAGAAAGTATAAAAAATGAAAATAAATATTTTTGTCTTTTTATAAGTATTTTATTAATTAATAACTATTTATCTTATTTAAACTATTTTAACTATTTTAAATTACTATTAATACTAAATTACCTTAGAAAATTATGATAAAATTTATAAAACTATTTAAACACTACAAGAATACTATAAAATTATAAAAATTTGCTAAAAATTATATTTAAGCTAATTGACTAATTAATTACTTATTAATTATTTTTAAAGCTAATTTAATTAATTTAAATAAGAAAATTATAAAATGAACAGTAGAAATTATGAAACTATTTTTTTAAAGTCTTAACTACCTTATAAAACTTAGGAAAAATATAAAATTCTACTTTAGATAATTAAAATTAAAGAAATCTATTTAATTATTAATATTACCTATTTAATTAATTAAACTAGTTTTAAATCTAATTAATAGTAAACAGCTTAGGAAAATTCTAAGAAAATTATTTTATCTACTTTAAGGTACTAAGTAATTTATAAAATTATAAAATTGGACAAGTGCTTATTAATAAGCTAAAATGAAAATTAATTAGATAATTTCTATTAAATAGAAGCTATCACTATTTTTATGTTTGCTTTTTCTGGTTTTTATTTTATAAAACTATTTAAATACCTAAATAATGAAACTTTAATAAAGATAACTACTTTGGAAATCAATAATAAGCACTGAGAATGCTTATTAGCTTAAACAGTTGACTAAGGTTGACCAAATGAAGAAATAAGCTAAACTGAGGTTATGTGGGGTCCACTATTATGAAATCTGGTTTACCTAAGTTACTTATACTTAATTAAGCTAGGTGTGATGAGATAAGCTCTTAAATTAAGCTGAGAATGCCAAATAAGCACTTGCTTATTTCTCTTCTGACTCAGAAATGGGACAGAGATTGGTGGCAATTTAAGGTGGGGTCCACTGGTTTATAGGTCAGACTAATGGTCAATATTTGAACCTGGGTAGGAGGGGGGTTGTAATAAGCTAGGTTGGAGGTGTGGGTCCTAATGGTGTGGGCTGCAGCCACCAATTAAGTTGGTGGTGTGGTGGTGGTGTGCTGATGTGCAGGGTAAGGCTATGCCTTGCAGTCCACTTTCAATGAGTGTGGGGTCCACAATAGTGAAATAGGGTTCAAGCTAAGCCTAGGGGTTCAATTATGGGATGATAAGCTACAGATTAAACTAATAAGCTAAGCTTATGGCTTCCTAATAAGCTCAGAGTGAGCTTTTGGATTGGTAATCAAATACTGAGTGCTCAGTATTGCTTGTTTCACAAAGGTCACAAGTTTGATCCTAAAAGCTATTCTATAATAAGCTAAAGTCTAAATTAAACCTAGATATGAAAAAGGTGACTAATAAGCTACAAATTAAGCTAATGGTTGGGGTGTGGGGTCCACTGAGTTGCACACTAGGGGTCTTGGTTTTTTACTTAAAACCTGTGCACAGGGCAATGTTTTTGCCCTGCAAGGTACTTTTAGCTTTTGCACAAGCTCAAATAAAAATCTTAAAAATCAAACAAACCTAGATTTCTATAGTTTAGGTGGTAGATAATAAGCACAAGAATTTTCAAGCTTTCAATTAGATTCCTAAATTCTAGAAAAATCACCCAAGTTTTGAGAAAATCTGAGATAATGAAATTTGACTTTTGAACAAAGCTACTTAGTTTGACTTTATTGAGATTCTAATGACTGAAACTGATTGATTAAGTTAAAATAAGCTATGAGAGACCTATGATAAGCCAGAGCTATGAGATATAAGCTAATGGGGTGGGTTTGAGGTACCAAATCTCACACAGTTAACTGTGGGGATGTTAAGACTAAGATTTTGACTTTTTGTGGTAATTGTGACCAAACTAATGATTAAACTGAACTTATATGAACTTAAGTGACTTTTGTAAACACAGAATAACAACAATAGCATACAACTTAATGATGTAATCCACTGATCCAAACACACTTTTAACTAGACTGTTTTGTGATTTAAGTAGCTAAAGGCTTTTAGAGTTTATACTACTGATCCAATATGACTTATTATGTTATAATAGATGTAATTAAGCACTTAGAAACAAAAATTAACCACAGATACACAAGAACACAAAATATGATATGTTGACTGTTTGATTTTCTATTTTTTAGTAACTAGGAATTCAAACAAACAAGATACTATTTTTATGTTATAATATCACTAACTAAATCTGAATAAGCATTAATAAGCTGAAAAAGCAAGCAATAAGCAAAACAATAATACAAAAGTAAAAGAGAGAATTTTGATAACTTACAAGTAAGCTTTCCTGCTCATAACCAAGAACCAATAACTAAGAACCTTTCCTAACATCCACCACTGGATTCTAACCCAAGACCATCCACAATTTGCCTTGCTCCAATTGCTTATCACCAAAAACTCATCCGTTTGACTTTTGTTGACCAATTTTGTATTTTGTGAGATTTTTTATGTTAAGCTAATTAGTAAGTTACTAAAAGCTGTATTGAGCTTATGGGAGCTTATATGAGCTATTTCAATCCATATAACCAAACAGTAACAAGTATAAAGCTTATTTAGATTCTTAATATGAACTTGAAAATGGCACAACTTGAAATTACAACTTGAAATTACAACACAAACTTGAATTTTATTATCTGAAAAGATCACTAGTACACTGAGGATACTTAGAATAAAACTTGAAAGCTTAGATTATACTTTAACAACTAATACAAATTTAAACGACATACATTAATTGAAAATAAACTAGGTAGTCTTCTCCTCTGCTTCTCTTGGCCTTTATATGCTTCAATTAGGTTTAGAAATATCTTCTGAGCATTTCCCACTTCATCTGAGCCATTGATTTAGCTCAATTGATCATATCCGTTCAAACTTGCTTTTGGCGCCAAAGTCCTCCACGTTAACGTGGAGGCAAAGGGTTGTAATTAAGGATTGTTGGAAGCTTGTGGAGGTGTCAGGGGGCAAGGGGAATGTTTGGAGGCCAAGTTGTTGCTTTATGGAAGAAACAGAGGTGTGGATGTAGTTTGGAAGTGAAAAAGGGTGGAGATGGCATTAAATGCCCATCTGGTTTGATTGTGGGAGGTGGAAAGTAGTTAGGGTGAGTTGTATTGATGGTGAGGTGGAGGTAGCAGGTGGCAAAACCACCTGGTATGGTGGTTTCAGCCATGGGAGAGGAGGGTGAACAGTGGAGGGGGTGTTTGGTGGTTTTGGATGGGTCAACGCGGGTCAACGCCCGTTTAAACTAAAAGGGTTGTGGACTGGGCTTAGGAATGGGCTTAGGTGGGCTGGGTAGTTAGGTTGGGTTGGATTTGGTTTTGGTTTAGTTAAATAAATAGGATCCGGTTTGGTTTTTTAGTGTTTAGGGACCAAAAATGTAATTTTAGCAAAAGTGAGGGACTGAATTTGTAATATTTCCCAAAGTATTTTCAAGGACTTAAATTGCCAAATATAATAAACCAAGGACTTATTTATTTATTTTTCCATTTAAAAACTCTCAGGGACCTTTTCTGCAATTATTCAAACTCCAGGGACCTTTTCTGTAAATTTGGATTTTTAAGGGATTAAACTTGTAATTTCTCAAAATGTTATCAAAATTGTTCCATTTTGTCATTCATGCATAGTACAAGGGTATTATTTGTAAATATTTCAGTTTTGAATACCCAGGGACTATTTTGCCAATTTTGAAACTTGAGGGGTAAAAATTGCCAGCTTGTGTAAACTTTTATCCAGGGATGTTTTGTGAACATTTTTGGTTTCCCAAGGACTTAAGTTGACTTTTTATTCATTTAAAACCTTCAGGGACTAGTTTTGTCAATATTTGAAACTTGAGGGACTGAAACTGCCAATTATGCAAACTTTGTACGTTTTTCATTTGTTTTTGCATATTTTGTATTTGAAACATATAAAACACTCTTCTGAGATATTTTAAGTATTATAATGCATTTTTGAGTGTTTTTGTATGTTTTGGCAGTTCAGATTGGTACAAAATGATGAGTATTTAGACACTCATCAATTTCATATGAAATCAAGTACGTGGGGGGAAATAAATCATATAAACGGGTAGACTGGAAAAAGTATAAAGTAATTTAAAAGTTTAAATGTACGCGTTACAACGGACGCGGGTAACTCTCCCGGCAAAAGCTAATGACCTCAAAATTGTGAACTATTACAGTACCTATCCCTTAAAGGGTATCCTGTCCCGAGATTCAGTTCGAGATAGATGTCGATGGTGTATTGGCGAAGAGATGTGGATATTTCTGACGCATCTGGTCTTCTCTTTCCCAAGTGTATTTTTGTCCTCGTCGAGAGTTCCAATGAACCTTGTTAATAGGGATACGACTCTATTTCAGCTCCTTGACCTATCAGTCCATGATTTCTACAGGTTCTTCTATAATGTGCAGTTTGTCATCACTTCACAGCTCATCCAACGGAATGACAAGACTCTTATCTGACAAACGTTTCTTCAGATTTGAAACATGAAACGTGCTGTGAATTCCTTGAAGTTCTTCTGGTAGTTCTAACTTGTATGCTTCAGGGCCAACTCTAGCTAAGATCTTGAACGGCCCGATGTAATGTGGACTTAGCTTCCCACATTTCCTAAAATGAATCACGCCATTCCATGGCAAAACTTTGAGCATAACTGTGTCACCCACATTAAAATCCAAAGGTCTGTGTCTCACATATGCATATCTTTTTTGGTGGTTACGAGCAGCTAACAAACGGTTTTTGGTATGTACTATATTTTTTATTGTTTTTTATATGCATAGCCTTGATGCCTGTATGATAGCTATTGTTGTATGAGAATTCAACTAATGGTAAATGTCGATCCCAACTACTTCAAAAGTCAATCACACACGCCCGTAACATATCTTCTAGAGTTTGTATTGTCCTCTCGATTTGACCATCCGTCTGTGGGTGGTAAGCTGTACTCATATCCAGATTTTATCCAAGTATTTCTAGAGTAACTTCCAGAATTCAGAGGTAAATCGGCTATCTCTGTCTGATATGATTGATATTGGCAATCCATGTCTACAAAAAATCTCTTTTAAGTATAGTTGAGTAAGCTTCTTGATAAGGATTTATTTGATACGCTTTTAGGGGTGCCCTAAATCATGTTTTTATGGTCAAATATTACCTCAAATCGTTTCTTTTGTCATTTTAGGTACTTGGGACAAGAATTCTGGAAAATGAAGCATTTTAGAGCTTTTCGGACGTTTTTATGCTCAAGAATGAAGAAAACAAGAAAACTAAGAAAAGTCTGGAAATTACATCAGACGGCGTCAGGCTTTGGAGCTGACGTCGTCACCCTTTGAAGTAATATGATGGGACGGCGTTAGAAGCTATCTTGGGTGATACAAAACCCTAAAAGCGACGACCTAACAGCGTTAGGAATTATAACCTGACGCCGTCAGACCTGTAAATCTATATATAGTTTTCAATTTTTCATTCATTAGTGTGGACCTTTTTATTGTGTAACAAACCCTAGACGAATTTTACAGCAACTTTAGGGTTTCCAAGCCCTCTTTTCTTTCATGTTCAATTAAAGATAAGTCTTTATTTTAATCATTCAATATCTATGTATGTTGTTTGGTTAACTGTTTATCTTTTCTTTACTTTAACATGCTAGCTTACATTTCTTAGTGTTTGCTTAGATCTAATAAAACTTGGTTATTGATTAATTTATTGTTGATTTGTTATTGATTGTTTGGTTGATTGAATAACGTTTGGCTTAGGAAAACTGGCTAAATCTCCTATCGGTAACCAGCTTGAACGTCGTAAGAAACGTAATCGGATGTGTACTACGGTTTTATTGGATGTATTTAATGCATGAGTAACTATTAAGGAGGCTATGTTAGGATACTAAATGTGTCGACATAAGAAGAGATATAAACTCATAGGGTTGGGGAAGGCTGTACACACCCCCATGAATGGTATTATGGAATACAATCCTTTCATCTAAACAATTGTGACAAATCAATAATTCAATAGGAAATAACTAGGGAGTAGTGAAATCTAAGTAAACACATTTTCTCATCATAAGAAGTTCACCAATTTTATTTTCTTGTTAGTAGGTTAGTTGACTAGCAACTAATTCCGCCCACACTTCCAAAACCCGAGATTTTAATTGTTTTCCTAAAAATATAAAATTACAAAAAGAATAATCCCTCACCTCTAGACCTAGTTAACGTAGTTTTCAATCCTAACAACACTATTCCCCTAGAGAACGATCTATCCCCCGGTACTTGCCGCTCACTATACTACACCGGTCAGGTACACTGCCTGGAGGATTGGAAGCTTCTCAAGATCCCTTGAGAAGTAAAACTTTTGCAAGTTTTGTAATCCCGCATCAAAGTTTTTGGCGCCGTTGCCGGGGAATAGTTATTGTTTAGGCTGAATTTTATTTTTATTAGGTCTACTCATTAGATTCCTATCCAGTGAGATTTTTTATTTTCTTTTTTTTTAAGATTTCTTTATTCTATCTTTTTCTTCGTGCTTTTGTTCGTAATCCATATCATCGGCCATCATAGAAGATGATAATATCCTTGAATCCATCATTCAACCAAACCAACCAAACCACCAAAACCCACCCGAACCACCTAGAGCCCGCACTTTAGGAGAATATTCCCGACCTAGCCACTAAGGCTATCGAAACACCATTGAGCTCAACCAAGAAGCCAATGTGTCTCCCTTGCGATCCGACACCATCCGGTTGGTGTAAAGCGGATGTGCATTCCATGGACTTCATTCCGAAGATCCAAACCAACATCTCAAGGATTTCCTTAAAATCGTAGATACCATAGACCTTGATGTTGCCACTCGAGAGACGACCCGATTGCGTCTCTTCCAATTCTCTCTACGCGACCAAGCTAGTCAATGGGTTGAGCGTTTACCCGCGGGATCCATCACCTCTTGGGATGATCTCACCTCTCGTTTCCTTGCTCAATTTTTCCCACTAGAAAGAACCACCAAGTTAAGGAATGCCATCTTGATGTTCCAACAACGTCAAGGTGAAACTCTTTACGAAGCTTGGACTCGTTTCAAGGACTTACATCAAAAAGCCCCTCATTATGGCATAGATCTTTGGCTTAAAGTCCAAATCTTTTATGATCATGTCAATCAATCCACAAAGCAAACCATTGACCAAGCGGTCGGTGGTAAGCTACGTGACAAGAATGCGGAAGAATCATGGGGAATCATAGAAGAACTTGCTCTCTATGACAATGAATGTTGGAATGATCCCCGTGATTTGAACAAAACGGTCAAGGCAATATCTTTGCCTTCGAATAATTCAAGTATTCCCGACCGTAGGATCATAGAACTTGAGGACCAAGTCAAGTTTCTCATGAAATCCTACGAGGCTCCTAAACCTTCAAGCCAAGTGAACAAAATCACTTCTTCATGTGAGTATTGTAGTGGTCCCCACGACACTCGTGATTGCATGAAACTCCCCGAACAAGCTATTGCGGACTACGCATCTTCGCGTACCGGCGGAGCAGGAGAAAAGTGGTTCACTACCAATCGCTGGCCCATAAACATTAGTGAGGCTATGGAGGCATGGAAGGATAAGCCAAATTTCAGCTGGAGTCAAACTCAAAGCGTATCATTCAATGACTCCCCTCCACTCACCTGGTCTGAACACTACCCTCCCTGAAGCTCGTCTCAACAAGCCAAGAGGAAGTGCTGCGGAAATTTATGTCATATCAGGAGACGTAGCTTTCCAAACTCGAAACCCAATTCAGACAACAACAAGCTAATTTTGAAAACAAGGTTTGTAACCTGTTGAGTGTCATTAACAGTCAAATCACTAACACATCCACCAAGGAGTTGGACCGGACTAAAGAAGTCAAATCTGTCACCATCACTAACAAAACACCATCTCCAGTAAAGATAAAAGATCTTAGTAAACTTTTCAAACATATGTCAACAAAGGAGAAAGACATTGGGAATCCTCCCTCTTCTAGCCATATCCATTTTGTGAACACAATTACCACGATACCCCACCCAAAAGCTACAAAAGATCACGATTCGGATGGTGGAATGAGTGATGAAATCGAGGATGAGATTCTTGAGAAGGACCATGGTTTGTCTAAGAAATCCTTAAGTTTACCCAGGAGCTCAATTGACGATACGATTGATGATAGGAATAGTTTCAAGGAAGAACCCGAAAACCAAAAAGAATCTTTAGGATTATTGGATAGCTCCCTTATGGAGAAGCTTAAGAATGGTACGGTGAAACTTTCCATTGGATTTAGAAACAGAATTGAGGAGAATGATCCTAGTGTCTTTAAGATCTCCTGTACGAATAGACCTCTTTGATAGTTTATCCTAGGTACTTACGCCAAAGTGGTGGAGGTTTGATCCTTTCCCAAGCCTATGGTAATCTTTTTGTTATGATATGTAGTGCAAGATATCTTTTCCAGTTCCATTTGTGATATATAAACTTATAACACCTGAGAGATGAGAGTATCCAAACACTATATGTGAGGTGCTAGTATATAATTTCCATGCTTGTTTTGACTAAGGTGGAATGATTATTTGTTGTAATTACTTTTATATTAATGTTAAATGACCCCTAACTTTTATTTTAATTGGTATAAAAGCTCATTTGCTCGAGGACAAGCAAATCCCAAGTGTAAGGGTAATTGATAAGGATTTATTTGATACGCTTTTAGGGGTTATTTAAGCCTAAATCGTGTTTTTATGATCAAATATTACCTCAAATTGTTTCTTTTGTCATTTTAGGTACTTGGGACAAGAATTCTGGAAAATGAAGCATTTTGGAGCTTTTCGGACGTTTTTATGCTCAAAAATGAAGAAAACCAAGAAAAGTATGGAAATTACACCAGACGGTGTCAGGCTTTAGAGCTGAGATCATCACCCTTTATTGTGATACGATGGAATTTTACACTAGGCACCCTAGAAAAGAAGTTGGAATTTATAACCTGACGGTGTCAGGTGCATTTGAGGCAAGGCCGCCTTGCTTTAAGCTTACACGAGACAACCCAGAAGTTATACAACGGGACGGCGTCAGAAGCTGTCTTGGGTGATACGAAACCCTAAAAGCGGCGACCTGACGGCATCAAGAATTATAACCTGACGCCGTTAGACCTGTAAATCTATATATATTTTTCGATTTTTCATTCATTAGTGTCGAACTTTTTATTGTGTAACAAACCCTAAACGAATTTTTCAGCAACTTTAGGGTTTCCAAGCTCTCTTTTCTTTCATGTTCAGTTAAAGATAAGTCTTTCTTTTAATCATTCAATATGTCTATATGTTGCTTGGTTAACTGTTTATCTTTTCTTTACTTTAACATGATAGTTTAGATTTCTTAGTGTTTGCTTAGATATAATGAAACCTAGTTGGTGATTATTGATTGTTGATTTGTTATTGATTGTTTGCTTTATTGACTAGCGTTAGGCTTAAGAAAACTGGCTAAATCTCCTATACAGTAACCAGCTTAAACGTCTTAAGAAACGTAATCGGATGTTTACTACGGTTTTATTGGTTGTATTTAATGCATGCGTAACGATTAAGGAGGCTATGTTAGGATACTAAACGTGTCGACATAAGAAGAGATAGAAACTCAAAGGGTATGGGAAGGCTCCACGAATGGTCTTAAGGAATACAATCATTTCATCCAAAAAATCGTGAAAAATCAATAATTCAATCGGAGATAACTAGGGAGTAGTGAAATCTAAGTAAACACATTTTCTCATCATATGAATTTCACCAATTTTATTTTCTTGTTATTTTATTTTATTTTGTTTAAGTAGTAATTTTGGGTTAGTTGACTAGCAACTAATTCCGTCCACTCTTCCAATACCCGAGATTTTAATTGTTTTCCTAAAAATATAAAAATACAAAAAGAATCATCCTTCACCTCTAGACCTAGTTAATGTAGTTTTCAATTCTAACGACACTATTCCCCTAGAGAACGATCAATCCCCCGATACTTGCCACTCACTAAACTACATCGGTCAGGTACACTGCCTAGAGGATTGCAAGCTTCTCAAGATCCCTTGAGAAGTAAAACTTTTGCGAGTTTTGTAATCCCGCATCACTTCTCCAGACTGTCGGTTTCTTTCATTGGTAGGAAATGAGAAGATTTTGTTAAACGATCTAGAATGACCAAATCGAATCATATCCACTTGGAGTTCTAGGAAGCTTGGTGATGAAATTCATGGTGATTCTTTCCTATTTCCGAATTTGCCTTTACCTTTGCACATGTTAGACACTTGCCAACATAGGTGGCGATCTCAGCCTTCATGTTCGGCCACCAATATAATTGTTTTATGTCGTGGTACATCTTGTCTGATCCCAGATGAATAGAGTATTTGGATTTATGAGACTCATGAATGATTAAGTCTCTCAACCCACCGAATTTTGGCAACCAAACAAGTTTATCAAAGCACCGGGTTTCCTCAAGACGAGTCTCAAATATCAGTTTGATCTCATTCCCCAGATTTTCAGCTCCTACAGTTTCTTCTTTCATTGCTCCCGCTTGAGCTTTGAGAATCTGTTAAGGTAAAACCATCATTACTAATGATCTGACACACAATGGTTTTGCCATTTCCTTTCGGCTTAGGGCATCAGCCCCTACATTTGCCTTCCCGGGGTGATAACGTATGTCGCAATCATAATTACTAAGGAGTTCAATCCACCTACGTTGTCTCATGTTAAGTTCTTTTTGTCAAGGATGTATTGGAAACTCTTGTGATTAGTGTACACCGTACACTTTGTACCATACAAGTAGTGCCTCCATAATCTAAGAGCAAAAACTACAGCACCCAGCTCTAAATCATGAGTCATATAGTTCTCCTCGTGTACCTTGAGTTGTCGCGAAGCATAAGCTATAACCTTTTCTCTCTGCATCAACACCGCACCCAAACCATGGAGTGAAGCATCACAATAGACCAAAAGTCTTTGTTTCCTTTAGGTAAAAGCTAAAATTGGTGCACTACAAAACTTATGCTTTAAGATTTGAAAGGCTTCTTCTTCTTTTGTGCCCCATTCATACTTCTTGTTCTTTTGTGTCAACTTAGTTAAAGGTTTTTTTATCGTAGAGAAACCCTCAATGAACCTCCGATAATATCCAGCCAGACCTAAAACCGAAAAATCTCCATAGGTGTTATAGGCATTGTCCATCCTTTAATGGCTTCGATCTTAGCAGGATCGACGTGTAAACCTTCACTGTCAATCACATGCCCAATAAATTGTACAGTACGAATCCATAATTCTCACTTAGAAAATTTTGCATACAATTTTTCATTCTTGAGCAATTCTAAAATCGTTCTCAGATGCCCTTCATGTTCTTCTTTGCTCTTAGAGTAGATCAGAATGTCATCAATAAACATGATCACAAACTTGTCCAAATAGGGTTTACACACCCGGCTCATGAGATCCATGAATACTGTAACAATTCGCATTTTCAGATTAATTACTATTCCCGGCAGGTCACCCAAGCCTGTACTACTCTCGCATGAGCACGCTTAACCGTATGGGCGATTAACCGTTAGACCACAAAACACGTTTCTAAGACAATTTGAGTTTTCAACTTATTAGAAAAAGTCAACATATTTTCCCTCCTCCTTTGACCAAAAATCATTCTTTGATTTTATAAGTCATTCCTTGATTTTTAGGCTTGCGGTTTTAGGTCTAAAAGACATTTAACACCAACCGACACTAGACTGAGCCCAGCCTAGACATTATAAGTCATTTTAAGTCATTATTATCCTATTAGAAAAGTTACATTTTACTTTTCTCAATTTTACGCAACTTTCGTACGTTTTACGTATTACGCGTTTTAGACCTGTGTTTCCAGTTTTTAGCAGGGTTTTAGCACCCGATAGAACCTACCACTCATTTTATATTTTATTATGGACTATATTGACATGTTTGACCATACTTTCAAGTTTCATATTTTTAGGATACCCGGTTTTACGTTTCGTGGCCTAAAAACTTACGGTTAGCAACT
Source organism: Artemisia argyi (assembly GCA_030686995.1). Taxonomy (NCBI): domain Eukaryota; kingdom Viridiplantae; phylum Streptophyta; class Magnoliopsida; order Asterales; family Asteraceae; genus Artemisia; species Artemisia argyi. The sequence continues at coordinate 117,343,543 of CM060709.1, read as the reverse complement.
TACGGAGTCAAAACTAGCTCTATATCTAGGATAATATCATCCAAGACCAAGTCATCCCTCCTTATCCATTCCAAACCGCCACTAGGGGGGGGGGGGGCATTCACACTTGTGGCATCATCTCATGACTTTAGCCATTGGATCATTTTTATTTACAACTTTGTCTCCAAGTTTATGTAGTTTCCTAGCCACCTTCCTAACCTCCTCATTCTTGCTATAAATAGAGAGCTCATTCCTTTCATTCTTCATCAATAAAAACACCACACTACTATATCCTAGCACCATGATCCTTTGATCTTCAATATACAAGTTACACTACAAAGTTCAAGGTCTTAGTATTCTCTACCTAGTTCTTAAGTTTGTTTGGTGATTCCATGGTTGAATTAGGAGCTACACAAGGTTACTAGGGCTGAAGTTAATGGGTTTTCACAAGGTCTATATCAAGTCTATCAATGGTTACAAGAGTTATGGTGAAGGGTTTACAAGCTTAGGTTTAGTGTCCTAGTTCTATACTTGACTTCCTTTCTTTAGAAAGCCAAAAGTTGTAAGCAAACCCTTATACACTTTCTTGCTCAATATCATTTCATGCTTATTATGTTTCTTTCATGCTATATATGGTCTTTGTATTGTGTTCATGATGTTTAAAAATGGATAAAACGAGTATTGGTATACATATGTTAACTTATGACAAGCAAACAAGCAAACTAGTGATTTTTATGGAAAACCACGACCCCAATAGTATAACTTTGATATTTGACACTTACTTACTATTAAAGAGGACTTAACAAGGAAAACATAGCAATTTGAATCACCCAAAACGAGTATACGAGTCAAAAGTTATGACCATTTGAAGTTAGCGAAACCAAAACGGCAAATCTGCCTAAATTGCATTCTGATCAAATTATGATTTTGAAAGTCCCACTTCTGGTCCGATTCATCAAAAAGTTAAAACACGAAAGTTGTCCGGAACGACGTTTTCGTTCAGGAACAAAGAAGCTCGAGCCCTGAAAACGCTTTCTGAGTGATAAATTTCTTCAAATTCTTAACAGCCCATTTTTAGACCAAAGTTACTATATAATCATTATAATTAGATGAGACCAAGAGGTCTAATGACCTAAAGCCGAGACCACAACCATGGCTAAAGCCAAGGTTGAGTCTCAAGACCATGGTAACAATGACCAAGGTCACGGCAAAGCCACGGCTAAAGACCATATAACTATTAAAGATCAAAAAGCTTATATATATATATGTTATCAAATACTACAATAGTAGGGAGCCTCATGTGAGGAGTTCATTGAGTAAGCCGTCGAGACGAGTTGTGGATTTACGAGTTAAAGTGTCCTGGCTCCTCGAACGTTTACTCCATGACTTCTGAATTATGTCGGCCCGAACGGTAGTAAGAGATATACAACCTATACATGTTCCATAGACCATTTATATTCAACGACTTACACTATATACTAAGTACTACATCATGAACATTATGCAAGACATATATGGGCAATTCTTCGTATTCTTAGACGTTACTCCAAACCTAAGTCGCAACGTTCTATTATAGGCTGCTCTTAGAGACTTTCGCGATTCGACTACCGCTTTCATTTCTCATTACATAGACTTAAGGTGAGTCATAGCCCCTACTCTTTTCGTACTTGTTTTAACTATTGGGGGGGATACATGCTCAACTACTTGCTTACTTGTACAAATACTCAAAACGTTTATACGTGACTGTGTTATACTTGATTGTCTTATACTTGATGGCATTATACTTGATTTCATACATACATGACTGTCTTTTATCTTTGGGAAGTGGCTCCCAGTTGTCTTTGGGAATTGGCTCCCAGTTGTCTTTGGGAATTGACTCCCAGTTGTCTTTGATACATCCTAACATTTGCGAATGTTGGATACATCATAAACGTGAGGTCTTCGGAGATGAAGAGTAGACTCACGACTAATTGCTTAATTGTCTTGATGAACTTATACATGTCTTTATCATACTATATATTGTAGCAGTGGGTTGTGAACACACAGGTTACAAGTCTCTTATGGCGGGACTTGTAACTGAGTGGATTCACGATGCCTTTGCTGTGTGAACATTCTTTTAAGGCTTTTCAACTATTTTAAGACAAACTCTATGAACTCACCAACCATTGTGTTGACACTTTAGCATGTTTATCTCAGGTTAGTAAGGCGATAGCTAGTGCGTGGAACTTAGAGTCAAGCTGCATATTCTGAAGACTTACGCTTTTATCATTTACCATTCAAACATTTTGTATACATTTATGTATCATACTTTGAAATCTCATGTTGGTAACTTTGAATTCATTAATTGAATGGTAACTTTTCAAAACGTCTCATTTAGAGTTCGTTTTCTATAACTTGTACTTTGTATTATGAAGTAGCACCCCTGTGACACAGTCTTCCGCTGCGGTATTTTGGGGGTGTTACAGATTGGTACCAGAGCCTTGGTTATAGAGAACTAGGTTGCATTTAGTGCCTAGACTATAACTGTTATATACGTTGGGACCTTCCTCTTTATTTGCCTTACACACAATACATACACATGTGCTTTTTGGTTAGAGGTTTGCTTAGTTCCACGCTGTTAGATGATGTGACTTTAGTATTATAAGGAGCCCCAGAGATTTGTCGAGTCATTAAAAACATGGAGCTCAGTAATAACTAATTAGTTAACTTGATCTTGTGACAGTTCTTGTTTGATGAGACACAAGATTTGAGTTAAATAATATTATTACTTAGCTTTAGGGACTTGATGACTGGATTATCTTACCATCTGCCTCAGAAGGCGGATTTTGTGTCGGAAATTCTTAAGTAGGATGTTTTAGAATCTCCTTATTTAAATGGATTGGGACGCCTCTTCAGTTAAATAAAGAAATTGTAAATCACCGAACCATGAGTTTATGATCCCTTACTTACATAAATTTGGACGCTTCTTTATGTAAGTAATGAGTTATAAATAAGTGGGCTTAATTGTAGCCGATACAACTCCTTAACCAGAATCTTAGACGAATCAGAGTAAACACCACTATATTAGAGATCCCGAATTCTCTTAGACACACCATAAGTAGTTAACATCAACTAAACTTCGGGACGAAGTTTCCTGAAGGGGTAGAGACTGTAACAATTCGCATTTTCAGATTAATTACTATTCCCGGCAGGTCACCCAAGCCTGTACTACTCTCGCATGAGCACGCTTAACCGTATGGGCGATTAACCGTTAGACCACAAAACGCGTTTCTAAGACAATTTGAGTTTTCAACTTATTAGAAAAAGTCAACATATTTTCCCTCCTCCTTTGACCAAAAATCATTCTTTGATTTTATAAGTCATTCCTTGATCTTTAGGCTTGCGGTTTTAGGTCTAAAAGACATTTAACACCAACCGACACTAGACTGAGCCCAGCCTAGACATTATAAGTCATTTTAAGTCATTATTATCCTATTAGAAAAGTTACATTTTACTTTTCTCAATTTTACGCAACTTTCGTACGTTTTACGTATTACGCGTTTTAGACCTGTGTTTCCAGTTTTTAGCAGGGTTTTAGCACCCGATAGAACCTACCACTCATTTTATATTTTATTATGGACTATATTGACATGTTTGACCATACTTTCAAGTTTCATATTTTTAGGATACCCGGTTTTACGTTTCGTGGCCTAAAAACTTACGGTTAGCAACTTACGGAGTCAAAACTAGCTCTATATCTAGGATAATATCATCCAAGACCAAGTCATCCCTCCTTATCCATTCCAAACCGCCACTAGGGGGGGGGGGCATTCACACTTGTGGCATCATCTCATGACTTTAGCCATTGGATCATTTTTATTTACAACTTTGTCTCCAAGTTTATGTAGTTTCCTAGCCACCTTCCTAACCTCCTCATTCTTGCTATAAATAGAGAGCTCATTCCTTTCATTCTTCATCAATAAAAACGCCACACTACTATATCCTAGCACCATGATCCTTTGATCTTCAATATACAAGTTACACTACAAAGTTCAAGGTCTTAGTATTCTCTACCTAGTTCTTAAGTTTGTTTGGTGATTCCATGGTTGAATTAGGAGCTACACAAGGTTACTAGGGCTGAAGTTAATGGGTTTTCACAAGGTCTATATCAAGTCTATCAATGGTTACAAGAGTTATGGTGAAGGGTTTACAAGCTTAGGTTTAGTGTCCTAGTTCTATACTTGACTTCCTTTCTTTAGAAAGCCAAAAGTTGTAAGCAAACCCTTATACACTTTCTTGCTCAATATCATTTCATGCTTATTATGTTTCTTTCATGCTATATATGGTCTTTGTATTGTGTTCATGATGTTTAAAAATGGATAAAACGAGTATTGGTATACATATGTTAACTTATGACAAGCAAACAAGCAAACTAGTGATTTTTATGGAAAACCACGACCCCAATAGTATAACTTTGATATTTGACACTTACTTACTGTTAAAGAGGACTTAACAAGGAAAACATAGCAATTTGAATCACCCAAAACGAGTATACGAGTCAAAAGTTATGACCATTTGAAGTTAGCGAAACCAAAACGGCAAATCTGCCTAAATTGCATTCTGATCAAATTATGATTTTGAAAGTCCCACTTCTGGTCCGATTCATCAAAAAGTTAAAACATGAAAGTTGTCCGGAACGACGTTTTCGTTCAGGAACAAAGAAGCTCGAGCCCTGAAAACGCTTTCTGAGTGATAAATTTCTTCAAATTCTTAACAGCCCATTTTTAGACCAAAGTTACTATATAATCATTATAATTAGATGAGACCAAGAGGTCTAATGACCTAAAGCCGAGACCACAACCATGGCTAAAGCCAAGGTTGAGTCTCAAGACCATGGTAACAATGACCAAGGTCACGGCAAAGCCACGGCTAAAGACCATATAACTATTAAAGATCAAAAAGCTTATATATATATATATATATATATATATATATATATATATATATATATATGTTATCAAATACTACAATAGTAGGGAGCCTCATGTGAGGAGTTCATTGAGTAAGCCGTCGAGACGAGTTGTGGATTTACGAGTTAAAGTGTCCTGGCTCCTCGAACGTTTACTCCATGACTTCTGAATTATGTCGGCCCGAACGGTAGTAAGAGATATACAACCTATACATGTTCCATAGACCATTTATATTCAACGACTTACACTATATACTAAGTACTACATCATGAACATTATGCAAGACATATATGGGCAATTCTTCGTATTCTTAGACGTTACTCCAAACCTAAGTCGCAACGTTCTATTATAGGCTGCTCTTAGAGACTTTCGCGATTCGACTACCGCTTTCATTTCTCATTACATAGACTTAAGGTGAGTCATAGCCCCTACTCTTTTCGTACTTGTTTTAACTATTGGGGGGGATACATGCTCAACTACTTGCTTACTTGTACAAATACTCAAAACGTTTATACGTGACTGTGTTATACTTGATTGTCTTATACTTGATGGCATTATACTTGATTTCATACATACATGACTGTCTTTTATCTTTGGGAAGTGGCTCCCAGTTGTCTTTGGGAATTGGCTCCCAGTTGTCTTTGGGAATTGACTCCCAGTTGTCTTTGATACATCCTAACATTTGCGAATGTTGGATACATCATAAACGTGAGGTCTTCGGAGATGAAGAGTAGACTCACGACTAATTGCTTAATTGTCTTGATGAACTTATACATGTCTTTATCATACTATATATTGTAGCAGTGGGTTGTGAACACACAGGTTACAAGTCTCTTATGGCGGGACTTGTAACTGAGTGGATTCACGATGCCTTTGCTGTGTGAACATTCTTTTAAGGCTTTTCAACTATTTTAAGACAAACTCTATGAACTCACCAACCATTGTGTTGACACTTTAGCATGTTTATCTCAGGTTAGTAAGGCGATAGCTAGTGCGTGGAACTTAGAGTCAAGCTGCATATTCTGAAGACTTACGCTTTTATCATTTACCATTCAAACATTTTGTATACATTTATGTATCATACTTTGAAATCTCATGTTGGTAACTTTGAATTCATTAATCGAATGGTAACTTTTCAAAACGTCTCATTTAGAGTTCGTTTTCTATAACTTGTACTTTGTATTATGAAGTAGCACCCCTGTGACACAGTCTTCCGCTGCGGTATTTTGGGGGTGTTACAAATACTTTCGGCGCATTGCTCAAACCCAAATGGCATCACCTGGAACTCATAATGGCCATAACGAGTTCTAAAAGTCATCTTTGGAATGTCCTCTTCCCGAACTCTGAGTTGGTGGTAATATGACCGTAGGTCAATCTTTGAATAATAGCTGGAACCTTGCAACTGATCAAACAGATCATCGATTCTTCACCGTCAACTTGTTCAGCTCATAGTAATCAATACACATTCTGAATCTGTAACATTCCCAAAATATCGTAGCGAAAAGTAATAACATTAGGGTGTTACTTCATAATACAACAGTCATAATCATAGAAAATGACTCTAAATGAGACGTTTTAAAAGTTTATCATTCGATCAGAATAAAACACCAGAGTTTACAAGAGGTCCCAAGTAGTTTTAGAGTACATAACACATAAACATAAAAGTTTATAAAGGTTTATTGAATCATAATATTATGCAAGCCATCAAAACATTCTCAGTGCGACTTCATGCTTGCCAAATACCTTAAGGACCTGAGATAAAATATGCTAAAAAGTCAACACAAAAGTTGAGTGAAATTCAAAGGTTTATAAATAAATAATGGGCCAGAAGATTTCAGAGTCAATATAATAATTGCAATGAATACAATTATGGGTAAATAGTAAGTATTGAAGTAAGCTCATGACACTAAAACATTAACTGCATATATATCAATACATGATATATATAGAATAATAATGGCTCCGGTAGATAATTTTCCGTTTACATAGTTATTCAAATATAATGTGTTTGGTTGTTTATCAAATCAACAAAAATGGGGGATTCGTCAATCCCAATAGGCATATTCACAATATTTGCGTTCACATGAAAGTGATTAATGGTTCATGATGTTAGGGACTTGTTTTGGGAAATAGCGGTACTTAGGCAATAATAATTTCAGGTAAGCATACAGTTTAAAGCACTTGTGTCCAAATTGTAAAATAGCATGTATCTCCCCCAATGTGTTTGTAAAATAGCATACAGTTTAACTCATCAATGATGAAGTAGTAGTAGAAACGGAAAGTGTGCACGTCGAGAAAAGCCGCACAAGTCACAAATGACTTAAGTAAACTATAACACAACTTAGGCTCGGGGAAATAATATATGACACTTAAACTTAAGTTTTCATACAGTACTTATTTTAATTTACCCATGTGTTTCAATGTGGGAAATTCCAACACTTAGTTAGGCTTAGGAAAACGTGTAGATCTTTTGATCTACAGTGGACACAAGACCAACGGGAAAAGTTTTCTACATGTCTTAGCTCAAGCTTTCATGTTTTGACCAACATAAGGTTCTTTGCAAAATTTTGGAGCATTTGGCATTTGAAATCTGGTATACATTTCTAGACAACTTTTAGTGTAAATTTTATCAAAAAATCATCGGGATAAGTTAGGATGTAAGGTTTTCAGGGAAATGACCTTGAGACATGTGGCTAACTCACGATATTTTTATTTTTGCTCAAAAACTATCGAGAAAATTGTAACACCCCCAATTTCGTGATACGTAGCGGAATTCAAACTGGGTGTTACTCGACGGCACAACAGTTATAACAATAGAAAACGATCTCTAATTGAGTCGTTTTAAAAGATTTATCATTCGAGTTTATATATCATAGTTTACAAAATGAGGTCCCAGTAGTTTCAAGGTTTACAAATTACATTAAATGAGTTTTCGAATGATAATAGAATTTATAGCCTTCTTGAGTATCCGTGCTCCTCCGTGCCAGCCTCGTTCATTATGGACCTGAAATACATGCTAAAGTGTCAACACAAAGGTTGGTGAGTTCATAGAGTTTGTGGAAATGGTTGTGGAAACCTTGTAAAATTATCGTGACAACTATAGGTAAATACCAAATGTAGATTCCTAGAATTCCAAGTGTATGACTATTGTACTAAATACAATATCACATAGAGGTAGTGTTTCTGCTACTCGTAATTTGGACCAAGTCATGTTTGTCTCGTAGTTGGACTAAGTCCTGGTTGTTTCGTTTGCTTGCTCTAACTGGGTTGACTTAATGGTTGCATTAATCCCATAGATATAATCATAGCATTCGTACTCACTACGCATAGTGCTTAATGGTTCTTGATATAGAAACTCTAAGTATGGCAATAATGTAATTTAGTATAAATAAACATTTTGTTCAGATACAACACACAGTTAGCAAATAATCGAAATTGAAATTAAAAGTAGTTGAGCATGTATCTCCCCCAAAAGAGTTTATAAAACAAGTATAAAAATCGGGCTATGAATCATCGTGAGTTGGATGATGTTTAAGGATATAATGAAATCGTTGGATTTGCCGGGAAAACCTCTACGTGCAACCTAGAATGGAATGTTGCGACTTAGGTTGGAGTGATTTCTAAGAAAACATAAACGAGCCTATATATGTCTTTCATATTGTTCATGATGTAGTACTTTGATAGGTTGTGTATGTCGTTATATAAAAACGGTTTATGAAACATGTTTAGTTTATGTCTTGTACTACCATTCGGGCCATCATAATCCAGAGGTCATGTAGTAAACGTTTGAGGAGCTAGGACACTTTAAATCGTCAATCCAGCAACTCGTCGATCCGTTTACCCAAATGAAACCCCTCACATGAAGTTCCCTAGTGTTGTAGCAATCGATATGGAAAATATATGTTTTCGGTCATAAAAAGTTACACGTCCGAAGGTCGAATAAACTTTTGAAAGTTTATTTTGAATCAAGATTGTTATCTTTATAAGCCTAGTATGGATGTGATATTACTTGTAAACTTTCATGGTTCATCGATGGAGTAGATCCAAATTGTTTGGGGTTGTTTTGTTATGTCTTAATGTTTTAGTTAATGGTTTCAGCTTAGAAAGCCTTGAGGTCTTAGCCGTAGCCTTGCCGTGACTTTGGTCATGGCTACCATGGTCTTGAGACTCATCCTTGGCCTTAGCCATGGTTGTGGTCTCGGCTTTAAGGCCATTAGACCTCTTAGTTTTACTTATCCATAACCAATACATGGTCCTTTGGGTATTAAAAGGGGCTGTTAAGAATTTGAATAAAAATATCACTCGTTATGAGTTTTCAGGGTTCAAGCTTCTTTGCCCCTGAACAAAAACGTCGTTCCGGACAACTTTCGTATTTTAACTTTTTGATGAAACGGGGCAGAAAGGCCTTGTTTAATTAGGTCAGATCGCTTACAGTAGTGTATCGGTAGTTTCGGTATTATGGTTTCGCTAACTTATTTTAGCCATATATTTTGACTCGTGTACTCATTTTAGGTGATTCAAATTGCTATGTTTTCCTTTTAAAGTCCTATTTAATAGTAGGTAAGTGTCTAATATCATGGTTGAAGAGGCGAAAAATGATCCGTTTTTAGGGGGTCATTTAAGCCCGGAATTCAATTTATTTGATCAAATATTGCCCTAAATCGTTTCTTTTGTGATTTTAGGTACTTTTGGAGTGAATTCTGGAAAAGGAAGCATTTTGGACATTTTTGGAGTATAAAAGTGAAGAAAACGACAAAGTCTTAATTTTCCTTGCTGGGAACAGTACCTGACGGCGTCACCAAATTCTACATGACGGCGTCAAGAGTAAAACAAGAGGTGAAGTGGATAGAGTCCATGACGATCCAGAGAGTTTTTATACTAGGGGCATGACGGTGTCACCATAGGCTGTCATGGTCCCATTACACGTGACGGCCTAGAGAAAAGTTGCACTTGACGGCGTCAGATCTGGATCTAGGCAATCCGATATTACTATGGGCGGCGAGTTGATGGCGTCAGATTTTTCTTCTTGACGTCTTCACATTGGAAAATCTATATATATTTTTGTAATTTTCATTCATTAAGAGAGGACAATTAGAGGGATAAGTTGGAGAAACCTTAGCATGATTTTTCATGTACTTTCAAGGGTTTTTACCCTTTGAAACTTTTCATGTTCAATTAAGATAAGTATCCTTTCAATTCATTCAATATGTCTATGTGTTGTTTGAATATATCTTACGCTTTTCTTGATTTTAACATGCTAGGCTAGATCTCTTGTGTGTTTGCTTAGATGTAGTGAAACCTAGATGTTGATTATGGGTTGATTGCTTGTTTATAGTTGTTACGGATGAATGATTTCGATGTTAGGCTTAAGAAAACTGGCAGACTTCCATAGGGTAACTTGCTTGAACGTCTTAAGAAACATGAACCAATGCGTACTATGTTTTTATAGTTGTATTTAATGCATGAGCGAATTCTAATTATCCCATGTTAGGAGCTTCTTGCAGGCTCGACATAGGAGTGAAGTAGGAGCTTATAGAGTTGGGGAAGTACGTACGCCACCCCACGAATGGTATTAAGGAATATAACCCGACATCCATGCAATTGTAACAAACTATCAACCTGTAAAAGATATCTAGGGAGTAATGAAACCTAAGTAAACACAATTTTCCCATTTATTGTTCACACCACATTAGTAATTAGATTTATTTTCATTTTTGTTATTTTATTTTGATTGCATCTTTGTCATTGGGTTAGTTGACTAGCGACTAATTCCGCCCACTCTTCCAAAAAAACCCGAGATTTTAATTGCTTTTATAAAAATATAAAAATACAAAAAGAGTCATCCCTCACCTCTAGACTTAATGTTTAGGCTTTCTAATCCTAGCGACACTATTCCTGAGTTGAACGATCAATCCCCCGGTACTTGTCACTATACTATACTACAACGATCAGGTACACTGCCTGGTGGGGGTTGTAAGCTTCTCGAGATCCCTTGAGAGGTAAAGCCTGGTGCAATTCCCACGCATCAATGGTATTACTATTTTGGTCGTGGTTCTCAATATAAGTCACTAGTTTCGTTGATTACTTAACATAGGTTAACATGCCGTGTTCTTAACTTAGTTTAAAGATTTTTATACATCATGAACACAATATAAAGACCATATATAGCATAAATGAAGTATAAGAATCATGAAAATGATGTTGAAAAAGAGAGTGTGTTAGGGTTTCTTACAACTTTTGGCTTTCTAAAGAAAGGAAGTCAAGTATGAAACTAGGACACTAAACCTATGCTTGCAAACCCTTCACCGCAACTCTTGCAAACCCTTTCCAGCCTTAATATAACCCTTGTAATATCCTTGTAATCTCAGCTCTATTCACCTTGTATAGTTCTTAATTCAACCATGGAATCATCAAATGGACACTAGTTTTATGAAGAGAATAACTAGGCCTTCAACAATGATATGTAACTTGTAACCTGTAACTTGGAAATCAAAGATGAAATTGCTATGGATTGATGATGATGGCTGGTTTTTGGAGTGAAAAAGGAAGGGAAATGAGCGTTCTATTTATAGGATAAAGAGGAGGTTAGCTAGTTTCTTACTTGTGGTTGAAATGGTTACACATATAAGCTTAATGGTTCTATGGTTCATAATGTAACACATGAATGCTTAAGGTTTCTATGGTTTATCACTAAGCCACCAATGCTTGGTGATTTACCCTCAATGTGTCATTCATATGATATATGTGGTGACTAGATGGATAAAACTTGGTGTTATCTAGTTTACGGAGTGAGTTTTGGTTCCGTTACTCGCTAACTGTAAGTTGTTAAGTCACAAAACGTAAAACCGGGTATCATAAAAATACGAAACTTGTAGAAATAATTAAAACATATCAATATACTCTAAAAAGTATATTAAGTGAGTGATAAGTTTTATCAGGTTGCTTAATTGTCGTAAAAACCTAAAACCAGAATTGTTAAATATCTAGTTAAGATATTTAGGAAGAGAATTTCAACTTGACTTCTCTTAGTGAGATATTTTGAAAGATATTATCTAAATAATATCTAGTTAATGACTTGGTATAAGATTAGGCAAGGAAATTTAGAATTCTACAAGTTAAAAGGTGGTGTGGGTATCGGGAGTGAATAGTAAAAGTGAATAGTACCCCAAAAATGCGAATTGTTAAAGTACCTACCCCTTAAAGGGAACTTCGTCCCGAAGTTCTGTTTGTGTTATATGTTGGAGTGGTGTCGATGAAGAGGTGTGGTTACTTATGAGGACTAAAGTCTGGAATTTCAAGTGTTGTAGTTTGATTTTTTTTTCTCGGAATACGGTGTATTAATAGAAATTTATAACATAGTTGAATATCAATAGAGATTCATATAATAGTCGAATATCAAAGGAAATTGATATACCAGTCAAATATTAATAGAAATTGATATAGTAGTTGAACAGAAATTGATATAGTAGTTGAATATCAAATAGAAATTGATATAGTTGTCAAGTATCAATAGCAATTGATATAGTAGTTGAACAACAATAGAATTTGACATAGGAATCGAATAATGGAACTTGATATAGTAGTCGAATATCATTGGAAATTGATATAGTAGTCGAACAACAATAGAAATTGGGATAGTAGTTGAATAAATAGCCATTGATATGGTAGTCGAATAGAAATTGATATAGTAGTCGAAATTCAAAATAGAAATTGAGATAGTCTTTGAGTATCAATGACAATTGATATGGTAGTCGAATAGAAATTGGTATAGTAGTTGAATTTCAATAGGAATCGTAATTGGATCTAGTTCTTCGAATCGTGGGTTACTTTGTTATATACCCATAGTTGTCTCATCCCATTCTTGTAGATGTCGATATTTTAGATTATCGAAATCCTACCCGGTAGGGAGCACCAATCGTGTTGTGTCATTCAGACACTCATTCTCAACCCATTCTTGTAGATATCGATATCGTAGTTTATCGAAAATCTACCCGGTAGGGAAGCCACCAATCGTTCTGGTTAATCCTTAATCTCGTACCAATAGCAATTGGCATAATCCTTCTGGTTAATCCTTATGTAGGACCTTAAAACTATCAACTTTATCACAAATATAGCATGTAAATGAAGTAAAGATGGTGACTTGATTATATGTAAGTGTGGCGTTAACTTGTATAAAGAGAGAATAAGATGAAGAGAACTTTTATTAAAAACACAAACAATACACACACAAGTACACACCTCAAATGAGCCTTTGAGGTGTTTAAATAGTTAGTTACATAATGCCCTAAAGGCTTTCTATGGGCTTGGGCTTGGGCTTGGACTTGGTTACATGACTAGATAATAAGGCTTATATAACTTTGCACATAACATATTAGCTTGCCAAGTCCAAAGCCCAACTAACTTAAACTATTACATACGACACAACATTCTAATAATGAGAATGACCATCACTTTCTAATATAATTTTTAATGCTAACAATCTCCCCCTAAGGGGTGGTCATTTGAATGATGCTCCACGTGATTAGGTCTTCTTTGTTCTATGTTGTTGACCATTGTGTGTCGTAGTAGAATAGTCTTTAGTCTTTGTTCCTTCTTGCTTTGTGATCTTTGATGACTGACTTTTCATCGTTCTTTGTTCTTTTGTGATGTGGAGCAATCTGCCTTTCGTCACTTCTGCGTCTATGGTGGTTGTCCGCCATTCCAACATGCTCATACATCTTTGGACTTTGATATTCATATGCACGTAGTTCCCTTTCTTTCACTTTGATCTTTAGTCTTTATACTTTGTAGATTCTTCTTTTTGGCGTAGAATCTTTCTTTGAACTTTGTGTTGTATAGATCTTTGAGGGAGCTTTCTTTAACTTCCAGATGTATGTATGAGCATGCGGAATTTGTCACCATGGAGGTGATGTGTAGCTGCATGAAAACAATTAGCAATAAATCAACCAGTACTTACAGATAAGGAATTAGAGATCGTCAACAGCATAGTGTGAAGACTCCTTCTAACCCTTACCAAGGCAGTTCCCATGTCAGATACTCCTGAGGGAGCTTACAAGACCTACTTAGTAGCTCAATGACTGGGTGAGTCGCTGGGGATCACTCCACGACTGTAGACCGTTTGAAACCACCGTGAACACTAACCGTAACCCATAAAGAATTACCGAAGTGACCTGCTGTCAGGGCTGCTTGATGTTGACCCTGGCAGGAATTTCCATTCAATCATTGAGAATCACAAATGTGAATCCTCTCATAAATGTTCTGGCAGATTGCTAAGATCTGCGTAGGACTCTTAAATTTTCATCTGGCATCCTTAATGATGAACAACCAGTGTAGGAATATTATGTGTTCCTATGAGATCTTTTGACGAATCTTGGGGCTCTAGACTCGATAAGTGCACATTTGGTTTCCTATGCGGAGATTAGGGAGAGGTCTCCTGCTTCAGTATCAACCATCTCTAAGAGACAGGTCGATAGATTACACCAGTTCCTAGTGAGAATGAAACAAGCTATTTTAAGAGAACTTGAGTGACTAGAAGGTTAAGTGCAGTGCGTCACTGGGTCCATGACGTCTTTATCTTCAATACCGGTGTCACCTTAGTAACGACCAGTAGCATACGAATTGAACCCAGTGTCTGCCCTAAGGTTGAACATTTGGAGGGCTATTTCTTTTCACCCTTTTTCATAACTTTTCTTTTTAATTCTTCAACCCCTTCTTTCTCCTTTCTCATTTTCTCCTTTCTCATTTTCTCCTTTTTTCAATCATACCTAAGGACTTCTAATTCTAATCTATTGGATTTGTCCTTGGGTAGATCCCTCCGGCTCTGGCGGATCATAGGACGGTTTTACCTAACCTTAGTCACGTTATAACTCCATGACTATCTTATAATTGCCATGAAACCATTTATGAAAAGTCTCTCAAAGTGTTATCATAATAAAACACATTGTTGACACTTCGAGAGTTTTGCATTTCTTTTGAAGGACTCCCCCTTCACATGTGCTCATGAATTATTTAAGCAATTTGCACATGCGTGAGGAGTTTGCACTTTTTGAATTGATCCACTTTCAGTGAACATGACCGATTCGAGACACGCTTACATCACTAGTTAGACTAGCTTGAAATTATTACCCGTCCTGGTCAAGTCCAAAGAAAGTCTCTCGATATGGTACATTCTACTCAGACAAGTCCTATTTGAGACACACTTACATCACTAGTTAGACTAGCTTGAAATTATTACCCGTCCAGGACAAGTCTTTTCGATTACTAACATTTTAAGCTTCGTCAATTCATAGGTACTTCCTGAGTCAAGCTCTTTCGAGATTCAGTTGCAATATTTAAACATCTTTGATCACATTTTAATCATGTCTTCTCCCCCTCAAAAATAGCATATTGTGATATTTTTGATATCAACTGAGTAAAAAAGCTTTTTGGAGAGAAAGACAGATTTCATTTTTCATGAATACGGAACATTTTTGTTTTTGTACTCCCCCTTAATGATAGCACATTTTAAAATCAATTAAGGGTTTTGAGGGAGTTATCTTGAGCACTCATTTGAAAGATTTCGAGAAATTTTTTGAACAATCTTGAAAAAGTGCTCAAGAATTGTATTTTGAAAAATGAGTTTATGTTTGAAATCCTTTTCGTTTGTTTATACTCGAACTTTTTGAAAATGATTTCATCTTTGAACGTACGAGTCCTTGATTTGAAAATAATCAGAAGTCATCATTTTAGTCCGGGTTTCGTACTGAAGTATACGAAAGCCATAGTGAAGAAACATTTGAGAAACGACATGTTTTAGAAAAACATTTTAAAGAACTCCCGTTCAAGCATCTGTACATGTCCGTATCATTGTTGAATGACATTTCTAGAGACGTACAGAATATTGATTTATACGAGAGACATGTCGTGAGAAGAATATTTTTGTATTTTTTTATTTTATATTGTTTTTGTATTTTTTGAAATTTTATATTTTTGTATTTTGTTTTTGTTGGTTTTTCAAATTTTGTATTTAGTTTTTTCAAAGATATTTACAGCGAAGCGATTTTGAAATCAATTTTCAAGAAGATTCGAGAAGACGTTCTAGCTCCTCAGGAGTTAGGCTTCGCATGCCAATTCGTCAAACTAAATAGTCAAACTGTTCTTTTGGAAAGGCTTTAGTAAATAGATCGGCGAGTTGGTAATCAGTCTTAACGAAAAATAATTCAATAGTACCCTCTTCTACATGTTATTTGATGAAATGGTAGTGTACTTTGATATGCTTCGTCTTAGATTGGTGTACGGGATTGCACGAGATGGCTATGGCACTTTTTGAGTCACAATACATAGGTATTCTGTCAAAAGTAAAGCCATAATCTGTGAGCTGTGTCCTCATCCAAAGAACTTGGGCACAATACGCAGATAGAGACACATACTCGGCTTCGGCGGTTGATAGTGCAGTACAATCCTGTTTCTTTGACGACCAGCTTACTAGCTTTTCACCCAAAAATTGTGCTCCGCCTGATGTACTCTTTGCTGTAACTTGATCGCCAGCATGGTCCTGAAAATGCTGTTAGATTAAACCCCGAATCCTTCGGATACCAAAGTCCCATGTTAATGATGCTTCGTAGGTACCGAAAGATCCGTTTAACCTATTTGAGGTGAAGTTCGGTTGGCTTTGCCTGAAACCGTGCTAACAAGCAAACAAAAAATTGAATATCGGGTCAGCTAGCAGTTAGGTACATGAGAGAACCGATCATGCTCCGATATTGTTTCGGATCGATGGGTTTCCCAAACAAATCAGCACCTATTTTTGGTGAAGTGACCATTGGTGTACGAACAGAATCACAGTTTTCCATTCCATGTTTTTTCAAAATCTCTATTGTATATTTAGCTTGATTGATAAAAATACCACGAGGGGATCGATGGGTTTCCCAAACAAATCAGCACTTATTTATTAATTAATATCTAATTTAACTAAATTAATTACGAAAATTAAAAAATTAATAGTAGATATTAAGAAACTATTTTCTAAAAATATTTAATGATTTATAAAACCTAGGAAAAATATAAAAAGATACGGTTGTTAATTAAAGAATTACTAATATTACTTAATTATTTAATTGAACTAATATTAATTATAATAATTACTAAATTAAAACAGAAAAATCTAGAAAAATTACTGAAAATACTTTAAGATGAAAGAAAATTAAGAAAAATATAAAAATGATGAAGTGCTTAATAATAAGCTGAAAAGAAAAATTAAAAAAGATAAATCCTATTAAATAGAAGTTATCACTATTGTTAAAGTTGGTTTTTTGTTGGTTTTTCTTTTTGACTACTAATTATAAGCTAAAAATGAACAAATTTTGTGAAATCACTTTTATTATAGCTTATTAATAAGCTATGTGCACCCCCTTGTGCTTAACAATTGAATTTTAAAGCTTATTAGGACTTGTGGTTTTTTGACCAAGCTATCAAATGGAAAAATAAGCTAAAACAGATGAATAACAACTTGAAATAAACAAATGGAAATAAATAAGCACACTGAATAAGCTATGGTAAACAAATAAGCAATTAACAGGCTACAAGGCCAAAACAGGCCAAACATAAGGACTTTTGGACCTCTGTGGGGTCCACAGAAGTCAAGGAAGGTAAGCTTTGACCCTTGAAGTTGACCTGGTCAACAACAAAATAAGCCAATAAGCTGAGCTTATTGCTTAGTAATAAGCACTGGGCTGGTGCTTGGAATGTGTGGTCAAACACTGAGTCACTCAGTGTAGGTTTCTGAGACAGGTCCCAAGGAAGGTCAAATAAGCTATCCTATAATAAGCTAAACCCCAAACTAAACCTAGGTCTAAAAAGGGGGACTAATAAGCTACACAATAAGCTAAAATGCAGGTTTTGGGGTCCATTGGTTAAGCCACAAAAGGCCAAGGAAAATTGGCCAATTCCTGTGCATAGGGCAAGCACTTGCCCTGCAGCTCACTTTGAGCAAGTGTGGGGTCCACAGAAAAATTCAAAAAATAAGCTAAACACAGATCTTTGGAGATAAGCTGAGGGACTTTTATTTTTGAAAAGCTCAGGTTCGAAATCCAACTACAAAAATCAAAATAAATCCCCCAATTTTTGGTTTTTCTGTTACAAATGCAATTTTGACTATTGACAAAACACTAAGGTTTGACTTTTATGAACTTTGATCTTGATTAACTTACTGATTATGATATATTAGGCTATATTAAGACTAAATTAAGCTAAAACAACTACTTATGGAATGATTTGATGAGATTTGGACTAAAAACCTTAGACAGGTAACAAATGAGACTAAATCAAGAGGTATTTTGACTTTTTTGCAAATGGTCACTGGTTTTTATGGTTATTCTGACTCAATATGAACTAGGTGAGCATGTTTCAAGCATAAGATCAACCAAAACCTTTTAACACAGTGAAACAATAAGATCCAAACACCCCTTTAAGATTTTGTTTTGTTGATTTATTTCCCAAAACAAGCTTTAAGATCAAAAGGTCACTACCACCTGACTTACTATGTTGTATTAAGCTTCAATAAGCATAAAAAACACATGTATACTTCACAATTGCCAAGGATCACTAAATAGAACAATAATCACAGTCACCCTAAGATTTTGATCACTAGATGTTTAATATGAACTAGTACACTATTTTAAGCTACAATGTGACTAAATAACACCTAATAAGCACAAACAAACCAAATAAGCAGTAAAATAAGCTATGCTACAGTAAATATCAATTTTAACTAAAAATAAGAAAATTTGAAACTTATAAGGGATCTTTGCTCAAAGCAAGATCAAATATGCTCGAGGAGCTACTCTGCAAGCTCCTAGATTATCAGAGATAAGCTAGGTACAATCCATATGCCAATTCCATTACTTGGCACTTCCTAGAGCTTTCCACAGTCCAATGCTAAGGTTCCTTGCTTTGTTTTTTGTATTTTCTTTCCTTTTTATGTTTTTCTTATATATTTAAGAGCTTTAAGTGAACTTGTGGATCATGTTTAACAACTAGACAGCTTAAACCATATTTTACCTTACACTAAGATTTTTGTAATGAAACTAAAATAAGACAGAGTTTGAAATAAGAACTTGAAAGCTTATATTAAATTAAGAAAACAGATTACAATTTAGAGTTTCACTAGAATTTAAAATTTACAACTAATTTTACAATGATTTTGATAAGCTAAAAACTACACAGCTTCTCCTTTGCCTCTTCTTCCTTTTATAGTTGAGTTCTGAGCTCCTTGGGTCCCAATAAGTCTTTCCCAGCTTCAATCTTGATCATTGGATCATTACAATCAATCCTAGCCGTTTAAATTATTTTTGGCACCAAGGGATTAAAATTCAATTTGCTCTGATAAACCAAAAGGGGGTGTGCATTTATTGTGGGTTGTCTTGTTAGGTATTGGTGGTGAAGTGGGCGGTGTGAGGTGATGGGCAAGTGGGGTGGTTTTTGCAGGGTGGTATTGGCTAGGAGGGGTGGTTTTGTGGGTGAGGGACGGAAACTGCCAATTATGCAAACTTTGTTTATTTTTCATTTGTTTTTTATCTTTTCTCATCTGAAACATATAAAACACATTTCTGAGATATTTTCAGTATTTTAATGCATATTTGAGTATTTTTGGATGTTTTGGCAGCTCAGATTAGGTAAAAATGATGAGTATTTACACACTCATCAATCCCCCACACTAAAATATTGCTAGTCCCTAGCAATCTTTTGAGAAAACTTAATGGATTTGAAGTCTCTTTACCAAAAGCCATTACTTCTGGAGTAGCCAAATGTTTCAGTTCAAGTAAGAACTATGGTACACCGATAACCATATGATTTTAAGCAAACCATCAGCTGTAAACGGATTTGATTTGTCTTTACCAAAAGTCGTTTGCTTCTGGACTAGCCAACTCTTCACGGTTAAGGATATGGTGAGTTGGATCCCATACAATTTTTGGCAAATTGTCAGCCATCAACGGTTTTGAGTAATCTTTACCGGGAGCCGTTTGCTCTCGGATTAGCCATCCTTGTGTGATTTAGACATGGTGGACTGATTACCATTTGTTGTGTTTAGTGCGAAGCACTTCCAATAAATTTTTTTTTTTTTTGCTAAAATGGGGGTATTATGGTACTTATAAGGTAAGAATGTGATCAAATTCGCCAGAATCCCCCCCCCCCCCCACACTAGAACTGAATATTGCCCTCAATATTCAAAGTACCGGCCATTATGTCGACGTTTTTGTAAAACTTTGATTTGGAAATTTGAAACTTGGTCAAGTGTGGGAATATCATTTTTTTTTCAAGTTTACTTTATATATAACAGCATAGGGGACTCCCCCACACTAGTTTGTTAGAAAAGAGAAAGAAGTCAGAGATATGGGTGAAAACCCATGTTTTGCTAATTTTTGTTCACCGAGTCACTAGCTTGACTCAATCCCCGAATTCATTTGTCCATGGGGAAAGTTTGGAGATCCGGGACAACCATGGATGGTTTGTCTTCTCCAAAATAGTGTTTCAGACGATGACCATTCACTTTGAAGTTAGGACCGTCATGTTGAGATAACTCAACAGTCTCATATGGGTATACTTTTGCAACAGTGAATGGTCCAGTCCATCGGGTTTTTAATTTGCCCGAGAAGATCTTTAACCTTGAATTGAAGAGAACGACTCTGTCACCGACGTTGAAAACGTGATTCTTAATCTTTAAGTCATGGATCTTCTTTGTCTTTTCTTTGTAGATCAAAGAGTTCTCGTAGGCTTCATCACGAAGTTCCGTTAATTCATTGAGTTGAACTTTACGGTGATCTTCCGCTTTATGAAGGACGTAGTTAGCATGTTTCAAGGCCCAATAGGCTTTGTGCTCGAGCTCGATCGGTAAATGACACACCTTCCCGTATACAAGCTTGTAAGGAGTACACCCGATGGGTGTTTTGTAAGCTGTACGGAAGGCCCATAATGCATCATCTAGTTTATCCGACCAAGAGGCACGGTTTTCACCTACGGTCCTTTCCAGAATCCGTTTTATACCACGGTTGGAAACATCCACTAGCCCACTTGTTTGTGGGTGATACGCGGTAGACAGACGGTGAGTGACACCGTACTTAAGCATGACTTTTGCGAATTGATCATTGCAAAAGTGTGTACCGCGATCACTAATGATGGCACGGGGAGTTCCAAAACGAGCAAAGAGGGATTTCAAGAATTTCACAACAACTCGGGCATCGTTGGAGGGTAAGGCTTTTGCCTAAACCCATTTTGACAAATAGTCAACAACCACGAGGATGTATTTGTTTCCACGAGAAGATGGGAATGGCCCCATAAAATCAGTGCCCCAGACGTCAAAGATTTCACAAACTTGAATGGCATTTTGAGGCATTTCGTTCTTTTGTCAAATATTCCCGTGACGCTGACAAGCATCAATGGTTTTTACTAAGTCGTGGGCATCCTTATAAATTATGGGCCAATAGAAACCGGAGTCAAACACCTTTTTGGTGGTGTAGTTAGGACTATGGTGACCCCCGGTGGGTCCAGCATGGCAAGCCTTGAGAATATCATTGGCTTCTTGTTCGTAAACACATCGCCTGATGACTTGATCGGCACAGATTTTAAACAAATAGGGGTCGTCCCATAAGTAATGTTTAACGTCTTTAAAGAATTTGTTTTTCTGTTGGGACGACATCCCCTTCACGATGAAGTTACCCGCATGGTAGTTTGTAAAGTTGGCAAACCATGGGGTAGTAGAGTCACCACGAAAAGAAACCACATTGAGTGTCTCGAGAGGAAATGTTTCATTTATTTCCTGTTTCTCGGACACATCCTGGTGAGGGTTTTCTAATCGGGAGAGATGATCAGTAGCCAGGTTCTCGGCTCCTTTTTTATCACGGATAATGATATCAAATTCTTGCAGGAGGAGAACCCAACGGAGTAGTCTCGGCTTTGCATCTTGTTTTGCAAAGAGGTTCTTCAAAGCCAAGTGATCCGTATACACTATGCATTTGTTCAGTATCAAATATGGCCGGAATTTTTCAAAGGCATACACCACGGCTAATAGTTCTTTTTTAGTGGTGGTGTAATGACTCTGAGCCTCGGTCATGGTTTTGCTTGCATAGTGTATAGGCTGAAAGTATTTTGCTTTTCGTTGCCCCAAGACCGAACCTATGGCAAAATCACTGGCATCGCACATAAGCTCAAAAGGTAAGTTCCAATCGGGGGCAACAAGAATCGGTGCCTCAGTAAGCTTTTTCTTTAAAGTTTCAAAAGCTTCGATGCACTCAGGTGAGAAGATAAAAGGAGCATCCTTCTCAAGGAGATAAGTCATACGCTGGGCGATTTTGGAGAAATCTTGAATAAACCTACGATAGAAACCGGCGTGACCCAAGAAGCTCCTAATACCCTTGACGGTAGTGGGATGAGTTAATTTAGCTATGACATCAATTTTGGCTTTGTCAACCTCAATCCCGTTTTTTGAAATTTTATGGCCGAGGACAATGCCCTCTTTAACCATAAAATGGCTTTCCTCCCAGTTGAGACACAAGTTTGTGTCTTTACAACGTTTAAGCATATTTTCCAAGTGGGAGAGACAAGATTGGAATGAATCCTTGATGACTGAGAAGTCATCCATAAACACCTCCATGGTTTTCCCGATCATGTCGGAAAATATTGACATCATGCACCTTTGGAACGTGCAAGTAGCATTACATAAGCCGAAAGGCATACGTCTGTAGGCAAAAGTTCCGTAAGGGCATGTGAAGGTAGTTTTTTCTTGATCCTGTGGATCAATCGGGATTTAGAAGTAGCCCGAGATACCATCGAGGAAACAGTAGTATTCATTCCCCGCTAGTCTTTCGAGCATTTGGTCCATAAAGGGCAGAGGAAAATAGTCTTTACGGGTGGCTTCATTCAACTTACGATAGTCAATGCATACTCGCCATCCCGTAACTAACCAAGTTGGAATCACCTCGTTTTCTTCGTTTGTGACAACAGTTATGCCACCCTTTTTTGGAACGCAATGAATTGGGCTAACACAAGGACTGCCAGATATAGGGTAAATTAATCCCGTATCAAGAAGTTTTAGAACTTCTTGTTTGATAACTTCATGGATTTTAGGATTTACCCTCCTCTGATGTTGTACTGCTGTGTGACTTAAGATTTTGTGTGTACAAAAGTCCGGGTTAATACCCTTAATGTCGGAGAGTTTCCAAGCAATTGCTTGCTTGTGTGACTTAAGAACCTTTATAAGTGCAGTTTTCTCCTCATCTTTCAAGTCTTTAGCAATAATGACAGGTAATTTATCATCACCCTCCAAAAATAAATACTCAAGATGAGGAGGCAAGTCCTTGAGCTCGACCTCGGGAAATTCATCAGATTTTTCAATAGACTTAATTTCCGCTTTATGAAGTTCTTTTGGAGACGGAGAGGGTGAAGGATCGTCATTTAACAACCTTTCAAGAAGAAGAATATCCCCCTCGTGATCAAGATAGTTTTCATCAATCTCATTTGAAATTGAGCTATCTTGAGCAAGAAAAGCCTCGACCTCTTCCAAAATGAAGTCACTCCCCTCAAACAGAGTGAGAGAAGGGGAAGAGTCGGATATGATAGGCTTAGAAGAAAGAGTGGTACTGCCACTTGGTGAGAAACCGAGAACCTCTTGAGAATACTCCTCTGAAGCAACATCGATGATGTCAATTCGGTTTATCGATTCAGAGTCATAGTTGGAGGAGTATCTTGAAGTTTGATCAAGGTTGAATGTGATGGCTTCATTACCAACACGCAAAGTGATTTCTTCTTCGAAAACATCGATTAGAGCATGACCCGTTCTTAAGAATCCCCTCCCGAGTATGAGAGGAACTCTTGGGTCAGCATCGAAATCAACAATCACGAAATCTGCCGGAAAAAGGAACTTTCCTACTTTCACGAAGATATCTTCGGCAATGCCGAGGGGACGAGATATAGTACGATCTGCAAGCTCGAGAGTCATGCAGGTAGGAGTGAGCTCAGGAAGAGAGAGTTTCTTCCAGATTGAGTGAGGCATTAGGTTGATGCTTGCACCAAGATCGGCCAGGCAAAGCATTCAACCATCCCCGGTAACCGATTTATTTCCTCTTGTGCTTTCATGAATTGTTTGAACACTTCATCGGAGGAGACTGGGGTTGAACAACACTTTGATTTTGGTTAGGAAAATTTTGAACACGGTTGTTTTAAAAATTCCCTTGGTTTTGGTTGTTGTTTCCCTGAAAATTGTTTCTTTGATTGAAATTACCCTGATTGTAATTCCATTGACCTTGGTTTCTTTGAAAATTTCCTTGAAAACCTTGATTTTGATTGCCATTTTGAAAATTTTTTTGATTAAAATGACCTTGATTTTGGTTCGGGTTTTGGAAATTCGGGTTTTGACCTTGGTTAAAATCTCCTCGATTCTGATTTTTATTCGAGTTATGGTTTTGATTTTGATTGAAACCTGGTGGCTCAAGAAAATTGTTGGAACGATAGCTTAAGAGATTACGGGCCCCTTGTGGTTGGTAAGAATTACCCCCCATATTGTAGGAACCTTGAGCAGCATAAACGTTCTCTTGAGGATAACCAGCAGTGGCTGGACACTCGAAATACAGATGTGGGCCTCCACAAGTTTCACAACTTCGGACTACGGCTTTCACTTGATGATTTTGGAGAGTTTGGTTCATCCTCAACATAGCCGTAGCAAAGTCGTCCATCTTTTTAGTGAGAACCGCGATATAAGGAGATGATGATGAAGGAATGAATGATTTACATGACTCATCCCTCTTCGCAGAGGAATCCCAAAAGTTATGGTGGGTAGTCATGTTCTCAATTAGATCATAGCACTCTTCGGGACGCCTTTTCATGAAGGTCCCACCAGCAGCAGCATTGAGAATGTCTCGGTGCCTCAATGTCAGACCATTATAGAAGGTATCTATGATGGTAACTTGTAACATATTGTGGTTAGGGCACCGATCAATTGCGAGCTTATAACGTTCCCCTGCCTCGAATAGAGACTCATCGGGACGCTGCCGGAAGTTGCTGATATCATTACGTAACTTAGTAACCATGGAAGGTGGAAAATATTTGGCTAAAAACTTGGTTACCATTTCATCAAAGGTACGAATCGAATTCTTGGGGAGTCGGTCAAACCAAGCAGTGGCATGATGGGTGAGAGAATAGGGGAAGAGATACAGACGGAGGGCATCATCGGTGACACCGTGTTGTTTCATGCTTTGGGTGACGGTAAGGTATTTGTCAAGATGCTTGTTAGCATCGTCACCCGGTATTCCGTGAAATTGACACGAATTTTGGACTTGTTGAATCATGTGGTGCTTGAGGCCAAAGTCCGTAGCCTCAATAGTGAGTGGTGCAATAGGTCCGCCCCTCCCTTGCATGGTAGGCTGACACAACTCCTCCATCGTTCGGAGATCGGGAGCTGGCTCATCATTGGGAGGGTCAGGGGGTGGTGGTGACCCGTCGTCCATTTCTGTTTTTGGTAAACAAGATCGAGGCAAAACAACAGGGAACTTAAACCAATAATCACAAGTGAATGGCTTCTTTGAAAAACGTACACCACTCACAGGGATACAATGGCAAGTTTTAATCTTATGTTTGGGAACTTATTATGTTCACACCCCCAGTTGGTAGGTGTTCTGCCTTGGTCTGCGGTGGTAAGATTTTATGTAATTAATATTAACAGAAAAATTGTTTTTGGGCTTTTTGGGTGTGTGTGCAGAAAACTTTTGGAAATATTTTTGGTATCGATTCGTTAACCGAAATTATTTTCTTTAAAATTACTCGCAGGGTGGCGGGAGAGAAGAATGGATCTCTCTTCAGTTCGCAATTTAATGTCAGAACTTCCGTATTCCACAAGTGTAGGTTGTAATCTTAAAGAAACCGAAGTAATTTAAATTCACTATTTGTTTTGTTGTTTTTGATTTTTTGGTGTTGTTAACACTTTAGGAAAAGTGTTAATGAACTTTTTGATATGATTAATATTTTTACAAAAACTTTTTACAAAAGTGGTGAAATTTGTACAAGGAGGGTTTTGAAAACCACTAAACTTAAAACGTTTTTAAAACACGCAACAACCTCCCCAGCAGCGGCGTCAAATTTTGATTTAGCCTAAACTGTCAGATAATATTGACCAAGTGATTTGGTCAACAAAGTCAAACAGCCTAGAGTCAATGCTCCGTGGATAGTATAGTGTTTCCCCGGGTCATTATGTCCCGACGAAATTGCAATGGTGCTTGAAAACGTTTATAGGAATGATTGGCACTGAGGACAGTAACCAAAGATGATTTGGAATTGATTATGCTACTGATTACTTGGTATTTGAACAATTGAAACAATATTAACAATAACAGAAACACAGATATGATTACACGTACACAAATCAGAAATCAGAATTGATTACAGACAGAAGAAAAGGTAAATTTTGAACAATTTACAACTACAGGGGATGCAAATGAAAATTTTACAAACTTAATTATAAAAGGAAATTTAAATTAAAAAGAAAATTATTTTTTTGATTATTTTATTATTTAATATTAATTATTTAAATGAAGACTATTTAACTATTTAATTAAAACTAATTATCTTAAAAACTTTATAATACAAATTTTAACTAGAAAATTGCAAAATTAATTTCTAAAATTCTAAAATGACTTAAAATAAAATTAAAAATTAAAAATATGTATTTTTGTCTTTTTGTGGATTTTTTATTAATTAAATACTAATTATATTAATTAAACTATTTAAAATATTTCAAATTACTAATAATACTACAAATGACTTAGAAAATTATAGAAAATTTTATAAATCTAATTAACCATCACAGGAATCCTATAAAATTATAAAAAATTTATAAAAATTATTTT
This sequence comes from Artemisia argyi, assembly GCA_030686995.1. Taxonomy (NCBI): domain Eukaryota; kingdom Viridiplantae; phylum Streptophyta; class Magnoliopsida; order Asterales; family Asteraceae; genus Artemisia; species Artemisia argyi. Next base: position 117,316,746 of record CM060709.1, on the reverse strand, counting down.
TAGACTATTTTACTAATTATTTACTTATTTATTAATTAATATATAATTTAACTAAATTAATTAATAAAATTAGAAAATGAATAGTAGATATTAAGAAACTATTTTCTAAAAATATTTAATGATTTATAAAACCTAGGAAAAATATAGAAAGATACTGTTGTTAATTAAAAATTAATAAAACTATTTAATTACTAATATTACTTAATTATTTAATTAAACTAATATTAATTCTAATAATTACTAAATTAAAAGAGAAAAATCTAGAAAAATTACTGAAAATACTTTAAGATGAAAGAAAATTAAGAAAAATATAAAAATGATGAAGTGCTTAATAATAAGCTGAAAAGAAAAATTAAAAAGATAAATCATATTAAATAGAAGCTATCACTATTGTTAAAGTTGGTTTTTTGTTGGTTTCTTTTTTTTTATTTTTTATTTTATTTTATTTTTTTTTTTTTGATTATAAGCTAAAAATGAACAACTTTTATGAAACCACTTTTATTATCGCTTAATAAGCTATGTGCACCCCCTTGGGCTTAACAGTTGAATTTTAAAGCTTATTAGGACTTGTGGTTTTTTGACAAAGCTATCAAATGGACAAAGAAGCTAAAACACATGAATAACAACTTGAAATAAGCAAATGGACACAAATAAGCACACTGAATAAGCTATGGTAAACAAATAAGCACTTAACAGGCTACAAGGCCAAAACAGGCCAAACACAAGGACTTTTGGACCTCTGTGGGGTCCACAGAAGTCAAGGGGGTCCAAGGTAAGCTTTGACCCTTGAAGTTGACCTGGTCAACAACAAAATAAGCCAATAAGCTGAGCTTATTGCATTGTAATAAGCACTGGGTGGGGCTTGGAATGTGTGGTCAAACACTGAGTCACTCAGTGTAGGTTTCTGAGACAGGTCCCAAGGAAGGTCAAATAAGCTATCCTATAATAAGCTAAACCCCAAACAAAACCTAGGTCTAAAAAGGTGGACTAATAAGCTACACAATAAGCTAAAATGCAGGTTGTGGGGTCCACTAGTTAAGCCACAAAAGGCCAAGGAAAATTGGCCAATTCCTCTGCACAAGGCAAGCACTTGCCCTGCAGCTCATATTGAGCAAGTGTGGGGTCCACAGAAAAATTCACAAAAATAAGATAAACACAGATCTTTGGAGATAAGCTGAGGGAACTTTATTTGTGAAAAGCTCAGGTTCTAAATCCAAATACAAAAATCAAAATAAATCCCCCAATTTTTGGTTTTTCTGATACAAATGAAATTTTTACTTTTGACAAAACACTAAGGTTTGACTTTTATGAACTTTGATCTTGATTAACTTACTGATTATGATATATTAGGCTATATTAAGACTAAATTAAGCTAAAACAACTACTTGTGGAATGATTTGATGAGATTTGGACTAAAAACCTTTGACAGATAACAAATGAGACTAAATCAAGAGGTATTTTGACTTTTTTGCAAATGGTCACTGGTTTTTATGGTTATTCTGACTCGATATTGTTAGCATTAATAATTTATATATAGAAGTGATGGTCATTCTCATATTGTAACTTTGTGTCGTTTGTTAAGATTAGTAATAGTTTAGTCATTGGGCCTTGGACTTGGCAAGCTAATATGTCATGTGCTATGTTTCATAAGCCTTGTTATCCAACCATGTAACCAAGTCCAAGCCCAAGTCCATTAGAAATCCCATGAGGCCTTTCTCTCTAACTATATAAGGCACCTTACCTCTCATTTTTAAGGTGTGCTTGTGTGTGTATTGTGTGTGTTTTTTAATAAAAGTTCTCTTCATCTTATTACTCTTTTTCATATAATCCAATGCCACACACATACTATTCCAAGTCACCATCTTTCCTTCTTCTAGTGCTAATACTTGTGTTAAAGTTGATATATCTAAGGTCCTACAAGTGGTATCAATCGCCAAACAATGATTTAGGAGTGTGTGGAAATCGTTTTCATCAAACTTTCTCTTTAAAAGTTTCGTTTTTTATGTAAAAACGTGTACTTTTCATTAAAAAGTTTTGATTTTTACGTGTTTTAGTGTTAAAGTTGTTGTTTTTATTGAAGCTTTAGTGATTCTAAGTGTTTTGGGAAAGATTTGATCATTAGAAACAAGTGGAAAAAGTGTTTTTGGTTGAAAAAAATCGAATTTTTAGCTGTTTTGGCAAGTCTACGCCTAAGTTTTGAGTATAGTACAAGAAACAGCTGTCTACAGTACTTTCTACGAGTAACTTGAGGTCAAAACCCTTTTCCTACGCGTAACTCTGGTCAAAACCCTCTTCTTACGCATAACTTTGGTTTTCTACGCGTTAGATTGAGATCCTACGCTTAACATTGGTTTTCTACGCACAAGTTGAGATTATACGCATAAGATTTTACGCCTAATATTGTTTACGCGTAAGTTTCAGAATTCTACGCATAACTTCATCAAAGGTCTTCTCTTCATGCTACGGTGACTCAGTACTTCCCTGACTTGGATAAGTTTGTGGAATACTTCGACACGGGATATCTTTCAAGCTTGGATAAATTTGAGAGATCAATTTGGTTTAAAAAACCTTACGCGTAACATTCTTACGCATAAACTCTAAGTTTACGCGTAACATCAAAGTCTACGCATAAACAATATTGTTTACGCATAACTTAGATCTTACGCATAACTTAAAGGTTACGCATAACATCTTACGCGTAAGATTATACAAAGTTTACGCGTAAGATTCAAGGTTTACGCGTAAGTTTTTGACTTTTGACTACAAAACTTCAAACGGCCATAACTTTTGAACCGTAACTCCGTTTTCGACGAATCAGCTGTCAAAACGACCATGAGACCGAGAAGAAGGACACGTTGAATCATCTAAAGATCATTCAAGCCAAGCTTCGAGGCCCAAATCCACTCCGAACGGAAGTTATTGAGGTTTTAAGGTTTTAGATCAAATTTTTCACCATAAAAACTTGCATCAACTTACACTAATCACTTCTCCTATTTCGTTGGAACGATCCAAGAATCAACTTTATCAATCTACACTTCATCAATGGCAACTCAGCAAGACATTCATGCAGCCGGTGCCGAAAACCGACCTCCAATGCTTGAAAAAGGTGGATATCTTCCATGGACAAGCCGCATGCTTCGTTACATCAAAACTAAAGATAATGGCAAATTAATGATAAAATCCATAGAAAAAGGTCCATTTCAGCCAAGACAAGTTCAAATTGAAGGTAATCCAAATGAAACACCTCCTACTCAACCATTCGTGCGTGTACAAACAGAAGCAGATTACACAGATGAAGACAAGGCGCAGATCAAAGCCGATGATATGGCAATGCATTTAATCCAACTTGGATTACCACAGGAGATCTTTGCTGCGGTCGACAGCTGTGAAACTGCTCATGATATGTGGGAACGTGTTAGAAGGATATGTCATGGAACAGAGATTGGACAACAAGACGTTGAGAACAAACTTCTTACTGAATGGGAGAATTTCACATCCACCAAAGGTGAACAAATTGAATCATACTACACCAGGTTTTGCACTTTGATGAATGAGTTAATCAGAAACAAGTTGACACCTCGACCAATTGCAACAAACATCAAATTCATCAATAACCTTCCAGAAGAATGGGGTCGTTATGTTACAATTGTCAATCAAACAAAGGATTTACACAAGGTGAATTATGATCAACTCTATGACTTTTTGAAGCAAAACCAAGCTGAGGCTAATGAAATAAGGAAAGAAAGATTGGCAAAGAATCATGATCCTCTTGCATTAATTGCTACTACACCAACACCGCTACCAGTGAACACACAACAACCATCATCATCTTCCACTCACAACTACATGCAACCATCATACATTCAACAACCAACACCGGTCTACCAACAACAGTTCTACCCTCAGCAACAACAACATGTTATTCCACAACAGCAATACCCACAATTCCAAGAACCAGAATTCACTGAAAATGATGAAGCTACTGCAGCATTGACCCAAGCGTTTGCTTTTCTGTCAAAGGCATTCCAAGGACGCTATTCTACACCAACTAACAACAACCAAAGGATTTCATCGAATACTCGCAACAAGCAGATTGCTCAGCCGAGTTTCAATATGGGCAACGGAGGCCAAATGGTTGGAGTTTATGGCAATCAGCAAGGATATGCTACTGGAATTAACATGGGGAATCAGAATATGCTGAATACAGGGATTCATAATGCAGGTAATCAGTATGGTCAATATGCAGGGAATCAGTTGGGTCAGTTTGTTGGAAATCAAAGGGGTCAGAATGTTGGTAATCAGGCAATGGGTAATCAGAATAGAAATGTTGCAGCTCCAATAGTTGGGAATTTGGGAAATATGAATCAGGGTAATCCGGTAAAGTGTTTCAACTATCAGGGTGTAGGTCATATGGCAAGGAACTGTCCTACTAAGCCAGACAAGAAAGATCTAGCGTACTTGCAGAAAGCAGTGATGTTGGCACAAAAGGCAGAGGCAGGATTTCAGTTGAATGCAGAGGAAAATGACTTTATGGCTCTTATGGATGACATGGAAGATAGAGAGGATATCGATGCGAACTGCATTTTTATGGCACATCTTCAGGAGGCAAAGTATGACACAGATTCTGACACACCTCCGGTCTATGACATCAATGCAGTCTCTGAGGTATCAAACTTCAACACATGTCACAATAATGATATATTTGATATGTCTCCTCATGAGGAACAGCATTCTGAGAAGCTAGCATCTAATTATGATAAATATCTGGACACGCCAAGTAGTAGCAATACTCCTTCAGCAACTCCAGATGTGAATCATAATGGAGGCTTCGTTTCACAGGATGCTGAGAATGATGAGGAAACACGTGCTTTATTTGAATCATTATTAAATAACTGTGGTATTGAAATCGAAAAAGTGAAAAAGGTCAATCGCGATATTAAGGCCGCGAATGTTAAATTGACCGCTGAGCTTGAGAGTTACAAGGAAAACGCTAAAGCTTTTGAGTTTCATAACAAAAGATTGTCTGAATTAGAAACTGGTTATCAAAATTCCGTTTCAAAGGAAAAACAATTGCAACTCAAGTTTGATACACTTGATGTTAATTCTTTCAAGAAGATAAAAGCTTTAAACGCGGAAATTTCTGATTTACAAAACCAACTTTCTAAACAAAAAACAGCTTATACCAATCTTGAAAAAGAAAGGGATGAGTTGAAAAAGGACTTTGCAAAGAAAGAAGACAAACTTTTGGCCGAAATCGTAGAGTCAGAACACATGATTGCACATTTAGAAGAATTAGTGGTTAAGTCGGGTTAGTCAAGTCAAACAATGAAAATGATTTCAAATCAAACTAATCCGATTTACCATACGAAACATAAAGTGGCTCTTGGTAACAACACCCCCAGTAATCTCAAGAAAGCTCAGCAAGAACAGAATGTTTTGTATAATGGTAATGTGATTTACACCAAACATGATCCTCCCGTCGTTCGGGATTCTGTGCAAACGATAGAACATGTCGAAGAGAGCATTACTAAAATGAAACAAAAGGATTTGAAACCCATTGATTACAACAAATTGAACAAACTTTCGGGAATTACTTTTGTTCCACAAAAAGAACCATCTGTGTTTTCCATAAAACGACCATTCTCAAAAATGTTTTCTAAGAAAGTAATTGTTTCCAAATCTCTTTCAAAAATGGAACAAATTTCTTCTAACAACACTTTTAATACAAGTGAGGCTAGAGAAATTTTGGATGACGTTAAAAAGAGAATTCAAGAACTTCAAAATATTGTTGCTTCTAAAACTACAATCGATATTAACAACTGGCATTCCAGTTTTCATATTGAGCAGAAAAAAGTTTTTGAAAACGAAATTACTATCCCACTGAATAACATCAGTGCGAGGGTAATCCATTTTGAAAAAGCTTTCTTAAAAGAAACGGCCGAATTTGTCAAGGACCACAAATCCCTGGTAAACGAAGCTAATGATACTCGTGAAAACATGAATGTTTTGGAAAACCTAAATGATTCTCTCTTCGAAGCTGTTATGACCACTGACATTATGTCCATCATTTTACAAACATACTCTGTTTAAGACGATGAAAGACTGAGAGCTGAGACCTCTGAAATTGTCTCCAAATATGAAAATGCTCTTATAAAGCTTGAAAAAGAAAATGTGTCATGTTTTAAACAACTTGATCGAAAAAAGGAAGAATGCAAGTATGAAAAACTGTCGTATGAGCGTGCTTTCAAGAACATGAAAGAGCAAAATGATCTTTTGAGGGCTCAGCTTGAAAGTCAAAAAGGAAAGGGTGAGGAAACTAAGTTTGCAAAACCGTCGACTTCGGAGAAACCAAATGTTTCAAACACGGTTCAAAAACCAAAGATGTCAATTTCAAGGTTTGCTCCAAAAGTCGATGAGAAAAAGAATTTGACAAAACCAGTCACTCCAACACCCTTGCCCAAGAAAAGTGAAAATGATAAGATTGTTGATAAAGGAAAAGCGATTGTCGAAACACCAAAAGTGATAGCACCTGGCCTTTTTAGGATTAGTCCCACTAATGCGTCTGCCTCCACTTCTAAGACAAATGCGTGCAAAAAGGATAATTCTAAAGAGTCTAGTGATGCTAAAAAGGACAACAATATAAATCCTAATGTGTGTGCCTTACCTTCTACAGGATTAGAATGCACCTCTAGGAGCAGCAGACTAAAGCCTAGGAGCAATACAAGGAACAATAGAGTCTCGCCTGTTTCTACGAGTAGTAGCAAGAATAAAGTTGAAGAAGTAGAAGAACACCCTAGGAATTTATCGCTTTGTAATAAGAGACATGTTTCATCTGAATGTAATGTCACAAGTACTGTTTCTATTGCATGTAATGACTCTGTTTGTTTAATATGCAAGAAATGTTTAATTAATGATGTTCATGATGAATGTGTTTCTAAGAATGTGAATGTTACGCCTAAACAGAAGTATGTTCCAAAGGGAACTAGTGCTAGATCTAGATCTATAGAAAGATTAGTTACACGCTTTAGGTCTACCACTATTAGTCGAATGCCTAGGAACTACTTTAAGTTTTGTATGTGGATTCCAACGGGTAGAGAGTTCACTCTTAAGAACGGCAAATTAAAAATACCTCATGCTAATCAAGTAGCAACTGTCTATGAGTGTGATTCTGATTTTACCCCTAACCCCACGGAACCAACTTCAAAACGGTTTCCAAATACAAACTCTTCTGTTCTTGGCAGGTTATCGAAATATGTCTTTGGATCGTCGACTCAGGTTGCTCCAAGCACATGACCGGGAATTTAAAGCTGCTGATCAATTTCATCTGGAAATTCATGGGAACTGTACGCTTTGGAAATGATCATGTAGCAGCTATTCAGGGTTATGGAGATCTTCAGTTTGGGAATTATTTAATCACTCGAGTATACTATGTCGAAGGGTTAGGACACAATTTGTTTTCAGTTGGGCAGTTTTGTGATGCAGATTTAGAAGTTGCATTCAGGAGAAACACGGTTTTTATTAGAAATTTGGTTGGTGATGATCTCTTAACTGGTAATCGTGGTACAAATTTGTATGCTATCGACATCAACCAAATGGCTTCTACATCACCAATTTGTCTTATGACAAGGGCAACCGAAACTAAGTCCTGGCTGTGGCATAGACGTTTATCCCATCTAAATTTCGACACGATCAACAAGTTAGCCAAAGACAACATCGTCACCGGACTTCCTAAGTTCAAATACACCAAGGAACACCTATGTCCATCATGCGAACAAGGAAAAAGTAAAAGAGCATCATATAAACCCAAAACCGTACCTAGTTCGGAAGCAAGGTTACATATGTTGCACATGGACTTATGTGGCCCAATGAGAGTTGAAAGCATTAATGGGAAGAAGTATATTCTTGTTATTGTTGATGATTATTCAAGATATACTTGGGTAAAGTTTTTGAGATCAAAAGACGAAGCACCAGGCATCATCATCACCTTTCTGAAGCGTATTCAAGTTCTACTTCAAGCTCCAGTAAGGATTATAAGAACAGATAATGGCACAGAATTCACAAATCAGGAGTTAAGAACTTACCTTGAAGATGTTGGAATTACACATCAGACGTCAGTTGTTAGAACTCCACAGCAGAATGGGGTAGTTGAAAGAAGAAACCAAACTCTTGTGGAAGCTGCTCGCACAATGCTGATTTTCTCTAGTGCACCACTATTCTTATGGGCTGATGTTGTAGCCACTGCTTGCTTTACTCAAAACCGATCCCTAGTCCATCCGAGATTCAATAAAACCCCATATGAGCTAGTGAACAACCGTAAACCTGACATCTCTTACCTTCACGTGTTTGGCGCTTTGTGCTATCCGACGAATGACAGAGAAGATCTAGGGAAGTTAAAAGCTAAGGGTGATATTGGAATCTTCATTGGATATTCAGAAAACTCGAGGGCATTCAGGGTGTATAATAGAAGAACGAAAAAGATAATGGAGACGATGAATGTGAAGTTTGATGAGATTTCACAGATGGCTTCTGAGAGATACGCTCTAGAACCCGCGCTTAATCCAATGGCTTCTAATCAAAACGGATTAGGACCCGAACCAAACCAGCAGACTTCTGGACACATCAGTTCAGGACTCGTGCCTCAAGGAGCTCAGTCAACAAACACGGATAAACCTTCAGAACAAGAACTGGAAAATTTCTTCGAGTTAATGTTTGATGAATATTATGGTGGAACTTCGACAAATGCATCTCAACAACATTCCGCTGCACCCGCTCAAAACCATCAACCACCACCACCACCACAAGATGCATCTACAACAATCGAAGCTGAAGCACCAACTACATCAACATCATCTACATCTACTCAAGCAACTCCAGTACTTGAAACTGAACTACCAAGAGTTGATGAGCAAAGTCAAAACACAAATTTTCAAGAAGAACCAACAAATAATTCAAACAATGATGCGTTAGAAGAAGAAGAAATATTTGAAAACCCGGTTGCAACAGACTCTGCTGAATCTTCTTCAAGGTTACAAGAACCATCTAACACACATTCGATACACCCAAGGTACCCTTCTACGTTTCAATGGACAAAAGACCATCCGTTAGTACATGTTATTGGTGATCCTTCAATGCCAGTTCAGACGAGGAGACAACTTGCCACCGATCTCGAATTGTGCATTTACATTTGCTCAATAAGCACCAAAGTACCTAAGAACATTCGGGAAGCAATGGCAGAAAACCCATGGATTGAAGCGATGCAGGAGGAATTTCTTCAATATCTGTTACATGACAGTTGGGAACTTGTTGAACGACCACTTGATAAACGTGTTCTTGACCGCAAGTGGTTGTGGAAGAACAAACTAGATGAGGAAATGACAGTTATTCGCAACAAAGCTCGTCTCGTGGCTAAAGGTTATCCACAAGAAGAAGGGATAGATTTCGAAGAATCATTCGCGCCTGTAGCTAGACTTGAAGCAGTCCGGATTTTCTTAGCTTATGCAGCTCACAAAAACATCACAGTCTATCAGATGGACATTAAGACTGCATTCTTGAATGGAACTCTGAAAGAAGAAGTGTATGTGAGTCAGCCAGAGGGATTCATCGACAGAGATCATCCAGACTACGTCTACAAGCTTAAGAAAGCAATTTATGGTTTAAAACAAGCTCCAAGAGCGTGGTATGACGAACTATCATCTTTCTTGCTTAAAAACAATTTCACCAAAGGAACGGTTGATGACACCTTGTTTATCAAAAAATTCAAAGATGACATTTTGATCGTTCAAATCTACGTGGACGACATAATTTTTGGATCAACCAATCCTAACCATTCAAAACATTTTGAAAATCTCATGAAAAGCAAATTTGAAATGTCCATGATGGGGGAACTAAAATTCTTTCTTGGCTTACAAATACATCAATCCCCACGTGGTATTTTTATCAATCAAGCTAAATATACAATAGAGATTTTGAAAAAACATGGAATGGAAAACTGTGATTCTGTTGGTACACCAATGGTCACTTCACCAAAAATAGGTGCTGATTTGTTTGGGAAACCAATCGATCCGAAGAAATATCGGAGTATGATCGGTTCTCTCATGTACCTAACTGCTAGCCGACCCGATATTCAATTTGCTGTTTGTTTGTTAGCACGGTTTCAGGCAAAGCCTACCGAACTTCACCTCAAAGAGGTTAAACGGATTATTCGGTACCTACGAAGCACCATTAACATGGGACTTTGGTATCCGAAGGATTCAGGGTTTAATCTAACAGCATTTTCAGATGCAGACCATGCTGGTGATCAAGTTACAGCAAAGAGTACATCAGGTGGAGCACAATTTTTGGGTGAAAAGCTAGTAAGCTGGTCGTCAAAGAAACAGGATTGTACTGCACTATCAACCGCCAAAGCCGAGTATGTATCTCTATCTGCGTGTTGTGCCCAAGTTCTTTGGATGCGGACACAGCTCACAGATTGTGGCTTTACTTTTGACAGAATACCTATGTATTGTGACTCAAAAAGTGCCATAGCCATCTCGTGCAATCCCGTACATCACTCTAAGACGAAGCATATCAAAGTCCGCTACCATTTCATCAAAGAACACGTGGAAAAGGGTACTGTTGAATTATTTTTCGTTAAGACTGATTATCAACTCGCCGATCTATTTACTAAAGCCCTTCCAAAAGAAAGGTTTGACTATTTAGTTTGACGAATTGGCATGCGAAGCCTAACTCCTGAGGAGCTAGAACGTCTTCTCGAATCTTCTTGAAAATTGTTCTCAAAATCGCTTCGCTGTAAATATTTTTGAAAAACAAATTACAAAATTTGAAAAACCAACAAAAACAAAATACAAAAATATAAAATTTTCAAAAAATACAAAAACAATATAAAATCAAAAAATCCAAAAATATTCTTCTCACGACATGTCTCTCGTATAAATCAATATTCTGTACGTTTCTAGAAATGTCATTCAACAATGATACGGACATGTACAGATGCTTGAGCATGAGTTCTTTTTAATGTTTTTCTTAAACATGTCGTTTCTCAAAAGTTTCTTCACTATGGCTTTCGTATACTTCAGTACGAAACCCGGACCCGAACAATGACTTCTGATTATTTTCAAATCAAGGACTCGTACGTTCAATGACGAACTCTTTTTCAAAAAGTTCGAGTCTAAACAAATGAAAAAGATTTCGAGCATAAACTCGTTTTCACACAAAATTCTTGAGCACTTTTTCAAGATTGTTCAAAAGATTTCTCAAAATCTCTCAAAATGAGTGCTCAAGAAAACTCCCTCTAAACCCTTAATTGATTTTAAAATGTGCTATCATTAAGGGGTAGTACAAAAACAAAATTGTTCCAAATTCATGCAAAATGAATCTGTCTTTCTCTCCAAAAAGCTTTTTATTTATCAGTTGATATAAAAAATATCACGATATGCTATTTTTGAGGGGGAGAAGACATGATTAAAATGTGTTCAAAGATGTTTAAATATTGTGGCTGAATCTCAAAAGAGCTCGACTCAGTAAGTACCAATGAATTGACGAAGCTTAAAATGTCAGTAATCGAAAAGACTTGTCCTGGACGGGTAATAATTTCAAGCTAGTCTAACTAGTGATGTAAGCGTGTCTCGAATAGGACTTGTCTGAGTAGAATGTACCGTATCGAGAGACTTTCTTTGGACTTGACCAGGACGGGTAATAATTTCAAGCTAGTCTAACTAGTGATGTAAGCGTGTCTCGAATCGGTCATGTTCGCTGAAAGTGGATCAATTCAAAAAGTGCAAACTCCTCACGCATGTGCAAATTTCTTAAAAATTCATGAGCACATGTGAAGGGGGAGTCCTTCAAAAGAAATGCAAAACTCTCGAAGTGTCAACAATGTGTTTTATTATCATAAACACCTTGAGAGATTTTTCATAAATGGTTTCATGGCAATGATAGGATAGTCATGGAGTTATAAGGTGACCAAGGTTAGGAAAAACCGTCCTATGATCCGCCAGAGCCGGAGGGATCTACCCAAGGACAAATCCAATAGATTAGAATTAGAAGTCCTTAGGTATGATTGAAAAAAGGAGAAAATGAGAAAGGAGAAAGAAGGGGTTAAAGAATTAAAAAGAAAAGTTATGAAAAAGGGTGAAAAGAAATAGCCCTCCATATGTTCAACCTTAGGGCAGACACCGGGTTTAACTCATATGCTACTGGCTGTTACCAAGGTGACTCTGGTATTGAAGATAAAGACGTCATGGACCCAGTGACGCACTGCACTAAACCTTCTTAACCACTCAAGTTCTCTTAAAAGAGCTTGTTTCATTCTCACGGGGAACCAGTGTAATCTATCGATCTGTCTCTTAGAGATGGTTGATATTGAAGCAGGAGACCTCTCCCTAATCTCCGCATAGGAAACCAAATGTGCACTTATCGAGTCTAGAGCCCCGAGATTCATCAAAAGATCTCGTAGGAACACATGATATTTCTATACTGGTTGTTCATCATTAAGGACGCCAGATGTAAACTTTAGAGTCCTACGCAGATCTTAGCAATCTGCCAGAACATTTATGAGAGAATTCACACAAGTGTTTCTCAATGATTGAATGGAAACTCCTGCCAGGGTCAACATCAAACAGCTCTGACAGCAGGTCACTTCGGTAATTCCTTATGGGTTACGCTTAGTGTTCGCGGTGGTTTCAAACGATCTACAGTCGTGGAGTGATCCCCAGCGACTCACCCAGTCATTGAGCTACTAAGTAGGTCTTGTAAGCTCTCTCGAGAGTATCTGACATGGGAACGGCCTTGGTAAGGATTAGAAGGAGTCTTCACACTATGTTGTTGACGATCTCTAATTCTTATCTGTAAGTACCGGATGTTTTATTGCTAACTGTTTATATGCAGGGACACTTCATCTCCATGGCGACAGATTCCACATGCTCACACATGCATCTCGAAGTCAAAGGAAAGTTCTCACAAAGATCAAAGCAAAGAAAGGTTCAAAGAAAGATTCTACGCAATGTGAAAGAATCTACAGAAGTAAAGTGACAAAGATCTATGTGAAAGAACGGGAACTACAAATGCATGTATCACAAAGACTGAAGATGTATGAGCATGTTGGAATGGCAAACAACCACCACAGACGCAGAAGTGACGAAAGGCAGATAACTCCACATAACAAAGAAACAAAGAACGATGTAAAGTCAGTTATCAAAGATCACAAAGCATGAAGGAACAAAGACTAAAGACTATTCTACAACGACACACAAAGTTAAAGACAACGAACACGGAAGACCCACTCACGTGGAGCATCATTCAAATGACCACCCCTTAGGGGGAGATTGTTAGCATTAATAATTTATATATAGAAGTGATGGTCATTCTCATATTGTAACTTTGTGTCGTTTGTTAAGATTAGTAATAGTTTAGTCATTGGGCCTTGGACTTGGCAAGCTAATATGTCATGTGCTATGTTTCATAAGCCTTGTTATCCAACCATGTAACCAAGTCCAAGCCCAAGTCCATTAGAAAGCCCATGAGGCCTTTCTCTCTAACTATATAAGGCACCTTACCTCTCATTTGTAAGGTGTGCTTGTGTGTGTATTGTGTGTGTTTTTTAATAAAAGTTCTCTTCATCTTATTACTCTTTTTCATATAATCCAACGCCACACACATACTAATCCAAGTCACCATCTTTCCTTCTTCTAGTGCTAATACTTGTGTTAAAGTTGATATATCTAAGGTCCTACATATATGAACTAGGTGAGCATGCTTCAAGCATAAGTGATCAACCAAAACCTCTTTAACACAGTGAGACAATAAGATCCAAACACCCCTTTAAGATACTGTTTTGTTGATTTATTTCCCAAAACAAGCTTTAAGTTCAAAAGGTCACTACCAACTGACTTACTATGTTGTATTAAGCTTCAATAAGCATAAAAAAAACACAAGTATACTTCACAATTACCAAGGATCACTAAATAGAACAATAATCATAGTCACCCTAAGATTTTGATCACTAGATGTTTAATATGAACTAGTATACAATGTGACTAAATAACACCTAATAAGCACAAACAAACCAAATAAGCAGTAAAATAAGCTATGCTACAGTAAATATCAATTTTAACTAAAAATAAGAAAATTTGAAACTTACAAGGGATCTTTACTCAAAACAAGATCAAATATGCTCGATGAGCTACTCTACAAGCTCCTAGCTTATCAGAGATAAGCTAGGTACAATCCATCTGCCAATTCCATTACTTGGCACTTCCTAGAGCTTTCCACAGTCCAATGCTAAGGTTCCCTGCTTTGTTTTTTGTATTTTCTTTCCTTTTTTATGTTTTTCTTATATATTTAAGAGCTTTAAGTGAGCTTGTGGATCATGTTTAATAACTAGACAGCTTAAACCATATTTTACCTTACACTAAGATTTTTATAATGAAACTGAAATAAGACAGAGCTTGAAATAAGAACTTGAAAGCTTATGTTAAATTAAGAAAAACGATTACAATTTAGAGTTTGACTAGAATTTAAAAGTTACAACTGATTTTACAATGATTTTGATAAGCTAAAAACTACACAGCTTCTCCTTTGCCTCTTCTTCCTTTTATAGTTGAGTTCTGAGCTCCTTGGGTCCCAATAAGTCTTTCCCAGCTTCAATCTTGATCATTGGATCATTACAATCAATCCTAGCCGTTTAAATTATTTTTGGCGCCAAGGGATTAAAATGCACTTTGCTCTGATAAACCAAAGGGGGTGTGCATTTATTGTGGGTTGTCATGTTAGGTATTAGTGGTGGAGTGGGTGGTCTGAGGTGATGGGCAAGTGGAGTGGTTTTTGCAGGGTGGTATTGGCTAGGAGGGGTGGTTTTGTGGGTGAGTGAGGTGGTTTTGACCACATTTGACTGAGGGTCAAACATTTGACCCCGTAGTATTAACGGGATGGGAGATGGGTTATGGAGTTGGGCTCAGGTGAGGGTGTGGGCTGGCTGTTGGATCACAAGGAGTTATATGGTTGGCTTTGTGTTTGGATTGGATTAATATTAGGGGTCAGGTTTGGTTAAGCTTTAATCACAAGGACCATTCATGTAATTCTCCAAATATTGAGGGGCTGAATCTGGCATTCTTCCAAAGTTCACAAAGGGATGAAACTTGCCAATCTTCAATAGTACAAGGACCCTTGTTGATTTTTCCATTTTTGAATTCCCAGGGACCAAATCTGCCAATTTTGAAACTTGAGGGGCCAAACTTGTAATTTCTCCAAAATTTCCATCCACGGACCACATTTGCCATAGATGAATAGCACAAGGACAAAATTTTATTTTCTTAAAGTATTTACATCCCAGGGACCATTTTTGTTAGTTTTGCAAAGTTGAGGGACTAAACTTGTAATTTTTTGAAACTTTACACCAAAGGATTAAGTATGTAATTTGTGATTCAAAAAGGGCATTTGGTGACTTTTTCATGTTTTAGAATAACCAGGGACTAGTTTTGACAAGTTTTGAAAGTTGAGTGACTGAAACTACCAATTATGCAAACTTTGTTTATTTTTCATTTGTTTTTGATCTTTTTGTATCTGGAACATATAAAACACATTCCTGGAATATTTTTAGTATTTTGATGCATATTTGAGTGTTTTTTGATGTTTTGGCAGCTCAGATTAGGTAAAAATGATAAGTATTTACACACTCATCAAATGTTATTTAGCATAAATAAACATTTAGTTCAGATACAACACATAGTTAGCAAATAATCAAAATTGAAATTAAAAGTAGTTGAGCATGTATCTCCCCCAAAAGAGTTTATAAAACAAGTATAAAAACGGGGCAATGACTCATCGTGAGTTGGATGATGTTTAAGGATATAATGAAATCGTTGGATTAGCCGGGAAAACCTCTACATGCAACCTAGAATGGAATGTTGCGACTTAGGTTGGAGTAATGTCTAAGAAAACATAAACGAGCCTATATATGTCTTTCATATTGTTCATGATGTAGTACTTTGATAGGTTGTGTATGTCGTTATATAAAAACGGTTTATGAAACATGTTTAGTTTATGTCTTGTACTACCGTTCGGGCCATCATAATCCAGAGGTCATGTAGTAAACTTTCAAGGAGCTAGGACACTTTAAATCGTCAATCTAGAAACTCGTCGATCCGTTTACCCAAATGAAACCCCTCACATGAAGTTCCCTAGTGTTGTAGCAATCGATATGGAAAATATATGTTTTCGGTCATAAAAAGTTACATGTCCGAAGGTCGAATAAACTTATGAAAGTTTATTTTGAATGAAGATTGTTATCTTTATAAGCCTAGTATGGATGTGATATTACTTGTAAACTTTCACGGTTCATCAATGGAGTAGATCCAAAATGTTTTGGGTTGTTTTGTTATGTCTTAATGCTTTAGTTACTGGTTTTGGCTTAGAAAGCCTTGAGGTCTTAGCCGTGGCCTTGCCGTGGCTTTGGTCATGGCTACCATGGTCTTGAGACTCATCCTTGGCCTTAGCCATGGTTGTGGTCTTGGCTTTAAGGTCATTAGACCTCTTGGTTTTACTTAGCCATAACCAATACATGGTCCTTTGGGTATTAAAAGGGGCTGTTAATAATTTGAATAAAAATATCACTCGTTATGCGTTTTCAGGGTTTGAGCTTCTTTGAACCTGAATGAAAACGTCGTTCCGGACAACTTTCGTGTTTTAACTTTTTGATGAAACGAACCAGAAGGGCCTTGTTTAATTAGGTCAGATCGCTTACAGTAGTGTATCGGCAGTTTCGGTATTATGGTTTCGCTAACGTCTTTTAGCCATATATTTTGACTCGTGTACTCGTTTTAGGTGATTCAAATTGCTATGTTTTCCTTTTAAAGTCCTCTTTAACAGTAGGTAAGTGTCTAATATCATGGTTATAGTATTTTGGTCGTGGTTCTCAATATAAGTCACTAGTTTCCTTGATTACTTAACATAGGTTAACATGTAGTGTTCTTAACTTGTTTTAAAGATTTTTGTACATCATGAACACAACATAAAGACCATATATAGCATAAATGAAGTATAAGAATCATGAAAATGATGTTGAAAAAGAGAGTGTGTTAAGGTTTCTTACAAGTTTTGGCTTTCTAAAGAAAGGAAGTCAAGTATGAAACTAGGACACTAAACCTATGCTTGCAAACTCTTCACCACAACTCTTGCAAACCCTTGTCAACCTTAATATAACCCTTGTAATATCCTTGTAATCTCAGCTCTATTCACCTTGTATAGTTCTTAATTCAACCACAGAATCATCAAATAAACACTTGTTTTATGTAGAGAATAACTAGGCCTTCAACAATGATATGTAACTTGTAACTTGGAAATCAAAGATGAAATTGCTATGGATTTATGATGATGGCTGGTTTTTGGAGTGAAAAAGGAAGCGAAATGAGCTTTCTATTTATAGGATGAAGATGAGCTGATGAGGTTAGCTAGTTTCTTACTTGTGGTTGAAATGGTTACACATATAATCTTAATGGTTCTATGGTTCATAATGTAACATATGAATGCTTAAGGTTTCTATGGTTTATCACTAAGCCACCAATGCTTGGTGATTTACCCTCAATGTGTCGTTCATATGATATATGTGGTGACTAGATGGATAAAACTTGGTGTTATCTAGTTTACGGAGTGAGTTTTGGTTTCGTTAATCACTAACTGTAAGTCGTTAAGTTACGAAACTTAAAACCGGGTATCATAAAAATACGAAACTTGTAGAAATGATTAAAACATATTAATATACTCTAAAAAGTATATTAAGTGAGTGATAATTTTTATCACGTTGCTTAATTGTCATAAAAACCTAAAACCGGAATTGTTAAATATCTAGTTAAGATATTTAGGAAGAGAATTTCAACTTGACTTCTCTTAGTGAGATATTTTGAAAGATATTATCTAAATAATATCTTGTTAATGACTAGGTATAAGATTAGGCAAGGAAATTTAGAATTCTACTAGTCAAAAGGTGGTGCGGGTATCAGGAGTGAATAGTAAAAGTGAATAGTAAAAATGAATAGTAACACAAAAATGTGAATTGTTACAAAAATGGCATGGTCATTTTTTCACATAAAACGTTTAGACATATTCACTTTTCAAAGATATGTCTTTCTAGGGCTCCTAAGCTATGTTTTGTAGATCAAATGTGAAAACCAATCATGAAAAACTCTTAAAAGTGGATCAAATATATATATGACTAGGAAACAAAGTGGTTTTTAAAGAAAGCTAGAGGTGTTTACAAAAGTAAAAACAAAATGGAAACAAGACTAATAATCAAAATGTTGCTAGCAACTCTTTCATTTATCAACACAATCACACCTAACTACCTATCTAGCACTTAATTTCCAATGAACACTTAAATTAAAATCTTCCAAGGACACATGCAAGTGTTGTCAGTTTCTACCCTAGAAAACTGTTAAATAATTAAAGAGGCGATTAAAATAGTTAGAGAACCTTTCCAGATCACTAAAACCTTTAATTTTTCACTAAGTTTGGACTAGAAAATCAAACACCAAGGGTGTGTTTGCTCTTGGATCTTACGGAAACAACAAGGGAAAGAGAGAAAAGAGAGTTTTTGTTTGTGGTTTGCATGAGAAAAATGAGAAGTGTGGTATTGGTTTGATGGTTTTATGGTTAAGTGATAATAGTGGAGTACACATGTTCTTTTAGCTACATCACCAAGGCACCATGTGTCTTGGTGCCTTCCCCTAACCAGCCACCTAAAGGGGTGAGTTGGTTAAGTGAGTTATTTATGATATTATTTGAGTATTGTGTGCTCTTAAGTATAGTTTTGATCTCGGTAATTTAAAACGGGTTGTCTTTAAGACACGAAAATAAAATAAATATCAAAATATAATATATTTGTAAAAATAGTTACATTTAGCCTAAAATGAGTAAATTTGATGTTTCATGTATTTCCTGAGCCTTCCGGAGTGTCATAACGTAGTTAAAACCTAAAATGCGAGTCGAAAACGCAAAAAATGTAAAAAGTGCACACTTCACGTAGAATGAAAAATTCAAATATTTCATATGAAAACAAATAGGTGGGGGGAAATAAATCATATAAACGGGTAGACCGGCCATAGTATAAAGTAATTTAAAAGTTTAAATGTACGTGTTACGACGTACGCTGGTAACTCTCCCGGCAAAAACTAATTTATTTAAAATAGATTAATTAATTAATTAAAATAGTAAAAAGTAATGACCTCAAAATTGTGAATTATTACATTATAGGTTGTATTTAAGCTTTACATAATCAAAAAATCTACACTTAATTAACAACACATATTCTATGTTTAATAACATTTTTTATAATTATAATCATCAAGAAGGTATCTATTATATATAAAGATTGAGTTCCCATATTGAATGTTAGCATTAATTCTACAAGCCAAGAAACTCAAATAAGTGATTTAGGCTAAAGGAAATAAGTGATCTAAGCGTATGGTTATTGTAATACTCATAATTAAAAGGTTGGCTTTAAGACACTTCCAATATACCCCATTACAATCCACTCTTAATAGTCATACATTAAACCCAAAAAATAAATGCTCATTTAACTCTTTTCACTTCGTATTCTTGGGCAACACAAGAAGCTGTCTTTAAGAATCTACATTTAGTAACATGTAAATGCCAGCATCAATAGCTTCCTTCCATCTTCTCATCATTTAATGTTTTGCTCTTTGTTTAATAGTATAAATAGGCCTTTTGGGCCATGTTAGCCACCCACCCTTTCCATAATTCCATCTACATCTGGTGTACGAATATATGTCAAAGCAAAACAAAAAACATGTCTGAAATTACACTCTTGATCAGCTAAAAGAGGGGGATGAGGGCCCCGTTGTGGTTATGATTTGCCGAATCTGGGATGTGCATAACATTAATGACAGTAGATCAATTGAAGGAAGGAGATGGGGTCCTATTGTGGTAATAATTTGTAGGAAATGGGACGTGCATAATATTAGCGGGAGATACCTTAGTAATGACACTGTTATTTCAGATGAGCAGGTAAAATAATTGCATGGTCTTGCATCATTCCAAGTATTGTAACTGATGTGGGTTTGATTTTTTGTAGGAAAATGTGATGCACTACACTATGAAAAGCAACATATCACATTGTTTCACTTATAAGATCCAAGAAGGTGTTGTGGTTTCTGTTAGGTCTTTTACCGTGCAGAAAAAAGATATATACCGAATCATCAGAGACAATGCTTAATTGATTGAGCTTAATGTTCCACATCTGTCCGCACAGTTGTCACCAAAGGTGGTTCTTTTGTTCGCCATTCCTTTCGGCTTATGGAGTTTGAGAGCATTCAACCTACAGAAAAAACATCTCATTGGCAAAAAATTATTTGATTTAACCGAAAAATGTGCATTACAGTTACATAAGTGTTGGTTCCTTGACATGCGTGTTGTTTGTGTTGCAGATGTTATTGGGTTCATTACAAGTGTGGGAAATCTGCACAGGCAAGGGCTGGATCAAAAACACTTGACTTTGCCCTTACAAACGAAAGGTAGTATATTCTTTGTATAATCACATATTTGAGATACCCTACTATGTTGCCAGATTCAAAATACAGGCATAAATAATTTATGCTTTCCTCAAACGTGGTTTAAGTGTCACAGGTTTAATGAGGAACATATTAAACTTCAAATTATGTTGCCGGGATTATTATCTTTATTCAAATGTTCAGTCCCTTAGATTGTCCTCATATTTTAAGTGAAATAAAAAATGTGTTTGACAAAGGAGTGGTCTAAAATGGGTGTCAAATTGAACATAAAAAAACCCTTCAAAAAAAGCATTTAAAATGGTGTCAAAAATGGAATTGAAAAAGGAAACTGTAAAGTGTGCATTACCTGGGCTGTACCATAATAAAATTGAAGTCGCTAGGATTTGGTAGTACACTCATATACTTGCTTTCAATTAGATGCTTATACTCAGCTCTTCCCGTTTGTAACTCAAATCCAATAATCCTCTTATATGCACCCACTGATCCTGGCTCAATTGAAGGAAGGAGATCAGGGTCCATTGTGGTAATATTCCAGCAAATGGGATGTACATAATATTAATTAATTGGAGATACCTCAGCGTCAACTTTGTCGTTTCAGATGAAAAGGTAAGATAAAGGCATGTTCTTGCATCATTGCAGGTATTATGACTGATGTGTGTTGTTTCATTCATAAGATTGAAGAAGTTATTGTTTCTATGAGGTCTTTTACCATGCCCAAAAATATGTACTCCATCAAAGGCATCTTGAGCCAAAAAAGAAAAAAAGGTTAGGCCTTAGGATACAATACAAAATTCAGGTTGAATAATGAATCTTGCACGCAATTACAATTGTTTTTTTACACATCATTTAAGGTACATTGAAGAAGATTCAGGGCAAGAGGACGAGAGCGAGAGCCTGTTGAAATAGCCCCGGTGGATAAGCATACTAAAGAAGATGAAGAGTATGGACCTCAACTCACAAAAACTTTGTGTCAAAATTTTGTGGACTAAAGTATGAACATCATGGGCTGGGAAATGTTTTGTGCTCAACTTTTTATTTCAATAAAATCCAGATACTATTTCCCATATATCCCTTGCATTTGCAGCATATCTAATTAAGCTATATGTAATGAAATTCAAATGAGTGCTACATGTCCATAACAGCTTTGTTTTTGTTATGGCTTCAGCCACTTCGATTTTCAACATAATTTAAGTGAAATCAGAAACGTGTTTGACAAGGGAGTGGTCTAACATGGTGATAGAAAATCTAAAACACGTAAGAAAACCATCATGGGCTTAATATGAGTAAATGGTCCACAGAAAACACCCAATAACAGAATTATCTAAAAAATGAAATTGAAAAAGAAAGATGTTAAGTGTGCATTATCTGAGCTTTACCATAAAAAGATTGAAGTTGCCAGGATTTGGTAGTACACTCATACACTTGCTTTCAATATGCTGCTTATACTCAGTCAAATCCCATAATCCTACTATCTACACAAGCTGATAGCACCATATGCTTTTGTTGTATTCCATATATGGTAATCCGATCATGGAACTTTTCCAGTGAATCTATCCTGCTAGGAAAGTTTATAAATGAATTTCAGTGAGCTCGATAATGTAGCAATTTTGTTCCAGAAAATATGGTATAAATCAAACTCTATTCAATTTACCTGAGAGACTGCAAGCCACCAACAAATTCATGCTTTGAAAATTCCCACATTGTAGCAACTTCATGTGCCACGAAACAACTAGCTCCAATTGCATCAGCTAAATCTGAAGTGTTAATAAGTGAACAAGTACTTCAGGTTGTATTATACAAACAATGAAAATTAAGGACAACAACATAAATATAAATGTTATTGAGTCTGTACTTACAATACAACCACTTAATAATATTTGGACACCAACTCATCCAAGAGTGTCGAAACAGCAAAAAGGTCATCCATGAGCCTACAGCCTGGACCAATTGAAGGAAGATGATGAAGGTCCCATTGTAGTCATGATCTGCAGGAAATGAGATGTCCATAATATTAATGGGAGATACCTTAGTACCCACTTTGTCATTTCATATGAGAAGGTAAAATAGATACATGTTTTTTCATGATATATAAATTATGACTGATGTAACCTGCTGTTTTGCAAGAAAATGTGATGCACTGCACTATGAAAAGTAATACATCGCATTGTTTTATCGATAAGTTGCAAGAAGGCTCTGTTGTTTCTATGAGATATTTTACCATGCATAAAAAAGATGAATACTGAATCATCAAAGATAACACTTACTTGATTGAGCTTAATGGTTCAACCTTAGTCAGAAAAGCTACCACCTACAACGATTGCTTTGTTAGGCATCCCTTTGGCTTATGGACTTTGAGGACATCCAACCTACAGAAAAAAAAAGTATTTGATTGGTAAACAATTCTTTCCTTTGACAAAAATTCATTTGTTGCAGTTACACTGAATCCATCTCACATTGACAATTTTAAAAAAAAACAAAAAATAAACTGCCCTGCAACAATACCCTTTCATTTTTCCATGCCACTTTGACAGCCCCTTTCATCTCCTCACCATTAAATATAAATACGACATTTGCATGATATTTGCCAGCCACACTTTCGTGTTCATCAACACTTATTCTAGACAATGATGAAATTCCTGCAGTCGTAGAATTTAAATAAAAAATCAGGTATTCGTTATCATGCATTTACTACCAGCATGTGGTGGTGGCAAGTGCTAAAAGGGTGTGACCCGGAAAGATGGCAAACTTTGGTGCAACACGTGCGAGCAACCTGTAAACTACCCTAGATCAAGATCATAATATGTTCTGCAGTTTACTAAAACAAATTTTACTTTGAATACTTACAATGAATGTGTTGTTTTCCTGCATCATCAGGTTTAGGTGTGAGGTTGATGTGAAAGATGCCACTGCCCATACTGTGTTCTTGATGTGGGATGAGACGGTTACGGAGTTAACAAAGTCAAATGCTAAAGCACTTTTGGATGGGCTGGATGAGGTGCATGTATAAATTTGGTTTGATTATTCATTTGTCTGTTGGCATGTTTCCATATATAGGTTGCGGATGATGCGTCGTTGTACCTAAAAAATCTATTTGAAGTAACCCAATATCTAGGTGTTTGGATTAATGGTTGGAAATGACGTAGTGAGCTAGAAGGTTTTAATTTCCAATAAAATAGGGAGTGGTCGCTGCAGTAAAAAAAGATGTTACATGTATAATTTTACCTTGAAGACATGTTGGACAAACGTCTTCATCTTCTGATACCTACGTAAAAAAGAGGGCGATTAGGTGAAAACTTCGTATTCAAGACTAAGATAAATTGACAATCAACATTTTATATCTAATAATTAAAATTTTGTGGTCGAAAGCTTAAGAGAAGACTTTGTTTTATTCCATTCACTCCCCAGATAAAGAACTATCAAATGATGTTGATGAGCTAAAAGACGTTATCCCTGGAATGGATGAAGATCTCGGAAGCCTCATGTGTTCTTCCCCTCTTTGAAACTATGATGTGTACTATTCAAATAACATTATGATGTGTACTATGATATAAATAACATAATCAATGATGAAACATTGGACAAGTACTAATTAGTGATCACGTATAATATATAAGAAATTCTAAAGAAAGCATCTGAGACAAATGCAGTTTATGTATATCGAACTATTCGGATTAACATAATCCTCACAGTCGTTATGCAAACAGCAACAAACAGCACCCATGATGATAAATTTAAAGTAGCGCCAAAAAATGAGAGGACTTGCGGCTCGCAGATAATTTAACGTCTCTGCGAACCAATAAACCCTCTCTACCTACTCTCGAACTACTTAAACGAGTACCAAATCAAATTACTTTACCACCTACACACAAACACCTTCAAAATTATTTATTTGTATCAAACATAATAAGCAGTTAATAAGCAATTCCAAACACCACTAAAACCCTATGAACAAATATTAAACTAAATAAAGACTCAATACAACCATATATAAAATAAATCTCAATTCTCAAAAAGATTAATTTTTTTAGCCACAAGTCAATCCAAACCATAACACAGACTGACAATTCATCAAAAATCCATTTATAAAAACAAAAACCCATTTCAAATTGCATATTCACAATGATCAGCACATAAAAATGATAAATAAAGATCATGGTAATACCTGATAAAAATTGGAATAAAAGTAAAAATTTCCTGGATATGACCACTCGAAATTTTTGATGATGGTGACTATACTAGGAGTGACTGGGAGGGAGTGTTTTGCTCTTTATCGTCAATTAGCACTCCAATTTAGGGGTTTTATTTTTTAATAAAAAAAAACAATATATTTGAAAGCTGGGTTTTGGTATTATATACGTGGGCTATGTTTGGCGCGGAGCTTTTTTTGAGCTTTTTGAGGTAATGAGCGGTGAGAATGAGCTTTTTTATTTTTGATGTTTGTTTGGCATGAGAGCTGTGGGCTTTGTTATTTTTTAGGAAAGCTCATTTTCCCAATGCTTCTTTATGAAGCTGTGAGCTTTTTTGGCTACTGCTTACAGCTCACAGCTACTGCTCAATGCTACTGCTCACAACTACTTTTGCCAAACATAGCCGTGGTAGGTGTTTTCATGGTTTGGGTAATACCCGAATAAACCGAAAACCAAAATCGAACCGAATTAAAAATTCGGTTCTTGGTTCGGTTATGGTTCTAGAAATCTAAACCGAAAACCGAACCAAAAACCGAAATCAAATAAATATATATAATTTTTATATATTTATATGTAAAAAAAGATAATGAAACTCTTTCATACTATAAATATAACATCTTTAAGCTTTAAATATTTTTTTTCTAAAAATCTATATAAATATATGAATAAATAATTAAAATTATGTAATTCGGGTTATTCAGTTCGGTTTTCGGTTATTCGGATCGGTTTAATCAATTTGAATTCGGTTCTCGGTTATACCAAAAAAAAAAGTTTTAACCGAATTAATCGAACCGAATAAACCGAACAACCCGATAACCGAACCGATGAACACCCCTAAGGCCCTAATACGTAGTGAATAATACGAGTAGTTGGATTTGGGTGGGCCAATTTTTTATTAGGCTTTAAGTGGGAGGGCGAAGGTAAATATGATTTTTTTAACACATGATATGCAAAGAGTTATGCATTAACATGCCTAATTTAAGGGGGCCAGCACCCTCTTCTGTCTAGCTATAGCTCCGCATTTGAACAAAATGATGTCTATAAAGAAAAAAAATATGACTTTAGATTTAGGTATATTTGTAAATTTCTTATATAAGCCTAAACCCTCACAAAAAAGCCACACTTTTGTGGCTTATCAAAACGCCCAAATATAAGCTCATAACCCCACTCATATAAGCTTAGTCAAATACTAAGTTTGGGCTTATATAAGTCATATAAGCTAATAAGCTCATAAGCCCACTATATAAGCTAAAACGAACACCCCCTATAAAGAAAGGAGATTATCAATTTCCAAACTAAAAGGGGATGAAATGAAAGAAATAAAATTACATGTTGAATGAAAGTAATTGGCTACAAACTTTTTAATAATCAAACAACACTTCTTAAAGATCTTTTGCTTAAATATCTATTGCTTCAATCGTTAGAGATAAAAGGCGAGAGTCGCGGGTGATACGTAGAGTTTCGTTTCACATGTCATTCTCTTTAAAATATCAAAAGAAAGAAAACAAAATAAGTCATGCGTAGTACGAAAATTTTGGTTTTCTAAGTCTTATTGTTAAAGTTTAAATACAATGACAGCTCCTTTCATTCTCTTCATGCATTTTGTGTATTTGCTTGGGAGAAAATGGGCTTTTGAATTTTGTTTACCGATAATGAATTAATTAATGAGTATATCTTATATCATAAAAGAGTTTATATTTCTTTTTCCCTTTACGAAAAGGTATACTCATAATATATTATTGCAAATGCCAGCAACATATGTGTGGCATGAGAAAGAGAAAGTTTGAAAGCCTCAAAAACAAAGAGAATGCATTGGGCACATTATTATTGTAACCTCTCATCAGGCGAGCGATATTATCTAAAGATGTTATTAAACATTGTTAAAGGAGCTGGATCATTCCAAGAAATAAAGACAAACGATGGAAGAATATGTGAAACGAAGCCCGTGCATCGCACGGGCCATGCTGCCTCGTAAGTATAAAATAACGAGTTTGTTAAATGTAGTTTTACATAAATGATGAGTCTTAAACACAACCTAAAAGGTTGTTGTTAGCAAAACCAATTTTTAAATGAACGATTTAAATGAATTAAATGAACTAATATCACCCAATTAAATTTTGGAAGCGTGACACAATGGATATAAATTAAAATATTCAGCTTGCAATAATTTCACATCTGTCTTCCAACCTCCCATATATAGCTATCTTCTTTTGAAGAAAATATATAGCCTATCTCAACCCTACCCAAAAGTTATAGATCATGGAGCACCTCCAAAATGATTTCTTCAGTGAACTTCCTGAAGGTTTTGTAGCTGAAGCATTGGCTCTAACTAGTCCCCGTGATGCTTGTAGGTTGTCGTCCATCAATTCTTTTTTTCGGTCTGCCGCAAACTGGGATAACGTGTGGGAGTCTTTCACGCCACCAGAGTGCCTAGGGGAAGCGCTGGTAGACGGTGGTTGTAATTCCAAGAAGGACACGTTTCTACGTCTTTGTGATCATCCGGTTATCATTGATGATGGAAATAAGGTACGACTATCTATAGTGGTCATTTACTAGTATTGAATAAGAAAAATTCTATGTACTCGGGTTGTGTTATACAAACCCTCTTTATATTGCCGCGGTTTGATCAAACTTATGCATGTTGTACAAACTCGTGATGCGTGCAATGATTGGAAACGCTCAAATGGGTCCAAATAACTTGGCCCTTGTAACATTTCAATCATCTAATATTGAGTGTGAAAAAATAAATCATTTTTACGAGATAAAAAATAATACAATAAGTAGGAACTTGTTTTACAAAAAGTGAAAAAGAAATGAATTCATTTTCTAGAAGAGTCAAGCACTATTAAACATGAGAAAGGAATAGTTGGAAAGACTTTTTAGACATGTTTCATCATATCGAGTAAGAAAAATGAAACTTGTTTTTCTACGTATAGTCAACAAGCATGTGGTAAATAACTAAATATGTTTCACGGCTAGGAGATATTGCAGTCTTTGACCAAGTTGTCATTGATTCATATTGTAACACTTGCACTACATGAAGCCTATAAAAAAAGAACAACCATGTAGTAACAATTGTAACAAAATCATACAAAAGAAATACAAGTGTTTCAAGGTTTTTTTTTTTTTTTTTTTTTTTTAATAAAATAATATTTTGAGTGACATTGTTTCATATTACAAAAGTCAAAAGTGTTGTTTATACTTTTACAAAATCGTTGTTTATACTTTGTCGTAATATTTTTTATAAACAAATTTTTGTGAAAGTTACGTCTCGTATATCTAACAGTTTATTAATGAATTAGAGAAATTCTATGTACTTATTTTCATATTTATCTTCTTACTGTCACATTTCAATCATCTAATCTTGAGTGTGAAAAAGTAAATCATTTGTACGAGATAAAAAATAAGGGTGTGTTTGTTATGAGGTAGGTGGTGTTTAGGATTGGGAGTTGGAGTTATATAATTTGTTTGGTAGGAGGCTGTGGGTTTTAAGATTATGCATTAAGTCCAAATACGAGACTTATAAACCCCACAACACGTGTCAGGAAAAAAGCTGCATAATGATATTTATTTTCAAAATGGTCCCACGTTTAATATTCTTTTATTCTTTTTTCTCTATAATATTGGGCTTCACCTAACTTTTATTTATGTTTTCAGTAATTTAAAATTCATTATTAATTTATGGGCAAAATAGTACTATACTTATCACAAATGTTACTTTCGTGTACTGAATAAATTTTTTTCTTTATATGGGTACTTAACTTTTATTTTTTAGTTTTTTTATGTACTTTGTGACATTTTTGCTCCTGAATTTTTAATAATTTGAGAGGCAAAAAGTCACAAAGTATATAAAAAAGACAAAAAAATGAAAGTTTAGTTCCCATATAAGAAAAAAAAAATTGTTCGATACACGAAAGTAACATTTATAGCAAGTATGATGCATTTTAAAAGAATTTGCCCTTAATTTATTCAAAACCTTATCTCTGTGCACAACAAACAATGTTTTAAAAAGTCAAAATTTCTTTCAGTATCGTTACTTTAAATCATATGTCTAAGATAATAAGTAACGACAATAAATGTATTTTACTTGTCACCCTGTCCTTATTCTGTGGGGAGGTGATTTGCACACTTTTCAAATTGATTGACACAATTAAATTTAGAGTATCTTGATATTTATACCTTTGCAGAGGTGAAAATGTGTAAAAGTGATGTGATGGTATAAATGTGAACACACTTAAATTTTGAGTGTGCCAATCAATTTAGAAAATGTGCAAATCACCTCCCTTTTATATGTATCAAATTATTATTATTATTATTATTATTATTATTATTATTTTTATTTTTTTTTATTATTATTTTTAATTATAAACATCACTTTTATTAACAATAAAAAAGATTTTACAAAAAATCGGTGGGGAGCCGAGAAACCAACTGGGCCCCCACACCTCTAGCAATAGCAAAACCAATCCTATTAAAAATATGAACGACAGCCCGCGTTCCAATGTCTTGAGTCGTAGAAAAACGTCGAATATGCTTTAGAAGAGTTACTACATCTTTCTCAAGTTCTTCAAAAGAGGAGAAAGAGAAGGGGAGGAACCCATATCCGATATCCACACATTTGGCCTCATACTTGATACGTTTACGTTGTGCAGCTTCAGTAACCGCACGACCTGGCCTAAAATCAATCATACCAGATTGCGTCAAAGGTGACGACCCCGTAAGATCGACACAAACATCAAGCCCACCATCCTAAGAGTAAAGTAATATATCAGCTGGGCGCAAAGATCTATCCCTATCACCATAAAGCCCAATATCCACCTCCTTACGAGCTGAAATTCCGGACCGAGAACATATATCAACAAGAACATCACGCACAATATTATGCCGATGTTTAATGCCAACAATGCCCGCACAAGAAACCGCGTGATCCCCATAAATATCTCCAGTAAAAACACGAGAACAAGCTGAACACGGTACCTGAACAGTGAAAAGAGGAACACCCAGCCGATAACACAACACACAACGGTATGTCCGGGCATTCATAGTTTGACCCAATCCAGATATAGGAATCACCCTGAGCCAATCTGAAGTACGATCCTCTTTAAGAGAGCTCCATAACGCCATCTGTCGAGGAGAAAGATGGAATGTAGATTCAACAGTTTGGGTAACCCGATCGAAATATATATCTGCCAATTTCTTCATGAGTTTGAGGGCAGCGACCTCGCTTAGGTTACTCAAAATGTCAAAATCCATATCCATATTAAAAGTACATAAAGCATCATCAAAGGAGGGACCAGAAGTTACAATACCAAAACTATGGAGAAGCTTAGTCTGTAAGCTAGCAGATTGAAGTCTAGACGCAAGAAAAGCATATTTCAAGGCATCTCCTGCAGAATAAACACCAAGCCCCCCAAAGGCAAAGGGAAGGGTGGCAAGTCTCCACTGCCAATCACCAAAACCAGGCCCAGAAGCAGTGACAATACGTTCCAATGAAGAACGAAGTGCCGCATCGAAAGAAACCTGAGCACACTCAAAGACCCTGGGGGAACATGTGCGCATAGAAAAATACAACTTGGAAATACCTGCACATGCACAGAGTAGCAACAACTCACATTGAGGGTCGTTGAGTTTAGCAACAGCATCCATAAGATCAATGGTTTTAGCTACCCTTTTCAAAACCAGCTTACTACCAAACTCAAAATCAACACTAACAGACCCACCCAATAATTTAACACCATGTACGGGGCGAGAAATATTGGGGGGAACACACCCGCATATCTGCTTCTAGGGTCTTCCTTTGGCCAAAAGACCTCAGTGCATGAAGAATAGCCTCCCCTCCTCCCGATACCCCAACACCAAATTGTAAATCATCTAAATAACCGTCTGAAGAATGGCCAATCATGGACGCACAAACCTTGAAAACTAACCGCCTCCAAACAGTCCCAACAGCAATAGGACGGATACCCCCACCTGGTTTGACTAAGGGTGTGAGAGGAGCACTAGCAATGTACTCACCTAACTCCCTCGGGCATTTACCAGCAAGGAAAAGGTTCACCACTTGGGTGATAGATGCGATCAATTAATCAGA